>JAASAY010000044.1:0-335435 GCA_014822085.1 Fusarium stilboides
GGGGGAGTATGAGTATGTGGATGATGAGGTCTAGACTATGAATCGATGATTGAGATTTCTCACTCTGTTCTCTCGTTCACATTAGAAATATGTGGGCTGACAGATGCCCAGATCACATATCACAGAAGTTAGGAACTCAGCGAGAGCTCCTAGGCCCCATTACCATCTAAAAACTAGAAAACTCAAAGGCGTATAAGGAGGCTGTTCAGCTGCTCAGTGTGGCATCCGGCATATCTGAAAAGCAAAACACCACAACACCCACTCGCGGCCATAGGTTGCCGTACTGGTTGCCTTGTTTTAGAGTCGACAGCCTCGAAAATGGAGCCAGGGATCGGATATTGGAGAGACTGATCCGATCCTAGGAGATATAGCTGCCGAGATTCGAATAGATGCCCAAAGACCTTTGCAAAGTTGAGTTCAGAGATGAATGATCTGTCACCTGCTCAACACTCAGATTATGCAAGCCCTAATCCGACAGTCTGGTAACCAACCGGAACGTCTTCCAATTAGGTTCCAAGCACAGGGAGATGAGTAGTCTGGTGCCACCTTTGTCGATTTCCCCGAATTTATGGTAAGTTAGGCGTTGGCTTTTCCCGGAGTCGGCGAGAGCGCTGAATCGTTTCGGATCCATTCCGCTGCAGCCGACGGGAGATGGAAGCGTGCAGAATCCCATCAAGGGTTGCTGGGAAATGTCCAGCTGACGCCATCGAAATGATGCGAGCACTAAATCCTAGCAGTCGTGAATCCGCAACTGCTAGGATTAAAGCTGAGGGTGAGTAGGCAGTCGTGAATCCACGACTACTAGGATTAATTCCCAATATGTATCTGTATTCAGGATCCAGTTGATCCATAGGAAGAGACTAACAAGACGATAGACATTGTTAAGCCATGTATTCATCGCCTTCTAGCTCATAGCTAATTCTGAACATTAAGTGAGCTACCCTGGGCAGTTACACGCTTCCACTATCTATGTGTCTAATAATAGCTGCATGGTCCTGTAATCCAGAAAACCTAGAATTCGTAGATCCGACGGAAAGGGGATTCCACTCTCTTCAATCTTCGAGAGAGTGGGGCCCCCTTCCAGTCGGTAACTATAGAAGAGAGTTTCAAAACTCCTCTTTTCTCTTCTCAAATCTATCTCCTTCTGTCAGCTCCTGCAGCGTACCCTGGGCTGTTGATGTTTCGTGCTGATGCAGGGGTCAAATTGTGGGTACATGTTAATCTTTTTACAGCAATGACATTCACAGCAGGTACTGAGATTGCTCAGGACTGCTTGTGTGCCAGGCCTGACTGTCGCTGACGTTCATAGAGCACTGCTTGATCTGTGCTGCGGCACGTCGACAAGAAAAGCAAACATAAAATGAAAATCGAAGAGTGGGACCCCCTTTCCGTCGGATCCTCGAGATAATGAAACAGGCATCATCAACGATCACGGGGAAAATCAGGCGGACGCCTTGCGGGCCGAGATGAGAGGTCTCTGTGGCCTCCCTGGGTACGACGACAAGCGCCAGTCGTCGTCCCCCCTTGACCAAGCATGGAAGCGATGACAGGCTCGATAGGTGAGTTGAACCAACCCCGGTGGTTACCAGAATTACTAGCCTTGAATTTTGCCAAAGGCAAGAAATCTGTCTACCTACCTAGTAAATTTCAACAGAGTTTTTACACTTCGTCGTGAAACCCCTGCTACCACTGCTCCTATGCATGTTGGCTGCTAACAACATTACATCCTGGCTAGATGACGGTCTGGCAGTTGAGGTAGCAAGATGTATCTTCGATAATTGTGCTCACTGTGCGTGGCATTAGAAACACTCTATCACTGTTGTTAAAACCGTCAATGAGTTCTAGGTAGTTCGAGAGACATATTGAGTACCCGATGTTTCAAAAGGACAAACTTGAAGTTAGACTTGCTGAGCAAGTTGTATCTCTGCGAACGTCACTCTACAGCACAGGTTCACGTTGATACCTAAAGAAATGAAAAGAAGATCCTATTAATGTACGAGTCCTAGGACTTTAACACTGATCTACCGTGAAAATTGCCTTGCGATGCGGCTCAGATGGCGACCCGTTGCTGGCGACCCGTTGCCCCCAGCGAACTGCTCTGTCCTTGTTCACTCTTCTCTCATCCGAGCTGAATTCATATCAGAATCGATCTGATCCAGAGTTGATGTCAAACCTCAATTTCAATAGACCCACACCCCTACCTGAAATGTTGCTTCTTTGAACATGTTCGCTCTTGTCGTCCCAACTCGTCGCCCACCAAAGAAACGACATATGCATGCATACCTACCTACACTCAAGATATATATGCTTCTACTTTCAGTAACACATTGAGACATGGAGCCAGTCAAAAGTCAACCCAAGTCTCGCAAGACAGGTTATAGACTATTTAAAACTACAAAGACTTCCACCATCCCTCACCTCACCGACCTACGCAAGAAGCTTGGTTACGGCAACGCTGGCCAAGATCAAGACATTGCCTTCAAAAGAGCTATCCGAAGACAGGTCGAAGGCTTTGTGTCCAGTGATAACCTGCAAGCATACAGGTTCACAAAGTGGAAGACAACTTCTCACCAGAGAGGACTCGTTGAGATAACCAGAAACTTTCTTGACACTAAAGGAAAGGGTCAGGAATTCTGGCCTGATAGCATTGGCTCTATCAACAAAAGGCAGCTACAGTACTCCAAGGACTGTGCTCAGTAAGTGTCCCGGAGGAACTGGATCTTTGATAAGGGGCATAACTAACACGCGTCTAAACAGAATCTATCGCCTTATGATTCAAGTCTTTTGGCGTTCGGCTCGCGAGTATAAGCGATACACATCAACAAACTCAACCAATCCAACATTAGTTTCACAGTCTGGAGACACGCACACTCAGCCAGTCAAGCCTGAGAATAACCTGAGTGACACCGACCATCAATTCCTGTACAGCACACAGGATCTCAGGGGCCAAAGCGTCGACAACCCTATAGATCTTGAGGACATGCAGTTCAACGCCAGAGTCTCAAGGGCATCCGTGTATGTTAGAATTCTAATTGTATGAAGTGATTCTTTCTGACTTGGTCGTTAGGGAAAGCGACCAATACGCAGGAGTCGGAATGTCGTTCAACTTTACCACGTTTGAACCACGCGAAGAAACTCTCAATGGGCGTCCTCATTCTGAGCCACGCCCGTCTGTTCCAGTGACTTCTGATATAAGTGGGAGTGGCTCGAGTAGTCAAGCCTTCGATACGACCAACAACTCTCAGCCTGCTGGGGAAGGGGGTATGCACAGTACGGACCCGTACGACGTGCCCAATAGCCCTCCTCCAGTTGCACACAGTGTCAGTTCCGACTTTTAAGCCAAAGCTTTCCTATTTCATCACTAACAGATGTCCCAGGCACAGGAGCGTGGCAAACGGCCGGCCGAGCCAGCATCCAACGACAATGACCATCGAGCTAAAACACCAAGACAAGAACATAACAACGCTGAAGATACGACTCAGACTGCCAAAAAGACTACAATTAGGAGAAAGATCAAGAAGAATACCAAGCCAACTCGAGCCTCGTCGCGCCCCAAGAAGCAACCCTATCGACCTGACGCTGCCACAGCAGAGGAGATGGAAGACATTGATAGAAGTTCATCATCGTCATCATCATCATCGTCGTCGTCGTCTTCTTCTTCTTCGTCTTCATCATCATCTTCTTCTTCTGCTACCCCACATCCCCGTCGACCTGAGTATGATAGCTACGCAAGACAAGGACAGCAAGCAAAGAACAAGGCCAATGACTTAACGTCAAGTGCTTCAGCTTCTCGTCTTGGGAACACCAGAAGCCTGGGTACCTATGACCGAGGCCAACCTTCTACAGAGGCAGCCGCTCGGGCAGCACGGGCGGCAGAAAAGGCAACAGAGGCAGCAGCAGCTGTGATAGAGGAGCAAGCAAATGCTTCTGTTCGTCTCGCAGCTGCTCAAGGAAATGTACCTGCTATGTCGTCCAGTCGAGCTCCTGGATCTCGAGCCGGACCCAGCAGAGAACGCGAATCAACGGAAGCCTATGCAGCAAGGCAAGACAGAAGTACTGCTAGAGCAGAAAGTGCTCAGGCTCTTGACCAGAACAACGAGAGCCAGGCAAGGCACATCCACCTCAGTGACCTACAGAGAGAGGCAGTGAGAGCATCTCACATTACGCTCCGGTCTAGTGTTACCAACGGCATACACCACGAAATTTGGAGGTCTTCCGCGCTTATCCTTCAGATGTCACTTGAAGATGTGGCTACTGAGCTGGGCTTGAGCCCTGAATTTGGGACTCTTTACTTGTTACTCGAGACTCCGAGAAAAGGAGACTTTCCTAACAGCGTCCGCCAGGGGGACGAGGATGGCTTTGAGCGATTCCGACTAGATTGTTTGAAGCGCATCACTAAGGAGTATCAGATGGCTGAGTCGACTCCAGCCTCAGAGAGGCAGAGGTTGGATTACGAGATTTCCTTTTCCAAAACGCCGTTTCGAAGCTGAACCGGGCGACAGACATGATTGGCTTTCCGAATTGGGCTGTAAGAATATCTATCGCTTGTTGTTTTGCTTTGCTCTTTTCCTTTTGTGTGTACGATATTAAGGAAAGATTGCTTGACGGATTAATGATGGGATTAATGTCTGGACTGATATACATGTTTGTTGAAAGCTAGCTAGTTTTGTTTTCAGTTGCTTGGTTTTGTAATAACAGATGTGTGCTTTGTATGGATAATAAACTCTGGGACTCTCTTCTAACCCAAATACCTAGAAAATAAAAAGAAGGCTATATAAATATCTAATATACTATGCTACTAAAATTACCGATGCAAATTTTGACTTAAAAGTGACCTATTTAGTAAAGACTGGAGATAGCATTATATAGGAAATATAGACAGATAGTACAACTAGTACTAGCGCGAGAAGAGTGGGAAATAAGCTGTGGGATTGCACAAGTACTGGAAAATGCAGATACTATTAACCTATGCCTAAAATTAGAGCCCAGCTGGGCTTACCCCTGAAAGGTGCAGCTCCTAGTCCGAGTATCTAGCAACCAACTGGGATGTTTTATAAGCAGGATCAGGCAACGAAGGAGATTAGGGAGATGAGGGAGATGAGGAGTCTGGTACTACCTGCATTATTTCAAATGCATTGCCCTGCAGCCCTTATAAGAGTTGACAGTTTTATACGGATCTCTATCTTATTCGGGACTACGGGTAAATACATAAGGGATGTACTTAAAGTGACTTAAGCACTTCTCTTAAGATTTTAATCTATCTGGATAATAAGAATCGCAATATTATTATCACCCTCGTATATCGAGAGCACAGTACAACGGCTAAATCTTAACTTATAATTAAGGATCCTAGTAAGCCTTTAGTCGGTGTAAATGCTCCGGATAGTTACTTAAGAAATTGTTATCTTCTTGAAAGATGGGTACATAGGGGTAAAGTGTCGACTTGATGATTTCGCGACGGTTTATTGGATTGTGTTTCCCATCTGGACCTTTAGGCGACTTGTGGAAAACTTTCTTCCCTCCTAAGTGAATGGCTATCTTTTAAGTTCTCTCTGTATTTTAAACGGGAGATCTTAATAATTTAAGATGCTGAAAACCTTGACAGTGAAGAACCGGCCCTGTGAGGCATGCAAGCGAATTCACGAGCCTGCACTAAGTCAAGGGAAAGGCCCTCGAGTAGTCAAGTTATTTACCACAAAGACAAGAGCCGGGAAGGGCACATTTATATTACCGGCGAAGAACAAAGGGCATAGGACAATGCCGACATTATAATCCGGTCTAATATCACCAACGGCATAGACTATAATATTTAGAAACCTTCCTCGGACTTTCTTCAGATGTCACTTACAAGTGTCACCGATGAGTTAGGCCTTAAAAACTATGAAACCCTTTATATATCGTTCCGGAGCCGAGAAGAAAGACTTCCACGTCAGATCGATCAAGGCGATGAATATTCTTTTAGATCTTCCAAAGAAGAGTGCCTAGCGGAGATCAGTCATGAGTATAGAATTGCTACGTTGGCCTCAGTATCAGCGCAGCGCAAGTTGAGATACGTCATTCGTTTCTCGATTCCTGGTTGAGACGAACAGGGGTGATTGCTTTTAATATCTGGGCTATGGATAGGTTCATTAACTGTTTTATGATCACTTTCTATAATATATCTAGACATAAGAGCGTTATGAGATTGAACTTGAAAGAGTATTAGCTTGGGATGAAGTCTGGAATGGCATTGGATATGAGTGTGTAAAATTGTCTGCCCAAGGCAGTTTTCCTTACCTTTGCAGTATTAGACGCCAATTAGAAGATATCAACGGCGGCTGAACTCTGCCAATCAATTGCATCTTTGTTGTTACGACTCAAGCGCACGCCAGCCTGATTTGACATTTTGAGCCATTCCTCTGACGACCTGCGTCCTCATTTTTCGGCGTTCATCACAAGCCAAAAACCTTTCTGTGAATAACTATCTATTGAACATTCGACATGGCTGAGTCAGAAAGAGTCGCCTCGAGTGTCAAGAAGATCATCGACCTACCCGCTGCCGTCTCCATACTATGCCGTAACTATTCCACCAAGGATGGAAGTGCCATGGCAGATATCGCACGGCTCAAAAGCGGCATAAACAACTTCAGTGCAACATTTCAAACGACCTACACGCTTCTTGACGGCCAAGAAGTGAAGAAACCCCGAAAGCTTCTCAAACCTCTCGATGGATGCGACAAACAAAGGTGGAAGGCAGGGTCTTTCACCGCCATGCGGCCTAATGTCTCCGACCATATACTACACCATCCGAGAGCTTTTCTCAACTACCGACTAGAATTAGGTCCTGTTCCAAAAGCTATCTTGTATAGAGCCTTGAGACAATAGAATTCTAACATGATGCAGGAGGAAGTCAGATTTCCGTTGTCTTTCATGTTTACGAATTGCAAGGTAAAACTGCTGGTAATACTATGTGCAGTTTTAGTTAAGTGTATCTTTACAGTATCTACAGTTTTGGTCCATGTCGTCCATCAAGCTTAGCCCTCTCCACCGAGCTCAACTCTCGTCTTATCGGGCCTCCTCGGCTACCATCTCCCGGGAAAGCATTTGAGCTATCCTTGTAATCAGTGCGGAAACGCCATTTGTGTGTCAGGTTTGAAGGGAGTCGCCTGTGGATGGCCTTGGACATGTATTCTCCTAACACGGGCAGAAACTTGAAGGCGCTATTGTACCATATTAGCATCCGAGTAATTTGGACTGCAGCTTCTTCAACTTACTGGCCACTTCCTGCTCCTCCAATGAACAAGTTCTTGTAGTCGGGATGGTAATCCATGACAAAATCTCCGGTCGGCGTATCGCAGTACCAACACACAGCCAGCTTCTCAAACGGCCTGTCTGCCAATTCAGGCAAAATCTCTCTCAAGCCTTTCCTGAGGCGGTCTTCACCGTCTTTCGGGGCAAAGTGTGGCCGGCTTCTCTGAGGCAACAGAGGAGGAGTTGAGCTGGTCCGTCCCTCAATGAGCGTCGACTCTTGGTCATTGGGCTCTCGTGTGTAGCCCCAACCATGCACTGCCATCTTCAACGTCTTGGTGTCCTTGTAAGGAGGAAAGTTGAACCAGCCAGTCTTCATATTAGCATAGATGGGCAGACCCTTCAACTTTTCTACTTCAGCGTCTGACAACGCTATATATCCTAGCACTTGACCTGTGGATAGGGTAGAGTTATACATGGGTACCAGCCCGGAGACCCAAGATCCGGCCGTCACCATAAAGTGATCGCCTGAAACGACATCTCCATTGGCAACTTTGGCGGCCTTGACCACTCCTTGAGGATCAACGTCAAACCCGACCACCGTCCCGGCTTGACCGCAAAGAAAAGAAACTCCAACCGAAACACAATCGTCTCGTAACTGAATCATGGCTTTCGAAGCATCGGCCCAGCCTGCCTGCTGATTGTAATAGCCACCAAAGTGAGGCACCGCTAGCTCCCCGCTCAATGTTGGGAATGTCTGGCGGGCTTGAGATGTAGTCTCTAGTCTGGTCCATGGTAAACTCTTCTTGGTCAACTGCGATGTTACATTGTCTATCCAACCACTTTTATTGTCGGGGTTCTGGTCGGAGGCAACGGCAATGTAATTAGTTGGGAAGAAGATGCCCCTGTATTTAGGCAAATCGCGCCATCTTCTGTACGCATCGTATGCAATGCTCATGTAGTCCTCATCAGCATAGTCGAACCGTATAACTCGGGATATATCCGTACTAGAGCCATCCGGAACCTACTGAGACTTAGCATAAGTAAAGCATGTTGAGGTAAATGTTGATCGCTTACCGGCGGGGCGTGTCTATCTAAGACAAGAATGTTGCGGTGTCCTTCCTGCGCCAATTGATAGGCTGTTGTAAGGCCAAAGACGCCTGCACCGACAATTATGATCTTGCTATCGTGGTTCATGACTGCGATGGGTCAGGATATTGGTGATTTGTAAGTGGATGTTTGGTGAAAGGACAGAGAACAGGTAACCCTCAGTTCAATAACGCTTTGGCTTGATCAATATATAGATAAGACAAGCTCCATCATTCGAACCACTTAATTCAGAGTTTCTCCAAGCTCTTGTAGGATCACAACAGTCTATTGCTGTTTCTCTGGTCGTTAGGATATCGTAGGGTCACATGACCGGTGCCCGGCCTTCCGTGCCCACCTCACCGTGTCCACCACGGAAACTCCGAAGGCATTCAGACTACCATTTCTCATGCAACTTTATCATTGCAAGAAAGGGATTATTTTCATGTCATCAATTTACGTAGATTGATTGACCCATACAAGGGCCATTCTTTTAGTATTATCCGGAGAATCTGGGGTATCTGCGGAGAACCTTGGCTTGAAGATGGCCGGGTTTTTCTTTACAAGTGCCGCCTTGGCTCAGTCTGGTCGAGACTACCACGATTCCATCTTGGATCTTATTATCCATTATACTTCAAATACACACATTGTTCTCTTCGACATGACTTCAATCATGGGCGAAAAGAAAAATGACCCTTAGACTCTTACGCTGAGACTTTTAATCTACAATGGAGTCCACCATGACAACACTATTGCTGAGGATGCTGTTTTTGGTATTATTGCGGAATATGGTCCAAATCATCGCCATGTGCGTACGATCTCCTCTTTGTCTTGGCGGAGGCTGCTATTCATATAGGTTGGGTGGCTCGGAGTATCAGTTTTGATGACGAAGGTTTCAATCGGTCTAGGTGTGCTATCAATTCCAGCCGTTTTTTATATACTGGGGCTAATCCGTGGTATGATTTGCCTCCTTGCTGTCGCTGACATCGCGACTTTGTTAAGCCATATTGCTCATGTTTTCAAATCTAACGACCGTGTAGCCTATGTAATCGACGACGCAACTGGTCTTATCTTTGGTCGAATTAATCACAAGGCTGTCGTGGGGATTATTGATTCCCTCCGCGCTGATGGCGCATCGCGCGTCTAGTCTTGTGCGAATAACTCAAAATCCCTTTGAATTGTTCATTATGTTGAACGAGACTCGTAGTAATAACCGTCAACATTTGGTTACCAGAATTAAGTCAGCTCTAATAATTATAGCAAAACTTTCACTTTCAGTTACCATGTGACCCACTCTACGCTATCATAAAATATAATCCGAAACTCGAATCCGAGGTACGCCAAGAGTTAATTTCATGATGGTACCTACGATGCGGACTTTGGCAGGATAGCTATATGTATCTATGTTCGAGACTTAGTATAATAAGTGGGCACGGGCTTACAAAGAGACCAATTACGTGCTCAGAAGTTCCAAATATGGAGGCGGAAGTTCCGTACTCGGCGATCCACTCGAACTTCGCTCCAGCCTATCACAGCTGAAGTGGTACCTCCGAGACCTGCCAAGTAATACCTATTTCTGTCCAATGTGAAGAAGCAAATTAATTAATATTGTATGTAGCAGGTCAAACGCGGCTGATCGTAGTAGTAACCCTGCTCATGTCACATGTGGTTGATATCATTGGTTGTTCTACCTCGCTGTCTCGCCTCGCCACATGTGACAGTGTCTACGCGCGCAACCATAGACAGACAATCCACCCGTGGCTGGCCTACGTCGTTTAAGCAGCTGACCTTTGTGCGAGTAGTGTATTATGTTTCATCTGGGAAACGGATTGCGTAAACTAGGTAAGTAACGTAAGACAGATAAGATGTAAAGAAGTTGAAAAGTTCCCAGGTTCCAGTAAAGCCTTTCCCGTACTTCTTCTTGACCGATTACCTGGAAATCATGAACGAGGTTGTGTGAGTGTTTCAGCTGCGGTAGTGTCCACATAAGAGCATGTCTTAGACCGGGGAAGCAGGTAAACGTGGGAGCAGGATGAATGAATGCAGTTTGTTTTTAGCGTGTTTCCCCGCCCAACGATAGGCTATTACAATAGTAAAGGCGGAGGCAAAAAGTGCAGTTGGGTTGCACAATGTATGCAAGGTCTCGCAGTCTCACAGGGGTCAATGGCATCGCCCCTGTCAATGACCTAGCTGGCGAATCAAACTCTTTAAAAGTCAAGGGAAAAGAGAAAACGAAAACTTGTACATGGTTTACAGTGTATCGGTGTGTGCTATGTATAAAGGGCTGGTCCATGCCATGCTATTGATGTGGTAAGGTAACTCAGATGCAGCCAACACCACCCACCACCACCAGAGGGATCCCTGTTTGGCTAGCCACAGAAAATGTAAAAAGAAAAACGAACAAAGAAAGGTTAAAGTACGCAACTTGCCAAACCGTTTGGCTTATGGTCTGTCCTTGCACTCTTATTCGTTTCTCAGGCCGCCATTCTACGTAACCTGATCGGCCACACCATTACCCTGGCTGCAATATCAGGCCAACATCACGACCGTGCATACAAACAAAGTCCAGAACCTTTTCTTTCTCACTGTGTCTAGATAAGAAGAAGAAGAGCGATCGCTTGGATGCAGATGCGGAATGCAAGATCACTTCTCTAGTGACAGCATCCGTAATATCTCATGCAGTGAGCCATGTTTCTCATGCATCTGGCCAGACTCAACCTCTGCACTTCGAAGTGGCTTGCACTTTCTGTTTCATATGTTGACAGGGGCTTGGATTCTTGGCCTTCTCCATTGAGTATCTCTCTCAGTCTGTCGCTCTTGAGGTTCTCTTGACTTTGTAAACTACTCTACATACTACCATCCATAGTCATCTTTTACCGGCATCGCCAAAAGACTGTGAACCATGGCACCACGCGATAAGTCCAGACTTGCAAAAAGGTCTGGCCCCAGCCTCTTCTCATCCAGTCAGAGAGGGACATCCTCTCCGAAGGAGAAGAAGACATCGTCCGCTCCCGAGGAGAAAAAGGACCTTCCCACCGTTACAGCTATTTACAGGGAACTTGGCCTCGCCGGGGAACGGAAATCCGATAAATACGAATTGAACTTGTTCCAAGGCGCATACCGGAGGCATGTGAATGACTACATCAAACGAGAGAATTTGAGCCCAGAGACTCTCACTACATGGAAGGACAAGAGTTGCCAGGAAGCCTTTGGCAACATGTCAAAGACTTTTCTGGTCGAAGAAGGGCCTAAATACTGGCCCGTAAAAAAGGTCAACCCTGCCAACACGAAGAGGTACAAATACATATATCATGCAGAAGAGTTCGTGTTGCCCCTTCTTTATGTGCTGATTTATATAAGCCGGGCCATTAACCTCGGAGTGTGTTCATCTAGACTCACCAAACTGGTAAAAAAACTCTTCTTCCTGTATGCCTCAAACAAGAGGAAGGCTGAAGAAAGGCGGTCGAAACAAGGCATACCTGTAGAGCCCGATGCCGCTATTTGGGTCGACAGGCTTAAGAGCAATGGGCATGACCATGAGACGGCCATTGATGTTGATGACCTGAAGGAAATGGAACTTGAGGTCTTCCAACAATCTGCCTCTCCCGAGCCTAAGAAGGAAAAGCATCCCGTGTAAGTCGTCTCCTATGATTCCCAAGTGCTGGTGCCCTTGCTGACTTGCCGGTTGTAGAGTTCCTGACTTACCTTCTTCGGACTCACCACCCGTGAATGCTAATTCACCCTCTCCCGCTTTTCCTGCCGAAACTTCTCATTTAACTTACTCATACCGGCCTCGCGCAATAGAAGATGCGCCTGACGAGGCTCTTGCACCGACAGAGGATTGCCAGCCAGGTGAACGAGCAGACACTGAGCCTGCTGACGATTCTAATATCCGTGAGACCATTCACGTAGCGCCGGCAACTTTCGTGGCCGTGAGAACTCTCCCAATATACCGAATACATGTCATTTACTGACTATCTACTAGACCAACGAGCAATCCAAGCGTCCAGCTGAAGCCGAGCTAGACGAGGCCCAGCGCAAAACCAAGAGTCCCCGGAAGGAGCAGGATACCACCTATGCCCCAGAGACATACTACAACAATAATAACGACGACGACGATGCCTCGTTCCAAGGTTCTGAGGAGGGCCTCTACACAAGTCTCTTGGGCCGGCAAAGAAGGCGTACGCGACAGAGGGACTACGACTTCGATGACCTTGCCAATTATGGGCTTAGGTCGACCCCCGGTCTTACCAGTCGCTTTGGGCGATTTGGGACCACAGAACGTGCGGTCTCTGTCAGCCAGGCTCTGGAGTTGGTGGACCGTCGACTAGTCGGAGCCCCTGTTGCGCCCATAATGGACGAGGCAGTAATGGCTACTATCGAAGAACAAGATGAGAATGTCCACAGACCGTCACCCAGAGCATCAGTTGCGCCTACAAGAGAGGGCAATGGTGGTTTCATGCCCGAGGATGATACCGGAATGTCCCTAGAGCAGGACGAATCTTTTTCCACTCCACATGAGCAGGTCACAGCTACTTCGGAGCTTGAGGGTGATACTGGGGCGCTCTCGAATCAAGATACGCCCAACGCAACTCTGCTCAAAGAGAGCACTACTTCTTCAGAGCTTGAGGGCGACGCCGAGGTCAACCCGAAGCCCTCAGGGGAAGCATCGCCAACCACTCTCAAATCCAAAGTCTTACCATCTCCAGAAGAGACTCCGCCCCAAGAAGAAGCCGACTACATCAAAGCAAGACCTCAAGAGAAAGCCTCCTACTTCTACGAAAACATCCAGTACGCCCTAGCTGCTCATCCCATGGGCCCTACAGAATATTCTGCTTCACTTAAAATGTTCTCGTTCATAGTCTACGAGAACGACATGCACGCCGACTCTTGGGAGTTTTCGCAGTTCGACTTCTTCAATTTTTCGCTAAGAAAGTTTGTCAATGTGCTGCCGATACGGGACAAGGCGCTGCTGAAGGGGCTTACAATCTACCAGAAAGGCCAGAAAGTGTGCATGCGTCAAGTGTATCTATATAACGAGGCTAAGTGGAACAACATTCGGGGGGACTTCTTGTCTGACATACGTAAAGATTTGACGGCGGCCAAGCAGGATGGGACGCGATTGGACTATGAGATCATTATCAAGCCGATTAGAGATGGTATGGCTGAGCAAGTATGATCTCAACGGGTAATGGTTGGAGTTAACGGAAAAGATACTTGGATGGAAGGAAGAGGCGTCATGTTTGTAAGCAAAATTGCAGGAAAGGGGCAACATTGGCATTGGATAGCATAGCTACTCTATGGACAGTCTTATTAAAGCTGTATTATGAAGCAGTTTGAGTCTAAGCAAGTCTCCAGTCGAACTTACAAACTTGTAAATCAAGTATTCAACCCATTGATTAAGGCAGTTTCTCATAACTTGAAGATAGTGGTGCGACTTACTGGGTTGATGTCCACGATCAGATCTGCTCACAGTGCGAGATTGTTTAAAAGCCCAACTCTGCCAAGGAAGTAAAATAAATGCAAGTAACTTAGCTACTGAATGCTAAACTAGTATATCTACCATGATAGACCTATTTCAGACCTCAGACTATGAGAATGATGGTAATCTATGAGCACTGTATAGTTGACCCCCATGCTGAATACCTAGGAAAGGAACATAAAGCACCATAGTGACGATATCGACTAGGAATACGTCCATTTATCCGTGATCAGGGATCAATTCACATGGACATCGAAGAAAAATATGAACCTTCACAAATTCTCTAGAGTCTATCAGTCTTCCATGTATGCCAATCACCAAGGTCGCAAAGTGTCCCATTAATTGATCTGTACTTGTCATAATGCGAAAAAGTGGTTGAGGCAGTTTCCTACTTATGCATGGGTTCGTTTGCTTGACAGACCGATAATTTACGGTTAAATTCTATTCTACTGGTAATCAAGCAAGTCACAGCCAAGCCCATATTGAGTTCCGCATCAGAAGCAAAAGGCCCTGGTCAATCGACAACCTTACTATTCCTTGAGAGGTCGACCCTATTGGGCCATTACAGAATTAGGTTAGATGAAGCGGCAAAAATGTACACTCCTAATACCTCTAGCTATTGTCACAAGAAACGGCTGGCCCTGACGGGAAGTCTGTTTGTAAGGACTAGGATGTGTCTGGATTACCTATCACATTTTCGCTTATAACATGAACGTATCACACACAGCTGGACCTACGGTGTAACGGGTAATTAACATGCCAAGTTCTATCACCTTTTACGAGCTGCCATCATTCTTGAAGTTTTTGCACAAAACACGAAGAGCTACAAGGCCGTACAAAGAAATGCAACACTTCCAAGCAAGCCATGACCGGGATCTTAACCCCTGCAACGCTTTCAGAATACATAGTATTTAACGAAAGCTGTTGCACTAGATAAGCCACTTTTCTTTTCTCTCTTATTTGTTGATAGGTCATCTGGAATACGGTAAACGTTTTGCTGGTATCGTCCTTGTCTAAGTACAACCATGCTCCTGCGTTTCTGGGTCTTTGTCGGAACACTTGGACTATTATAAAGATATTCCCAGATAAAATGGGAGAAACTCATGCTCTTACCTTCTTAGACTCGTATCACCATTCCTCCATCTCGCGAACTCATCGTTTTAGGCTGTGTAAAGCGTCCATCGTTTATCTTCATTTTCTTAGCATCCACAAAAGCTGCTATCCAAGCCCAAGGCCTCTACAGATTCCTCTTATCCGAAAAACAGTCACGCTCAAAGGCCATTACGCCCATTGTGAGATTAAAAGCAGTGATATCCCGTCTGTGAGAGACCTCCAGAAAGCACTTGGCTTCGGCAATAAAGGAGACAGTGAAAATACCAAGTTCAAGAAAGCTGTCAAAGAGTATATCGATAGTTATAAGACCAAGTCTGGTATTCCTGGCAGTAGTCTCACCAAATGGAGAGACAGGTCTGAAAGAGATGAGCTGTACGATATGGCGAGAGGGTTCCTTGAAAACAAGGGGCTTGACTTTTGGCCGGATGGCCCAACCGATAGCGATACACAGTGGCACCGGTATTCCAGAGACCATGATAGGTGAGGGCCGAATTCTAGATGTCGCGAAAAGCGAACACAAGAGGAACTAACTTTAGTACAGGCTTGTAAGTCTCCTGGCTCAACTGTTCTTCCGAGTGAACACGCAGAGCAAGCAGACGGTTGCCCGCCAGCAGGCCGCTATACGAAAGCGTGGTTTTAGCGACTCATTAAATGAAAGTTCGTCCTCTGCCATACAGATTTCACCTACTACAAGCCAAACTACAGTTGCGCGTTCGCCCGACCTAACCTCTTCACCTATTTACCATCGTACACCTTCCGAAGAAATAGACCTGTACCATGGCCCCGAGAGTGAGGATGAGTATATACCGGCTGTAAGTACCTTATAGTTGAATGTGCTCGTTTGATAAGATACTGACAGATCAATAAGATGAAACGACGTGGAAAGCGGTCTGCTGCTGCTCCGGCTGAAGAGCAGAGTCAACTGGCGAAACTTCCAAGGCATAGCGAGAACGATCTACGCGATCCATTCGAGGATTTCACTGTTTCTCCGTTTCAAGTTCAGACTCAAAGCCCCAATGTGGCAGGACAACGTGCCAGTTTTGATACAATTGGTGCTCCCGGTTCATCCCCAGAACCACATATAGCAGAAGACACGACTTCTGACCCTTTTAGTACATCGCCTAACCATTATGATACGACAGATGCAGCTATCAATGAACCAAGTGTTGTCCGCGGGATTATAGAAAGGGACGATGACGACGGTCATGTAGCTACTGGCGCCGATGTGGCAGGTAACATCAGTAACAGAGCCGAAGTGAAAGAGGATACGAGATCCCCAACAGCGGATATCTTGCGCTATCCAGAGTACCCTGGGGAACAAGATCACCAAAATGTCGCGACATGTCTATTTAACATCGACTACACTATACACAACGACAAAGGGGGACCAACCCCTGGCTGGCGTCCACCACAACACTTCTTTGACACATCCTTCGACGAGCTCCTAGAAGCGCTACCATTCGTCCGACCTCAAGGTATATCTATTTGCCTCGAGGACGACTTTTTGAAAAGAAAATTTCAGCGAACAGCGCGAACCCAGGCCAGGTTTTCTGAGCTTCAGGAATTGTTCATGCGTTTTATGAAGGATGTGAAGGGTCAAGCGCTGAAGGAAGAATTTGTTCCGAACTTCGAGATTGTTATTTACTCTCTCGATGGGTTTGGTAGTTGAAGGAAGTGTTATTCAGGGTTAAACACATTGAAACCTATCTTGCTTCGGCTTCGCTTGTACTATGTATGGAGGACTGGATCGGACGCGGGTATGGGTGGTGGCATGTCTTGAAATGAACTACAGTACCTGAGTGAAAGTGACTATCTAAGCTTTGGAAGTACAGATTCTACACGACATAGGTAGTAGTGGATCGAGAGAACCAACACAAATGTATCTGTTGCATTTCGACTATACAATGATCTATTTTCGGCTACCTACTTGCATTTTAACTGGTATAGATGTCTACTCATCTGCGTCTCTAATAAGTGATGTATCTTAGATTTCCTCCTTATTAAGAGACTTAAGCCAGAACTTGATCAAGATCCTTAATTCAGCATTTTCGTTATGACCATGTACAGTGGTCATTAATTGGGACAGAGTTTTATGATATCACAATAGGCACGCGACAGACGTTATGCGACAAGCCACAGAATTCTGCTTAAAATCATCAAAACTGAATCGTCGCACTCCATTAATTAAGCCGTTTTTAAAGTCGAAATGTTCTTGATATTTATGTTAAAATATACCTCCGTTGACAGGATTCCAACGAATCACCAACCCATTACTCCGTACATTAATAACGCCAGTCCAGTTCATGCAATCATCCGAGTCATCAGTCTAAATTAACCAGCGAACATGCTGGTGAGCTCCCAGTCTCCACTGGCAAGCTGTCTCCAAGAGCTTGAGCAGGTAGCTTGGACGGTCTGCATACCAAACTGGCCATCTCCTTGGTCTAGCTGACGGAACAGGGTGACCTTGTAACCGATGGCAGCGGCCATGAGACCGATTTCGACGGGCTGGGGATCGTGCATCTTGTATGCGAGCCACTCCTCGCAGTGCTTGACCTCTTCCTCCAGAGAGGGGTCAGAGTCGGCAGTGCGAGGCTCTGGGTCGCCAAAGAGGAATCGGTTTGACATGACAGCGTCCTTGGCGATGTACTTGAGAGCCGTCTTGGGCTTGTCGCAAAGGGCGCGCCAGAGTAGGGTCTCCATCTCCTTCACGGCGGAGAGGTTACGGCCTTTGATAGTCTTCAGGTTCTCCTCATCTGATTCTTCGTCTGCATCGTGTTCCTTTTGCTTTCCGCCGCCGTTGAAGAAGTCGGAGCCTTCGATTCCGGAGACGATGCTACCGTTTTGTTGGCGCGGCATAAGCTCCATGCCCCTTTGGCTCTGAGGGCCGCCAAACTTGGGTTCCTCAGCGTTGAGCCCGTGAGGGGAGCGATCGTTGGTGAGACCAAGCATAGTCGGCATGATGACGGTGTTTGTTCTGGTTGATTTGGGGGAGCTTTTTGTCGAAAGATCTGCTTTATTTAGATTCAAGAACTGTAGTGTAAGTAAAGAGAAAATGGGGAATGCAAGTCATAAAAGAGAAATCCAAGTTTCATGAGTTCCATGTTTCTGAGTGTCCAAATCCTGATTGTTGCCCTGCCCTGGCTATCTCGGCGCTGGTGTGACGTCAACCTTGGATGCTTGGAGGCAGCAAAAGTTGGACAAGATTATGACGGCGATCGACACTAATCGATCATGTTGACCTCAGGCATTTCCTGGAGAATGTTACTCTATTGGACGAGAGTCTTCTCGAAGCAGCATTATCCATGAAACGTTCCCGATGTTCCAGAAAGTGTGCAGTTCATCAAATTCCACCTTCTCGGGGATTATCATAGCGCATGTCGCGCCCACTCACTAACTTTTTAGCTGATCACAACGGTTATGGCTGGTGTTTTGACTGTGGCTGATGCTCTCAGTATCAGCCACACTCACCACACCCCACCCCCCACTATCCGAAGTGTGCGATTTCCGTCAAGTCAACATTGGTCCACCAAAATTTCTTAAAGCAATTCTCAATCTTTAGCAGTTTTCTCTCCATCTCGCATAACCCACGCTCGCTGTTCAATCACGCGTAATATCGCAGCTCTTTCACAATGGATATCCTCAAGGTTCTGTCACGAGGAACCAAGAAGACTGGAAAGGGCAATCAGACCGGCAACAATGCTCAGCCTAAGCTTCCCTCTGCTGGTACAAGCACGAATCCTCAGCTCTTCCATGACCAGGTCCGCGGTCAGAAGCGAAAGCGAACCAAGAATGAACCCGAGCCTGAAACCCACTTAGAGCTCCCCGAAGTCGACTTCTTTGCTCCCAAGCCCGAACCTGTCGCCAAGTCAGTTGTCGAGACTGAGGAGCCTGTTCAAGCACCGAAACCTACAAGATCATCCCGACTGTTGAGCGAGGACGAGTGTCGCCAACTGCTGCGATCGCATCGACTAAAGATCACTCTCCTTTCAAAGCCTGAGGATCAGTCTAAGGTCAAGAAGAGCAAGAAAAAGAAGAAGGCGGCCGTTGAAGTGAAGAAGGAAGGCAAGAAGCAGCTCTTCCCGCAACCCTTGGACTCGTTTGGAGAGCTTCGCAATGCCTATGGCCTCCCAAACAAGATTGCCGACAACCTTGTATTCCAGGGCTACCGCATCCCCACTGAGGTTCAGATGGGCAGTCTACCTCTTCTCGTACACCCCCAGGCGGCCTTGAAGGACGAAGATGGACTGGAAGGAGGTGTCGATTTTCTCGCTATCGCCCCTACAGGAAGTGGGAAGACAATTAGTTTCTTAATCCCCGCTATCAACAATATCTTGCGCAGGCGCTCCCAGGAAAACCTCAACGATATCCATGAGCTCGAGGCAGTTATTGTTGCACCAACTCGAGAGTTAGTACATCAAATCGTCAGCGAAGGGCAAAAGCTGGCACAAGGAACAGGACTTAAAGTTGTCTCTATGAAGAAGCAGACACAATTATCGGCCGAGCAGGTGGATATGGCGGAAGACAGCTCTGAAGACGAGGATGGCAAGGAGTCAGGATCTGAGGATGAGGATGAGAAGCCGGACGACGACAAGCCCAGACAGTTTACCAAGGCCGATATCCTGGTTACTACACCTTTCCTTCTGTTTAAGTTTCTCACTTCTGGCCCAGCCAACACACAAAAGGTTCTGCCTACTGTGCGAGACCTGATATTGGACGAGGCCGATGTGTTGCTTGATCCTCTTTTCCGAGACGCCACGATGGCCGACTGGACAGCATGCACGAACCCTGGTCTGCGAGTTTCGTTCTGGTCTGCTACTATGGGATCCAACATTGAGTCTATGGTCACGGAAAAGTTGACTTCAAGAGCGCAGTCGCTGGACATTACACCGAAGCCCTTCGTTCGGTTGGTAGTTGGCCTCAAGGACACAGCTGTGCCAAATATCACCCACAAGCTCATTTACACTGCAACCGAGCAGGGCAAGTTGCTTTCTTTGCGCCAGCTACTGCACCCGACGGCTAGTGATGACTCAGGCCCTCCTCTGCGGCCGCCTTTCCTCGTCTTTACACAAACCATTGACAGAGCGACTGCGCTGCATGAAGAGCTGCAGTATGATATCCCTCTCGAGGCTGGTGGCGCAGCAAGAATCGCCGCCTTGCACAGTGGTCTTACCGACTCTGCTCGTTCTGCCATCATGCGCAAGTTCCGCGCTGGAGACATCTGGGTCTTAATCACAACAGACGTCCTAGCGCGAGGTGTAGACTTTGCTGGTGTCAATGGTGTTGTCAACTACGACGTGCCTGGATCTAGCGCTGGCTATGTTCATCGTGCTGGTCGAACAGGTCGTGCTGGCCGTGAAGGCGGTGTCGCAGTTACCTTCTACACGAAGGAGGACATTCCCTTCGTCAAGATGGTTGCCAACGTGATCGCTGCAAGCGAGAAGCAGGCTGGAAAGACTGGAGACGAGGCTGGGGTTCAAAAGTGGCTCCTTGATGCTCTACCTAACGTTGGCAAGGCAGACCGCAAGAAACTCAAGGAGCGAGGAGTGGAAGCACGACGAAGTGGCAACAAGGCCATGATCACATCCAAGAGTGGTTATGAGAGGCGTAAGGAGAACAACCGCCGTGGGGCTATTGAAGGAAGCAAAAAGAGAAAGATTCAGGAAAATGAGAGGGATAGTGGCGATGAAGATGGAGAATGGGGTGGTTTCGACGATTAAGTGCACAGTCACCCTAGTCTGAGACAGATCCACGGACTATGAAGAAGTGCACGAGATTCAGCATGAGACATCGCCAGTCGATATTTGCATATAGCAACCGAATACGGACGAGAGGATTTCACCTTGCTCCGAATTCGAAAATACAAAATGGAGAAAGCCTTGGGCTAATAATTTGAGCTAGGGAGCTCACTTCTACTTACAGAACCCCTTATTCGTGTGTCTACAAATCGCTCCTTAATAGGTAAACGAGGTCTCGGATTACTAACGAACCCGAGCCATCATCGCTTCCGCCTTTCTCATGAATTTACCTGTCGTCAACTCTCATCTTTGCCACCATGGACTTGCGAACAAGATCAGAAGCCCGGCTTAAGGTAAAGCCATATACGAATGAGAGACAACCGCAATAAATCGCAAAGAACTTCTCATCGATCGAAATTGAAGTCATACATCTCCACTCTAGTGTCTGGAGCGATTGTTCGTTTCAAATAGAAAAATGATTGCGTTTTTCTATTCAAGTTTGCTTGGACATCAACTAAACGATGGAATTGACAGATAAAATAATACATAATATCGCTGTCTATGCCCGAAGGCTGGGAGCGGGCTAACACCCGAGTCAGGCAGCACGTGGACATTCCAAACACCGACTCTTTGTTCATCAAATAACAAAGACATTTTCGTCATTTCCATTTATTCGGTGGTCCCTGAATATTCGAAATATGGGACTTGCCAAGGAAAAGTCAAGCCAAGACAAGCGTTGTCCTCAGACGGGACTTCTTGATGTCTCAGACTTCAATACCGAATGATCACACCCTCTCCCAGCCTCTCTCTCAACTTATGCCTCTCTTTCTGGTCAGATGTGCGATTCGCCCAACACAACCTGCCACATTTCGGTATTTGGGTTCAATAGGTGTGCCTATACCAGGTCGAGGATTGCGGAGATCTTCCTGCATACACTCCTTCAGTCGCCCTTAACCTGAAGAGGCTGGCAAGATGGGCCGAGGGGATGCAGAAATTAAGTCAGCTTCTTCCTCGAAGTCCAATTTAGCATTGGGCGTCTCGGCGCCGAATCAAGCTTCTTGGCCCCTAGACCAACGGCCTTTGAATAAGGGACCGTCCTAGGGGTCAAATCTGCGGCGCCTTCACTTACACGCCAGAGCGTGGCTCTTTGTGGCGATTTCCGCCATCACCAAGCTTAATTCAATTATGGGTGTTGTCTTCTTTGTTAAGCACCAAGAACAAGTCATTTGAAGCCTTCGATTGGCCAAGTGCCTTGTGTCCTGAAACAATTTGCTCTCACCACGCCTTCACTCTCTTGCCTGCCAGCCGGTCACGAAGCCATGATGCCGCCTGAATTGAGATCTGCCGCGTAGGCTTGGGAGAAACCGGGCATTGTCGTCTTTCAATCTCTTTGGGCTATCAAATTAACGTGCTGGTTTACTCGGGCTACTTAGGTCCTCTTTAACACCGCCATAGCCCGGAAGATGGATGGAAGTTTTGGTCATTCCCGTTCCTCCTTGAGGTTGGTACTGAAACATATTCGTCGCTCATTAAATCGTTTTGGTTCAAAACCACTATACACTCGTTTCTGTTTAAATTGTTCAAGTCATTCTTTAAAACCAACTGGACCCTCTATTGTCTTTGAATCCAGTCTTGAAAGACAGTTCATACCAAGACACTCCTTACACCAGAGACCCTGCTTTGTCTGTTCGAAAAATATTTGGAAGCAAGTCTCACAATATCCACGAAACCATTGAAGTTGATGTGCCTCGAGATAAGACTGAGATCACTATGAAGCTTTCAAGTCTCGTCTTGTTGACTTACACTGGCCTGTCCTCGGGACTCACGCAACAATGCACAGGCAACGCCATTAATGAGGGCGGCAACTGGTTCTGCGGCGCTGTGAAAGAGATCCTATATCAAGGGTTCTCTAGCAGCGGAAGTTACAAAACAGTTACGAATATGGGCAATGATGGATCATGTCAGACACAGCCCTTCTCATATAGTGGTACTCTCGGACCACTAAGTGAAGATGTAAGTTGTTCAACCTTCCAAGAATTTATAATGAAAAGGCTAATAGAAAACGTGTAGCTTTCCATTCATATCCGTGGACCGTTCAAGTTAAGAGAGTTTGCGGTCTACAACCTTGACTCGAGTCAGGAGAAACGTGATGCTGCTCCTTCTCCTCATATCAACACCCATTCTCACGGACATAGCCATCTCCACGAAAAGCGCAAGCAAAAGCGTGGCCAGTGGGTAACTGCCACTATCAATGGACAAGTTGTATCTTGGGAGAACACATGGTTCGGTGGCCCTGCTACCCAGGCTGCTCCAGCTCCAGCCCCGGCTGCTCCAACAAAGAAGCCTGTATCCAAGCCCAAGCCTAATACAGGGAGTGAAATTAAGCCTTCTCAAGTGAATACCGCACCTGTTGTCGGAGGATACTGGAAGCGTACTTCTTACTACAACGCCCAGCGGCGAGTTACGAACAATGTCATGTTTATGGGCAACTATGGCGGCCAGGGCTCAGGAGTATTTGACTAGTGAGTTGACAATGAAATCCTGCTCAAGCCTTAGTATTGATGATATACTGACTGGAGTCATCAGCACTTGGGGCAACTCTCTTTCATACCTCAATGCCAACGGAAATGGTGGCTCCTCTTCTCCCAAGGTGCTGAAGTACATTTACATCCCTTCCAACAAGGAGTTCTCCATTTTCAGCGCTCAAAAGTGCGACAAGAGCTGCGGTTACTCTCGCGTTCCAAACATTGCTTATAGTACACTCCCTTTTCCCAACCCATTTGAAATACTCGCTAATAACGTCCAAAAGAGGGTTTCTCTGGATCCAATAAGATTTTTCTCTTTAATTTCAAGATGCCCCTCGACGGCAGACGCGGCTTCAATGGCGATATGCCCGCCCTCTGGGCCCTCAATGCCCGTATCCCACGTACGATGCAGTATGGTGCCTGTAGTTGCTGGACGACTGGTTGCGGCGAGGTCGATATATACGAAGTTCTTGCATCGGGCGATACCAAGTGCAAGAGCACGTTTCATCTCAACAACGGCGCTGGAAGTTCTGACTATTTCAAACGCCCTACTGATAATTATATCAAGGTTGCTGTTGTGTTCGATGGGCGTACATCGAGTGTTGCTATTAAGCAGCTGCCTGATAGCTTCGACTTTGGCTCAGGGCTGAGTGATGAGACCGTTCGATCTTGGATCAAAAGTATGGCTACGCCGAAGAAGGGTAGCAGCTTGTTCCAATTGTCAAATTGAGTGTACCGAGGAAGATGTTTTAGATTTTGTTGCTCACGCTGGTTCGGGTTGCTTTGGATTATGTTAAATCTTCTTGAGTACATACATATCGAGATACCATTTGAGATACATGAAATTAGAATCGTTTTGAATTTTTACTTGTATCTCAGTTATAATCACTGCCAATACATTCGTGATGAAAAGGACGCCGAGTAAGGTTGAATGGCAAATCGTCTGTTATATCTATACAAGGCTTTCTAGGGTATAGCTACTGCTACAATAGTTTACAGTCCCATCATTCATACGTTATCCCCAGGATCAAGATCTACATATCGTACAATCATGTGAGAAGACTTACGAGTCCTCGTCGGAGCTAGTCTTCTTGTTCTCCTCAGCTGCTGAGAGTCCAACCACATTTCTTATCGTGCCAAAGCTGAGGCAGTCGCTGATGCGGTTGGCACCAGAGAAGAGCATCACCATACGCTCAACACCACATCCCCAGCCACCAGTAGGAGGCAGTCCGTAGTCGAGAGCCTTGACGAAGCTCTGGTCCAGAGGAGCGCCATCACCGTCTTCATCTTCGAAAGGCTCGTCGAGCGCTTCTAAAGCAGATACTTCGCCTTCCTGGGTCTCGGGGATTTCAATGGCAATGCTACCATCATCCCTGTTGACGAGGTTTCGGTGGTCGAGCAGCTTACGCTTCTGGGCTTCCGGATCGTTCTCCTCCTCGTACATATTGGCCAGCTCACGGCCGCCGATGAAGAGCTCTGCGCGAGCAGACACCAGTTGATATGTCTCCGGACAAAGGAAGCTCTTTGCCAAAGGCGACATGCAGGCAGGATGGTTCATAATGAGAACAGGCTCGGTGAATGACATAGGTTCCAAGTAGATGGCCGCCAACCGGTCAAGAAGCTTAGCTAATGAGCTAGGCACCTCGCCAGGGACCTTGATGCCAGAAAGCTTCAAGATAGCCAGCAACTCTGGCAGGGCATTCGGAGAGGAGAGTTTGGGCAAACGTATGCCAAGGGCTTCCTGCAGCGCGGGAACGAACTCAACCCGCTTGAAAGGGCGGACAAAGCGGGTCATGTCGACAGGAGGAAGAGATGTGAGTTGGGTAGAGATGAGGTTCTGTGAGTGTTGAGCGAGGCTGCACAAAAGCTCTTCGGTTTCTTTGATCAAGTCTTCCAAGTTACTGTAGGCGCTATAAAACTCGCACATAGTAAACTCGGGGTTATGTGTTGCGTCAACACCTTCATTGCGGAATGAAGGCCCGATCTCGAATACCCTGTCAACGCCTCCAATGACGAGACGCTTGAGCCATAACTCGGGTGCAATGCGCAGCGCAAGATCTCTGTCCTTGAACTCGGTGGCTCTAGTGACAAATGGGCGAGCAACGGCACCGCCGGCGTTTTCGGCCAGAATCGGAGTTTGGAATTCGAGGAATCGTTTAGAGTGGAAGTAATCACGCATATGTTTGGTGATCTCAGCGCGTAATCGCAGGACGTCGATCGCTTGACGGTTCACCAGCATGTCAACATGGCGCTCTTGCATTCTCGTCTTAGGGTCGGTGAGCTTCTCAGGGATCTGCTCCATCGTAGGGGATAGGAGCTCAGGCAGAGCCTTGGCCTCGATGGTGAGTTCACCAGCCTTAGTACGAGTCGGTATACCAACGATAGCTGCCAGATTGTAAGTATCTGGGGTACAACAGGATGAACATTTGGGATCCTACATATGTGGTCGCCCACTTCTATCAAATTCCTGAACAGCGAGAACTTCACTCTCCTTTCCTCTTGGTCCAACATGCACTTTGACCGATTAACCATGACCTGTAAACGTTCGAATTCATTCACGATGTCGAAGAAGATGAGGTTCTTTCCGACAACACGCTTGGATCGAACTCGGCCGCAGATACTGATATCTTTGGTATCGTCAAGACTATCTCGGAACGCCTCAAGAAACTCAGGCACCGACATTCGCTCGGCTCGGTGCTCAAGACGTGGATGTGTCTCGGGATAGAGAGGATCCTCGCTCTCTTGCTCCGCCCATAGCTCAGTCCGGCGCTGTTGTTTGAACGGCGAAAATCCTTCAGTGCTATTCTGGTACCTAGCTTCAAACTCTCTTCGAGCAGCAGAGGTAGTCAGGGACCTTCCATACGCCACACCCTGTGAGCCCCATGGTGTCCTTGTCAAGGAGTTGCGGCAGCTGAGCGCATGCGAGCAACGGGCACTTGGAGGAGTTTGAGAAACGGATTGTATTAAAGGCCGACCGGCCCGGCGTAAGTATCGTACAGACATCATACCTTCTATTAATGAGGTTAGCAATGCTTCAACAACTCAATGAAGAGGTAGTAAAAGAAATGTATTGCAGTTGAATCAGTCTTTGGCAGTTATAATCAATCACAGCGAACTGTGTCAATCGCAGCGGTTCTGAAGCGAATATGCGAGTTCATCATGTAGGCAAGGAGGAATGGTGTGAATTGGAAGAGCTTGGGTACTTACAATCATGATGGTAACATGGAACTCGCGCTCCATGTATGAAGAAAAAGAGAGAGACTTTTTGGAGGCGATCGTCAAATTTTTATAGAGATCATAGTGGGGCCATCCACCAGCCACATTTCAGCCTCGACAGAATGAGGCGTATGCTACCTTACCAACCACTCAAGGCTGAAATTTGTTCTAACGCGAACCTCCATCACTTGGCCTGGCGCAACTCCACCAAATTCGCGACACTTTGCGCCGGATCATTCAATTGATTTCCGTCATCATCAAGTAGCGACTTTCTATCTTCACAACCTCAATCATGGCTCAGCAGCCCCTTCCCACGTCGGCACAGCCCACCGACATCTACGGAGGAGGTACGCGAAGCTCTAGCTCTCCCATGTCGCGTCAGCCCGTGATGAAGATCACCACTAACTTGATGGTCACGTAGATGAGGTCTCTGCACTCGTTCTCGATCCTGGATACTGCTATACTCGAGCAGGCTTTGCTGGTGAAGATGTTCCCAAGTCCATCCTGCCTTCTTTCTACGGCCACACAACCGGCGACAACCCTCGCGACGTATTCGGCGATGAATGCCTTATCCCTCGCAAAGACTACGAAGTCCGTAACTACATGAACAAGGATAGCGTGGTGGAAGACTGGGATGTCGCAGCCAAGATTTGGGAAAACATGCTGGTGAAGCGTCTGCAACCTGAACGACAAACACATCCCTCGAAGAACGGCCTGAACGACGACCCTAAGCCCGAAGGCCAGGACGGTGAGGGCGATGTAGCTATGGATGATGCTGAGGCTGAGTCGGTTGAGAAGCCCCTGGGCGAGAACCCTCTTCTGATCACTGAGGCCCCGTGGAACACACCCAAGGCCCGCGAGAAGGCTATCGAGATCATCATGGAGAATTGGGGATGCCCTGCCTTCTGGTTGAGCCGTACCCCAGTGTTGGCAGCTTTCGCCGCTGGCAAGGCTACCTCGCTGGTTATTGATGTGGGCGGTGCCAACACCTCGGTCACGGCCATTCACGACGGTATGGTGCTGAAGCGCTCCATCCAGAAGTCTCCTGTTGGTGGCATCTGGCTCTCTTCTCAGATCCGAAGCCTTTTCGAGACCTCAGAGCCCAAGGTCGACCTGACACCCACATTCATGATCGAGAACAAGACACCTGTCGACGCCTTGGCGCCTCCCTCAGTACGACTACGACACTTCGATTTCAGTATCAACGATTCATTCCGAGCCTACGAGGAGGAGCGTGTGTTGACGGAATTCAAGGAGTCTGTTGTGGAGACCTGGCGTGGCCCTGGCCGCTACAATGTACCCGGCAACGAGGAGTATGTTAAGACGCAACCCGGCCGAGTATTTGAGATGCCCGACGGCTACAACCAGATGTGGCGCGAGCAGCGATTCCGAGTGACGGAGGGCATGTGGGACGAGAACGCCGGATACCCCATTCCTGAGGCTGATCGTCTTAACAAGACGCAAACCATCCCCGAGCTGATTCGCGCTGCTTTGAACGCTGTCGACGTTGATCTTCGCGGCAACCTACTCGCCAACGTTGTTGTAACCGGCAGCACCAGCTTGATCAACGGATTCAACGACCGTCTGAACAACGAGCTGATGGCCATGTACCCCGGCCTCAAGATCAAGATTCACGCTGCTGGTTTGACAAGTGAGCGACGATTTGGCGCCTGGATTGGTGGCAGCATCCTCGCCAGTTTGGGCACATTCCACCAGATGTGGATTTCGCGAAAGGAGTATGAGGAGAACGGACCTAATGTGGTTGAGAAGCGATGCAAGTAAAAAGCCAGCTCTAAGCAGGCGCTTTGGCTTCGGGCGTAATGGAGTTGGGGAGAAGATATACTTTCAACTAAGATAAGAGAAAGGGCCTGGTTTGGCAAAAGTTCAACGTAGACGGGCAGGAAATAAGAATTAGCTTTGAGAATCAACGTCTTCGCTGAAGTGAATTATTGCTCTTTGTTTACTATGTACAAGTAAAATATCCAGCTTGCTCCTTTGCTATGAAATACTCATACATCATTATATTTGTTCTGTGTTTTCTTTTGCCTCGAGTGCCCTTTCGGCTCTCCGTTTCTTGGCCCATGTTCCAATTTCTGCCCAAATATGTTCTTTCTCAGCTGGCGATAACGTCGCAGCAAGACCGCTTGTGCTGCTTGAAACAAAGACTTTCGATCCCTCCCATTCGCCCTTGATGACGCCCATGTTCTCCGTCTCATCCTGCCAGCCATATTTGAAGGCCTTTCCAACAGGCTTGCCATGTCTGACGCGCCAGATGCTCTCCCAGATACTCTTACCAACGACGCATACAGACTCGGGGCGATATTTGCGACATTTCTCGTGAAGTATCTCAACGCCTTCGTCCATCTCCTGCTTGCTAAGCTCGGAGCCGTTGCGGCTAGGTCGGGCAACGATATTTGTGAAGCCCATAGAATACAGTTCGGGTAACTGACGGTCCTCTGTTGGACTGCAGAGGCGTGATGTTAGACCGCTTGAGAAGAGGAGTTTCCAGAACAGGTTTGACGGATGAGCATAAGCGTGACCGGTCTGTGCCGTCTGGATGCCTGGATTCAGACCGATGAAGAGAACAAGAAGGTTATGAGTGATAGCATCGGGTAAGCCTTTGAGATGTGCGTATGTTGAAGGGGGTGCATATCCAGAACTGGGGCGTGCTCGTTTCTTCCTTTTTGGTGCAGCATCGTCGGTTCTCTCGTGAGTATTCCTCTTCTTGGTCGTTTTCTTTACAGGCACAGGAGTGGAAGGGGCCGGAGCTGAAGAGGTCGAGGTTTTGAATCTTGGAGATCTCCGTATAGGGGAAGATTCGCCGTTGGCTGCATTGGGCTCAGAAGACTTGAACATGAACTCGCTCATTTGTAAACGCCCTTTGAAAGTTGCTGGCTGAGGAGGCGAACTTGAGATGTCTTGCTCATCTTCGACATTGTTACCATCAACAACAGCCTCTTGTACAACGACCCTCTCGGCAGCTCTGCTTCTCGTCATGTTGTTGGATTGGTGTAAGTCGAATTAGGTAGGCCGGGATATGATGTGGGCGACTTTTGGGTTTACCAATTCAAGTAAGTTTTGGGACAAATTGTCTTGATTATCTATTTCATTCAATTATTCCGCGGAGAAGGAGACAACATCTTCTCTATTCAATTGAGAATAGCTTCAGCGTTCTCTATGAGAAAGTGGCGGAACAGCGTGAAGATTGTTCTGGGTCATTCGCCACAGGCTGCCAGATCTGAAGGCAAAGACAGAGAAACAGGAGCCTTGGGTCCGGTCTGTCAACATTGGCTGCCCCAAAAGATTAGGGAGGCCCTGGCCTGAGAAAGCTATTTTCAGCGCCTGAGATCCAATGACATCGACATTTGTGTCAGCCGCCACAGCCACACAACAGCCCTGCCCGGGCCTGTCCTCAATGTCATGGTGGGGTTTTTTAGGTGAGACAACTCGACGAACCCGAATCCGCTGGTCCCTGAAGAAAATGGATGCACCTTTTTGGCGTGAAGATCATGGATTCCGTCTTTGTAACGATTATACGAGCCATTACATCTGTTGTCAGACTCTTCTTGCAGTCTCCAAGGTTCGAGATGGCTCTTGGCTATTGGAAAGAACTTCATGCTCACATATTGCTGAGCTTACGTACGCTTTCACATCATGAAACGCCATTGAAGATGATCGAATAGGAGGTGGCAGCGTGAGAGCATGGGCGCTATGGCGCTCTCAGCAAGTGCAAGCCCCCGCCGCTCTTTGCATCAGCACCAAGCCATGAGGCAGGATCGATGGGCCCCTTCAGCCGCTCATTGCCTCCTTCCAATTGGTGGGCCAAGCTCAATGCGGACTGTTGGACCAAGAGTTGGCGGGGCAGCTGAGGGGCATCAGCGTTGGCGGCTGGCGGCGTGGGAGGAGCTTCAACTAAGGTACGGTGAGGTAACATCGTTACAGGTAAGGTAAGGTAAGAGAGAGTACGGTACAAGGTAGTAAGGTAAGCTAAGTAGACGTGTTAGGTTGGCTACTTAGGTAAGGTAAGAGTAAGACCGAAGCTGGTCAATGTCAAGGAAGGAAAGAGAAGCTGTGTAAGGGTCTTTCCGAGATCTGCTTCCTCCCGTTCGTATTTAGATTTCAACTTCGCCCACCCCCATACTTCCAAGCTTGTTCCTCTTTCTTTTCCTCTCCAATCCCATCCCATTACATCTCTCCCATACTCTATCTTCTCTGAAGCTTCTAGACATTTGTCTCTAAGCTTTCAATCACCCTCACCGCAACTCTCCCATACTTCACCAAAACTTGAATCACAATGGAGGCTATCAAGCAGGCTCTTCACCTTGGAAAGGGCTCTGATGCCCCTGCTGAGCCTACCCCCGAGGCTCTCAACGAGCTCAAGGAGAAGTACTCCAAGGCCGGCCAGGAGCAAGTCTTCACCTTCTACGACTCTCTCTCCTCTGCCGAGCGAGGAACTCTGTACCAGCAGCTTTCTGGCTTCGACCCCTCCCACATCAACGACATCACACACCGCGCATTGAACCCTCCCAAGGCCAGCGATGAGCCCGACCGTCTCGAGCCTCTTCCCGAATCTGCTACCGCTAGCATTCTCGACTCCAATGCCGATGATATTAACAAGTGGTACGACTCCGGTCTTGACCTCATCGCAAAGGGTCAGGTCGCCGTTGTCCTCATGGCTGGTGGCCAGGGCACTCGTCTTGGTAGCTCTGCTCCCAAGGGCTGCTACGACATTGGCCTGCCCTCCCACAAGTCTCTCTTCCAGATCCAGGGTGAGCGAATTGCCAAGGTGCAAGAGCTTGCTGCCAAGAAGTCTTCTGGTTCCTCTGCTGTCGTTCCCTGGTACGTCATGACCAGCGGCCCTACTCGTGGTCCTACCGAGAAGTTCTTCCAGGAGAACAACTACTTTGGCCTGAGCCAGGAGAACGTCAAGATCTTCGAGCAGGGTGTTCTGCCTTGCATTTCCAACGACGGCAAGATCCTCCTCGAGTCCAAGGGCAAGGTTGCTGTTGCCCCTGATGGAAACGGTGGTCTCTACCAGGCTCTGGTCGTTTCTGGTGTCGTTGATGACATGAAAAAGCGTGGCATTCAGCACATCCACGCTTACTGCGTCGACAACTGCCTTGTCAAGGTCGCTGACCCCGTCTTCATTGGTTTCTCTGCTGCCCTTGACGTCGACATTGCCACCAAGGTTGTCCGTAAGCGTAACGCTACTGAGTCCGTCGGCCTGATTCTTTCCAAGAACGGCAAGCCTGATGTTGTTGAGTACTCCGAGATCGACAAGGCTACCGCTGAAGAGCTCGACCCCAAGCAGTCTGATCTCCTGCGATTCCGCGCCGCCAACATTGTCAACCACTACTACTCTTTCCGCTTCCTCGATTCCATTCCCCAGTGGGCTCACAAGCTACCTCACCACATTGCCCGCAAGAAGATCCCCTCCACTGACCCCGAGAGCGGCGAGACCGTCAAGCCTGAGAAGCCCAACGGCATCAAGCTCGAGCAGTTCGTCTTCGACGTCTTCCCCTTCCTGTCTCTGGAGAAGTTCGCTTCGCTCGAGGTCAAGCGTGAGGACGAGTTCTCTCCTCTCAAGAATGCCCCTGGCACTGGTGAGGACGACCCCGATACCAGCAAGAGCGACATCATGACCCAGGGCAAGCGCTGGGTTGAGGCTGCCGGTGCCGTTGTCGTTGGAGACAAGGCCGATGTTGGCGTTGAGGTGTCTCCTCTTATCAGCTACGTAAGTCAACTTCCAGGATAATAATATTTGAGAACACTTTGCTAACGTTAAACAGGGTGGTGAGGGTCTGGAGAACCTCAAGGGCAGCGAGATTACACCGCCTGCCGTTCTGGAGCGAAACTAAGAAAGGAGAAATGCATGATGATACCATAAAACCAACCGGGATAACATTATGATGCTGTTGTCCTAGGTCTGACAGAGAAAAGTTTATTAAAGAGATCTTGTGTAGTTTACAGATACAGTTGATACACGAGTAATGACAAAATATTATATATAAAAACTCTCCCTAGATGGAGAAATGGAGATACAATGAATCCAAATTCGGTGCAAATGAAGCAAACTTGGAATGGATTAACTTGAAATTCTATTGACTGCTCGTACTCTTCATGTAGATATCTATATCTTGTCTAAAACGGTGCAAGTCTAAGTGTATTTTGGGATTCTATAGGTATAAAGGTATTTTCTTAGTTGGGGTTGGGTCGGTCGTCAGCTCGCTGGTCGTCCTCGTGGTCGGCCAGGAACTTTTCAGCCTCAAGGGCGGCCATACATCCAGTACCTGTACATGTCAAATTAGCATATTTCCAAGAAAAGGGGGTTACACAAAAGAAGAGCTTACCGGCACTGGTAATGGCCTGTCGATATCGCTTGTCCTGGACGTCACCAGCGGCAAAGACACCCTCGACGTTGGTGTTTGTGGTACCAGGAACAGTCTTGATGTAGCCATCCTCATCCATATCAACCTGACCCTTGACAAGGGCAGTAGCGGGGTCGTGACCGATGGCGTAGAAGAGACCGTTGGCCTCGTGAACCTCCTCCTCTCCGGTCTTGTTGTTCTTGACGACAAGGTGGCTCATGAGACCATCCTCACCACCTCGGATCTCGGTAGCACCGCTGTTGAACTTGACGGTGACCTTGGGGTGGGCGAGAAGACGGTTGGCCATGGTTCGGCTGGCACGCAGGACATCGCGACGGACGAGGACGGTAACGTGGCTGGCGTACTTTGTGAGGAAAGTGGCCTCCTCAGCGGCGGAGTCACCACCACCAATGACGAAGAGGGGCTTGTTGCGGAAGATAGGGACGGCACCATCGCAGACGGCGCAGGCGGAGACACCGTTCTGCCAGTACTTGTCCTCACCGGGGAGGTTCATACGACGAGCAGAGGCACCGGTGGCGATGATGACGGACTCGGCGGTGTGTGTCTCCTCGGGGGAGAACTCGGTGGTGTACTTGAAGGGGCGGGAAGAGACGTCGAGGGTAGCGACGGTGTCGGTGACGATCTCTGTGCCGAAGCGCTCGGATTGCGCTCTCATGTTGTCCTGAGCATGGGGTTAGGTGGCTGAAGAGAGATATAGAAGGGGAAGTAAGCTTACCATCAACTCGCCTCCCATGATACCCTTGGGGAAACCGGGGAAGTTCTCAACCTCGGTGGTGGTGGTCAATTGACCGCCAGCGGCGACACCGTTGGCCATGAAACCCTCATAGAGAACGGCTGTCGCAGTGTTAGTCTGACGAAACCAGCAACATACTGAGTGATGAATTCTACTCACGCTTCAACTCAGCTCGCGCCAAGTAAACAGCAGCCGTGTGGGCAGCAGGCCCTGAGCCGATAACTATGATTTCAACGTCAGCTTCTGATCCTTGGAGGGGCCTCACGATGGAGGGGTAAAATTGTAGGGATGTACATACTGACAACCTTGCTGTGCATCTTTCTAACACCAAAGTCAACTGCTGGTTTTCTTGTAGTCTTCTGAAAAGTAGTCGCCGCTGCAGCAATCGATAGCCCAGCACTAGAACGGAGAGTAACTCGTTTAAAGGTTGAGGAAAACAGTTTGGCGGTGTTGGAGGGGGGAGTTGTTAAAGAAAGTGGGCTGTCGCGATCTTAATAAGAAGAAACGCCACTAAGGTACGGGTCTAGCAGCCAGGCGGTAACAAGAAAAAAAGAGCCTAGGAGCGATTTCGGCGAACCCTGAGAAACTTGTAGCGTGTTGGAACAAGACAGGACGTGTACGGTAACTTAGTGGGGGGGCGTCTATGCAATGCAGCGCAGCACCTGCAGACGAGAGATGGAATCAATTTTGACAATGGAGATGTGCTTCAAGGTTGTGATTGGATCACGACTAGAGATTTATAAGCCAGCGTGTTTTGGGAATAGAACGGGATGTGGAGATGAAATGGTTTAGAAGCTGATGGATGATCGACTTATTTTTTTCGCTCTCTGTTTTTTTGCCTTGGTCTTTATCAATCAGTGGATGATTTCGGCTCATGCCTCGGTGACTAAGCTGGATGTCTGCTAAAAGCGGCAAAGTAGCCCGGGACTTCACGAATGCCGATGACGAGATGTGCTTTTGATTCCTCATGACAACCCGGTCTAGTTAAATGAGGAATCAGGGACCAAACCTAAATACGACAAGTCCTGACCTAGTCATTCTATACTGGCTTCTAGAATCAATACACCTTTATACCAATTCTGACTTGAATAAGTGGAAGTCAAGGGTCCATCCATGACATGTATTAGTTGATCTTAAGTATCTTATACACCATCTATCGTCCTTCATCAGCACCCACGCTGCCATCCCGTTTTCCAAATCTCGCTCCCAGCGATCCAATATCTCTTTTGAAGAACTTGCCAAAGTTCCGCAAGTTCTCATTGATTGTCGCCTTCTCCAAACCAGTCTGCGCTGCTGCTGCACCTCCCATGCTCGTGCTGCTTTGACTGATATCTCTCGCCGCACTGAGGAGCTTCTCACCCAATGATCCAGCTTCGAATCGTGGACTTACTGCCGACGCTACTGATGGATTCATCGATGCGCCGACGGTATTGCCCAGACTTGAGGCGTTCATCAGAGGTGTGAGCAATGGTGAGCTGGCCACCAATTTGTCGTTGGGTGTGCTATCTCGGTGGATGCCAAAGAGCTCTATCAGATGCGCATGGTCTGCCTTTCGAACGCCCTTGAGGTCCAAGATCTTCTTGAAGTTGGTATCTGACCGATCCGCAATATGGATCAGATACGCCTGTACCAAACCTTCCGGCGGCGATGGCCGCACTTGAAGCGTCTTGAGTAATGGGTCCAGTCGGTTCATGCAGTGCTGCACTCTCCTTACGAAGCTCGATGGGGGAGCATCTTGTCCAGAGAACGATGCATGGTGCATAGGCAATTTCTCAAAAGCCTTGGTGAGTACATACTTGTCAAGTAACATCTACAGTCCACTTATTAGCATTGCATCTTGACTCGAGCTCGGAAGCAACTTTACCTGTTCCGCACCAACTTCGGATATCGGTCGGCATTGAATGATGCTAGTGATGTAACCCGTCGCCAGATGCTCCACCAAGTTGTCACAAAAGGCTCTGGCATACTGTTGCTTCGAGATGACGGCCAATATCTCAGACGCCTTGCCATCTGCATGCTTCACCAGCTCGCCCACGTATGAGCTCTGATCACCAACGCTCTCCATCGTGCTCCAATTGGTGTTCCTCATCTCGCGCCACACACCCTCGCAGTCAAGCTCGACGGCACGTACAAGCGCAAGGACAGACGCACTCGCCACACCAAGGAAAGCATCCGACTGCGACGAGAGGTCAACTCTAGGCACAAGCTCGCTGTCAATGCGCTTCTTGATGCTCTCCTCCAGCTGGTTAGTGTTGATGTGCCAGAAATCCGCCGTGTTCAACACGAGTACCACATCCTCAATTGGAGGACCCTGAGGACCACCCGATTGTAGTCTGTGCAGCAAGACCTGTTGCGCGTATTCATCAAGATATTTAGCAAACGTCTTGGCTAGATCCAGGAGACGCTCGCTGGTAGATAGTTTCGCGCATTGTGACAGGGTGAGTTTGTAGAAGTGAAACAACTCAATCGCCGAGGCAATAACAGCCTGAGGAGAAAACTCATCATCAGGCGGTATAAGCGGCTGACTGCGGTACTTGGGTATCATTGCGGCCAACTGCCTGTCCTGCGATTCAACCCATAAGCTCAAGTACGGTTCAAACGCAACCGAAATCAGACCATGGAAGCTGTGTGTCTTCTCCTCGATTGAGCTAAGTGTGTCAATGCTGGCTCTTGACGAAGTTGCGAACCGCTTCTCGAGACTCTGCTCAAAGTCTAGAGTTTCCTGTAGACAACTCAGCAGTAGATTGACATCAATCTTATTGCCGTCTGTTCGCCGCATACTTCGCTCCAGAATACCCTTGAAGTCATCGCGGGTACCGTCGCAAAACGCTGCCGCCAACGTCTCATTGGCTCTCCAGTGAGAAGGAAAGATCACGGCGTGTTCTTCGTCGTGCGTCTTCATCATCCGTTTGAACCAGGCATACCTTCGTCCAATGTTGTCCAGACTACCCGCTTCGTCGTTTCCACGGAAGACCTGTCGATACTCCCGCAGCTCGGTATTGACATACCAGTTCATAAGACGAGCCTTGGCAGAATCTCCGAGGGCATCCATGACGAGGCACGCTTCAACGAGCATTCCCCTGCGTGCGCCGACTTCTCCTTTGGCGAATGCCATCTCAAAGTCCTCGCAGACCTGTTCCAGGAGCTCCCGCTGCAGCTCAGCTACACCTCTACTCAGCGTCGCGATCTGCTCGATACTGCGATAGCTGTTGAAATGCTTCATGAGCTGAAGAACGGCTTGCAAGAGGCCCGCGCACTCTCTGTATTGGCGCGTCTTGGCCAATCCCCTGAGCTGCTCATAAGCGGTTGTCAGCATCTGTAGACGCTTGAGAGCCGTCATGCTCAGCGTTAAGTTGCGCTTGGTTCCATCGAGTCTTTTAATATCGGCCGTCATAGAGGTAATGTTCTGTTCGGTTTCGATTGCACGCGAGCGCACCGTCTCGATCTTTCGAAACAGCTGTGCGAGCTCAGCTTGCGCTGACTGCATGCGCTCTAGACTCGAGTCGGAACCATAGGCTTGTGTTGTCTCGAGGGTGGCGATGTCGTTCGAAAGCGCATTTTGGTGATTCTGTAGAGATTTCGAGACCTGACTTATGGATGATATAGCCGACGGGTGCGAGAACAAGAGGTTGAGGTGATCGATAGCATCGTAGTCGACTGTCGAGAAGCATTGGTTAGTCGCGATGGGATAATAAGCTCCAGCTTTACCATCAACTCACCAGCGTCCAGGGCTGAAGGCTCTGGGTAATTCCCGTTCATTATGGCCACAATTCAATCATCGATTACTTGGGATATTCCAACAATTACTTGAGTAGACGTTGTTGTCGCTGTGAGCATGAGGAAGCTCCTTGCACGTGTCAAGTGCCATGATGGCTAAAAGCGGGCCACCCCAGCCAAGCTGCCACGATGCATGTGGCTGAACTTGACCCCTGAGCCCCTACAACATCATCATCATCATCAAATGGTTAAGGAACAAGGATCAAAAGATAAATAATGGTTGAGGTGTGATCATCAACGCTATGAATAACCATGCTATATTCCGCTATCCACTGCCAATGTGCCAATGTCAATGTATGCACTTCGCTAGATATCCATGCTATGTGTGCACTCTTTACTCTTCGTCTACAGCCCTGTCGTTTTCCAAACTTTCCTTCTCTTTTGCGACAGCGTCCTTATTCTTCTTCTTCATAGAGAAGCGCCATGTCGACATGCGACCCTCCTTAGGGGTGTCCTTTGATCGGAAACTACCCTGGCCCAACGACGGGCTACTAGCCAGGCTATCGTAGCTGCGGCCCAGTTGAGACACATCCTCACCAAGTTCGTCCGCATCACCGATACTCGGACGGTGCTCCGCCGACGCATTCTTCTCCGAGAATGTGCTACTGCCAGGCCCTTTCTTGAACAGGACCGAATCCTTGCTCAGCCTAGAAGACAAGGTGCTGAACTTGCTAGAACTTCCCTTTCTAAAGAGTTTCTTGACAACGCTACTGTCGGGCTCCTTGTGGCTCGCAGCGTTATTGTCTGTTGTCGAATTTGAGGCTGTCATGCCAAGATCCAAAGACTCGTGAGACTCAGATACTGAGTTCTGCGTATGAACAGAAAATGCGTCGCGAGACATTCGTGAATCTGATGGCGAGTCGTCAAGACTTGGTGGCACCTCAATGGTAGGAGTCAGAACTTCCTTGCCCTTCCGGCCTTCCTTGGATTTGCCACGCTTGTCCTTGTCGGGGCTTGCGTCCCTATCTCTGCGTCCAAAGAAGGGTGTCCTGAAAGTGGGTGCTGCCGGGTTGAGATTCCGACTCATTGACGCTCGATGACTGGGGGGACGTGAGCCAATGACACCGACCTGGCTAGGTGACGTTTGAGGATCGAGTAAATCATCATCGTCAAGAATCTCATCATTAGCAGTCGCAAGGGTTGTTTCGAGGACTGTTGTAGTTCCACCCAGTGAAGGTCGGCGGGATGGATTCCTCGATGACCAACGCCCTTCGTTCGGTGACCAAACTCGGTTCTTAGCAAGCATAGAGAAATCTCCAGGAATGTTCCAAATAGAGCCGCTGTCTGTCGAAGGTCGAGGAAGCTCGGTAGATGCAACTGATGCGGGCCGCGAATTTGGCGAGTCCTTGTCGCCTGTCAGAGCTCCAGCACTACTAGCGAAAGGGTTGAGTTTCCTAGCAGAAAACGCCCTCGAAGTAGGCGCCATGCCTGACCTGCTGGATTCGCCCCGGTTCATCCAAGAGAAACTAATCCTGCGTTTATTACCAGGCATTTCGTGATCATCAGTGCTTCGGGGAAACGATTGGCTCTGTCCTGGCTTGAGGGTACCGATAGCAGGTCCTTCGACGTCTGCTGGTTTTGGTCCTCTAGTACGCTGGAAGTTAGACAGCAGGTTAGATAACCTGTGTCCTGTTGCCGAGGGTGCTTGCTGAGGAGAAGAGTTGAGGTTCGATTCCGCATCATGATACTGGGGAAATGGCAAGTTGTGTGACGAGCCTTGAGGACTGGAAAACATGTTCAAGGACCGTCCATCCGATGACAGCGGAGACTGCGGATGCTCATCCTCGGCAGCCGTGACAGATTCCGGCAAGAAACTCGTCTCGAGATGCTCTTCGGCGTCCTCAAAGGTCTCGTCAAAGATGCCGGAAGGGAGAAGAGCATGAGCAGTAGGACTGAGCGGTCCAGCATTTGCTCTGAAATCCGATTCTGACTGATGATCGTCGGCATTGTCGTTGTGGCCCAAGAACAATATTTGACTAAATCCAGCACGACTAAAGCCGGTTGCGAACGTATCGTCAGGCGGGAACTGATTAGGCGGTGGTGACAGGTTAAGGTTAGTGAGAGAGTTGCGGTTCCCATCGTCTCGGTGGTCATGAGAAGCTGCTGCAGGCTCAAACTCCATGGCAGTAGGGTCTGGTTGGCTGCTGTAGTAACCAAGCCCCAGTTGCTGTTGTTCATGTGTAAGATAGCGGACGTGCTGATCCAGATCATGTTGCTTCTTAGTCTCAGCGACCAGCTGGTTGTGCAATTCCTTTCTCCTAGCGTCCCATTCTTTCCGTACGACAACGTCGTTCTCCTTCCACTGTTCGTCGTCGCCACCTGGAAGTTGTTCCCGAGCAGCCTTGAGGTCTTGAAGCTGTTTTCCCTTCTCCTTGAGCTCGGCTTCCAATTCGGCACACTTTTCTTGCAGTTCCGCATTGGAATCGTCAAGCTCCTGGCCATCTTGGTCTCGCTTGGCTTCTAACTCCTTCTTCTGGGTTTCGAATCCCTCACGCTCCTTCTTCATCCGCTCCATCTCATTCTCAAGCTTAGTGGCAGTATCCCGGATCTTGGACTTCTTATTTTCCTTATCCTTCAGCTGCTGTTCTTTCCTCGCCCGCTCCTTTTCAGCCGTCCGCATCTGTTCCATGGTTGTACGAACATTGGCCTTGAGCTGCGCGGTCTGCTCCTCCTTCTCTTTCAGGGCCTGTCTCTTGGCATCCTTCTCTTCTTTGAGCTCCTCCTCCTGTTGCTGGAGTTCGGCCTCTTCCTTGGCATATTGAGCAAGAATCTCATTGACTTCCTTCCTAGTGGACTCGAATCGGCGATTCAATTCGTCAAGGGACAGCTCCGGGCCATCAATAGGTGGAAGCTTGATTTGAGGCTGATCCATGCTAGCAACGGACGGCGAGTGACGTCGATTAACCGTATTTCGTCGCTGACTCGGAGCGGTAGCGCTTACATCGGACGTGGACGCGTTGTTCCCATCAAGTACAGGAGCTGCCTCAACCGAGGGTACCGGGGGCTTCTTTTGCGAATCGGAGTCGTCATCTTCGTCGCCAGCTTTCGGGTGCGGATGGTCATTGTTGGCAAAACTGGTGGGCATGCGTGAGTTGCCTAACTGAGGTTTGCCATCCTTTCCAAACGTTCGGAGGCGTAAAACCTGGCTTCCGGCTTGAAAGTTATTCGGGCCGACAGCAACGACCCGGATGTTGTAAAAATGATCTGGTTTCAATCCTGTAACTGTAATTGCGACTTCGTTTCCGGGTGAATCGCCGACTATATATAAACCATGTTAGTCAGGTTCTGGAAGCTTGCCCCAATTGGGACCCTGAGATATATCTTGACAGAATGACCGACCATGAACGCCATTGACTTGAATAGTATATTTTTGTACCGGCCGGTTACTGGTCGGACGAGTCCAGCTCAAAGTAGCAGCATCGGACCGGATGCCAGCCAGGGAGACATCGGGAGGTTCAGGTACATCGACCCCGAGAATATTGATTAGATCGGGAACGGGTTTCCATAACGTCTGCCACGAGCGATGCAGCAACCTGAAGGTTTAGGGGTCAACGGTCAGCGCAGGTCAAACAGAGGGGCACGCTTGTCGTAATGCTCCAGACAGGACAAGAGGGGCAAAGGACTCACCAGACGACAGCACCAAGTGTCAAGACCATCTTGAAGTGATGAATCAAAAGAACATGGATGCGGAAATCCAGCAATGCTTCGATCGTGGCGGGGGAGTAGTATTCGAGCAAACGGCGAGGACCGACGAGGAGTGCGAAACTGCAGAGCAATACGGAGATCAGGGCCTTCTGGTAGCTGGCGCGAGGGCTATAGATCCACCAGAAGCCAAGTACGCTGAGGATGAGAGTGGTCAAGACGGGCAACTCCCATGACATGTTCTCAGCGCGGTCCCAGTCTTGGAAGATAATGATGCTTTCTTCAAGACAGGCCCAGGCGTCCAAGAGTCCAGGTGTCGTGTGGGATCCTTGAGGCAGATGCCAGTGGGTGAAAAAAAGGCGGGCATGGGCATGGGAGACAGAGACAGCAGAGACAGAGACAAGCGACAGGTGGTCCTCGGGGTCGAGTGGAGATTGGATTTCCCGGTGTTAGTGGTTAGTCGTTATTCGTCGTTACAGCCCAGGCCCGTCGGCTTTGGTTTGGTTGCAGTGCAGGGCGGAAATTCTCAGCCACAGGGCTGCTGCTTTCTGCGGGGGTACAGTGTTTCATAGCAAAAGACACTGGGCTTTGCGTGTCGCGTGTGCCCTTATTGTGACCAAAATTACGCGCTATGTTACGCTACAGGACGATCTTATGGACGATGCGACGGTTATTACAGTCTCAACTGCACTGTACCGGGATAGGTTTGGCCACGAGGTTTTTTGTTCTGCAGGGCACTTTATTAGATGATAAGACCGAGACATTTACGCTTATTGAGCGTCTGTTGTCTTGTCATAGCAGAACGATTTATGGCAGCCCAGGCAATGTTTACCAACACGTAGCCTGGTATTATTAACACGAACGACCGCATTGGAATGCGTTCGCGATCAAGGCGCGCGACTAGCGTTATTCAATCGGTACCTGTAAACGTCAGTGATGATGTTTGCGGGGGGGACTTTTATAATCACAACGGAAGACACCATCGGGCGGGCTTTTTCAACGGTGTTTTCCAATTATTGCATGCATAATATTGTCATAGGCTTTTTTTAGGGTTTTTGCCGGTTTTCATCTTGCAGGAAACGTGTAAGGGCGCCGAGATGCATGGGAAAGGCAATTCAAAAGTGCTTTAGAAACCAGAGCACGAATGCATCAACGAGCCATCAGAGATAATATAGGATAAAATATGCATTGCCAGCTGTATATGAAAATTAACAACAATGTCAAAAGCAACCGAATCTAACTTCATGTATCTACATTGTCAATACTCGAGCCTCAATTGACATTTCAAACAGCAGCGTTCTGGTGTGAGCCGTCACCTCTAGGCCATTTCGGCAGCCTCAGTAAGTGCCGGAGGTCGCCTCAGCTTCAGCTTTCAGGGCTTTTTTTCCTAGTGCCCGTGCTCTACCCAAAAGGCATCAACCTTCTCCGAGGCTTACTCAACTTGGTGTTGCGACCCCTGCCCAAATGCAACGGACCGATATCAAGTCTGGGCGGCTGGCTGTAAGCATGTGAAGCCGTCGACACCGAGCTTGACAGTCGCTCAATAGAGGCTTTTACATAATATCAATCCAGAAACTAGTCTTTGCGACTCACAGTTTCTATTCAATAACCTAGATGTTGCGTTATTTCTTCATCAAAAAAACAATCCTGGCTATCCGTAACTGGTAAGTTACGAACACGAGGTCTGGTTTTCTCATCGATCGATCAATGACATCAACATCACCTCGGCAGAGCGACATAAACTGTAATCGTACTCTTGGCCAATGGACTAAACATGAGGAGAAACACAAGACTATGTAATAGACCCTTGGGAATAAAGAATTAAGAGAAACCGGAGCTTAAAGAACATCAGCCCCTGGTTCAGCATGTGCTTGGACCGCGGCTTGTTCATCAATCTCCACTGATGCCCTACGAGATAGTCTTGGGAGTAGATGGTACTTGTCAGTTACTGTCCTTGACAGGTTGACGCACAAGATATGAATTTGAGTGTTATCTGATGCAAGGGTTGTATCGAATTTTTATAACTGGTAAGTTACATTTCGATGTTCTTCCCTGCAAGTGGCCAACTTGATATACAGGGTAGATGTAAGTGTTACAACCATGGAGAGGTTGACCGTATGGGTTTTTGTTCACGAATCCAAATCATTTTATTCCCGATTTTCTTTATTTTTTCTTTGTCTACTAATGCAATATCGGGCATGGATTCACAGCCTGGGTTCCATGGATCCTGGTTGACTGCCTCGGTTGCTTTGGAGCGGTCAACGATGTATAAGTGGCATCCTTTGACATAACTGTGAGTTGCATAAACAAAAGACATTAGTACGCCAGCCTACACGAGTGAACCAGAGTGCTGCAAATTTCGAGCAAAAAGCTACGTGTGCTTGCCGACAGTTCTGAACAATGACCAGTTTATATAAGCTCTGCCGAGAAACTGGTGAACTATGGTGGATGGGTAGCGATATAGCCAGCGCAACCAGACGGAGCAAAACCACCGAGATATGAACGGCTGACTATCATATCTATGCCAATATACAACTGCTAATGGTCGAACAAAGCCATCATGCCTACTATCCCTGTAACCTCCATAGCCTATCGAGATTCTCCAATTATCAGCAGCTAAAATTGAAAGCTCTCCAAGCCCTAGAGTTGAGGATTAGTAGAAGCAACAGTTGAGTGAATGACGCGTTCTAGTTAGAAAATGCTCGTTAATCCTGTTTATAACAACCTATAACAAGACCATGAAAACCCGAAAACCGAATGATTCAAGTCTCAACTCGGCAACTTGTCCGCCTGAGCTGTTCATGTGATAGATTATGCTGGGGCATCCATCATGATTCCGGTGGACTTCTAGACCCCTGCGAACTGGGGTAGCGTCTTTGTACCTGGTACCAGGGCGGGCCATGTTGGGCGGAACGCCCCTCAACGTCCTGTAACAGCGACTTCGTCATTCTTAGTTGCTTATGGGCTTATTTGTTCCTGTGCAGTGTGTGCCACAGGAGTAAGACGCCGCCTTCATGTCTTTGTGCATTGTCGTATTACTACTCATCTCTTCGTTTCTTTCAAAACCTGCGACAACCTCCTTTGTCTGTTGTTCCAAATATCAAAATTTTCCAGTTTAAACATTTCCCCAAACTCTGGTGACGTCTTCACCTGATCTAACAGACTGGGCGACTGCCTGGGGTAAGAAAAAAAAAAGAGGCCCGCTCAACCGCTGGAGCCCGCCAGCAAGCGTCCTTTTGTACTCGGTACCTCCGTCCGTTGCGTTGCGCTCACCTCGAACAAACTGCTTCCCAACAATCCTCATTCCATTCCGTCTTATCTACTTTACCTTAGAATTTCGACGCATACCTCCCACTAGTCGTACGCTTTCCTGCTCCCTCTGTACTCAGATAAACTCCTCTAGGGTCCTGGGTTCTCCCCCCCTCTGTTGTTGTATCGAATTCTTGGAGCCTCGCCTGTCAGCAAGCATATTCGAGGACCTTCGGATCGTCGTCCAACATCCCCGCGACAAGCCGCTACTACTACTCCAACTTGCGCCCAATACCGACGAGAGAACGAAACGGCCTCTACTGTACGACGTCTTCCGTCGCAAGAGGCAAGATGCAATACGTGCGCGGCCTCAGCGAGTCGGTCTCGACAGCGTGGAATTCGATCAACCCCGCGACTCTTAGCGGTGCTATTGATGTCATTGTCGTCGAACAAGAAGATGGCTCTTTAGTCTGCTCTCCCTTCCACGTCCGATTTGGAAAGTTTTCTCTTTTGCGACCCTCGGATAAGAAGGTCGAATTCAAGGTCAATGGCGTAAAACAAAACTATTCCATGAAGCTCGGTGAGGGCGGCGAGGCCTTCTTCGTATTCGAAACCACAGACAACATTCCCCAGTCGCTACAGACATCACCTCTCGTTTCTCCAGCCTCCAGTCCTGCGAGCAGTCCACCACTTAATCCCGAACAGTCTGATGCTGCCCTGCAGGAGCCAGAAGCATTCGAGCTAGATGCGTCCGAATCCAAACCTCAACGACCGCCTAATGCCGTTCTCTATAAGAAAGCGAGCGAGAATGGTATGTGAATAGATTCGTTTTCCCCACTAAGCATGACCTAACACTGGAGCAGGCTTGATCACACCTCTTTCAACCTCTCCAGAATTATCCAGCGCCCGCCCAGTGTCCTCGTCCGCGGATTGGTCCTCAAACGTACATCGACCGCATAGCGACGATGTTCTCCGACATAGTGCTCGAAGCCAAGGGCTAGACGAGAACAGTGATGCCGACGACGAGGAACATGTAGCTTCCGAAAGATCATCTAGTCCCCCACGCCTCGCCCCCCGAGAGGCGTATGACCGTGCCATGGCCCTCTCCAAGGAGCTATCTGCCGCAAGCATTCCCAGCAGAGTGACCGACACAGGTGACCTGATGCTGGATATGACCGGTTTCAAGGGCAACGAGGAGGATATCCTCCGGGCTGAGATTCTTGCTCGCAAGATCCTCTCTGAGGAGTTGGATGGAAATTACGACATCGGCGCACTCTTTGGCTTTGATGAACAGGGAAACCTGTGGATCTACAGCAGTGAAGAGGCCAAGCAGGCTGCTATGAACAAGACTATCGAGGCTTCCCTGCAATCGCATCGTCGGACTGTCGCGGCCGATGCTATTTCAGATCCCGGATATCAGAGCGACAGCAGCGATGCAACCGCCGCACCTATTCCCCTACATCGACGAACAGAATCCGACGCTGGTCCTATGGACTTGCAAACTCCTCCTCGCACGCCACCGAGATCTGGGGGTCATGCAGGAGATCCTAACAGAAATTACGCCAAAACCTTGCGACTGACTAGTCAGCAGCTCAAGGATCTCAAGCTACAGCCAGGCGAGAACTCGATGGCTTTCACCGTCAACCGAGCTACCTGCGCAGCAAACATGTACCTTTGGAAGCATGAGACACCCGTGGTCATCTCTGACATTGACGGCACTATCACCAAGTCTGATGCTCTTGGCCATGTACTGAACATGATCGGCCGTGACTGGACACACTCAGGTGTCGCCAAGCTTTACAGCGACATTTCCGCCAACGGCTATAACATCATGTACCTTACCAGTCGATCCGTTGGCCAGGCTGATACTACAAGAGCCTACCTGGCCGGTATCGTACAAGAGGGCTACAAAATGCCTCCAGGACCGACAATCCTGTCACCAGATAGAACCATGGCTGCACTAAGGCGAGAGATCTATCTTCGCAAACCCCACATCTTCAAGATGGCTACCCTTCGAGATATTCGCAACCTGTACGGGCCAGACGGCACTCCCTTCTATGCTGGCTACGGAAACCGTTTGACCGATCAAATATCTTACCGGACCGTCGACGTCCCGCGAAATCGCATCTTCACTATCAACTCTAATTCCGAAGTGTCTTTGGATCTCTTGAGTCTTAACAAGCTCAAGATGAGCTACGTGAACATCAACGAAGTCGTTGATCATTACTTCCCTCCCGTGAGCACGCTGGTAAAAGGTGGCGGCGAGGAGTATACAGATTTCACGTACTGGAGAGATGATCCTCTCGCCATGGCTGAGTTTTCAGCAAGCGAGAGCGATGAAGAGGACGATGACGATGACCCTAAGCGTCCTGGAAGACCCACCAGCGAATACGGGGATGACGAGGAGGAGTACGATGACGAAGAAGATGCCGAGGACGAGGAAGTCTATGAGCTTGGTGAAGGACTCGCCGACAGCTACATTTCACGTGCATCCATGGACGAGTTTGCCGAAGCCGCAAGTGTATTGGGCGGCAGCGTCGATGAAGAGCAGCTGAAGGCATCCATGACCCGCGACCTCAAGGAGGCTTATGAGGAAGACGATGAAGATGATGTTTATGAAGATGGCGAGGAAGGCCATGAGGAGGAAGACGAGGGCGGGGACGCCTCTGACGCTGAAGCGGCTACGCCTTCTGGGCAAAAGCGCCCAGTCAGTCTTAAGGAGGACGTTCTCGCACAGCATATCACAGGGGTTGGTCATCTCTCCGTCGAGAAGTGAAGTCAATCGAAGGAAAGCTAAGTATGATGAACAGGCGAGCGAGCCTGTCGCAAGGGCTCCCAACAAGAAATGAGGCGTTCTGGATCCACGGTGCTTCATTTTCTCTCCGCAGTTTGTGTTCGAGTCGATTTTTTAGACAAACGACATCGATGTCGTAAGGAGTCGGGATTTCCAGGTGTTCGATAGATGGTATGGAGGACACGAAGAAGGGGTTTCAGGCATATTGGGGCATAGCGTGGCGTTGAGCATTTCATTGTACTTGTAGTGATTACATTATGGCATGCTGTACAGACAAAAGCTTTTGTTGTTTGCCAGGCTAAAAAATACTACTTGAGCAAGTTCTGCATTGATACCGTTAAGTTGCAATGGCATGTTAAGTCGCGAAATCGTATGAGTGTTTTGAAACCACGTCTATTCCCAAGTCCAAACCCTATCCTAAAATAAATCATCTGTCCTCTACATACGCCATTTTCAATTCCCCATTCTACTGTTGCTTCAGCCAGTCGAGTCGGATCTCTACCGCTCTCCTGTGAGCCTCGAGCTCCTCGACTTTGGCTAGTTGCATGACGGCTGTGCCGACGTTCTTGAGGCCGTCGGCGGTAAGGTTAGAGCTGGTGATGTGCTTCTGGAACGAACCCAGGTTGACACCAGAGTATTGCTTGGCGAAGCCGTATGTAGCTATGACATAATTAGTGACTGTAATCTTGCAGAGAGCTGAATAGTGAACTTACGCAAAGAGTGGTTGACACCAGCAGAGTAGTCACCAACACTCTCAGGGGTCCAGTGACCAATGAAAACACTACCAGCGTTCATCACCTGGTCCACAGCCTTCTCGGCATCCTTGATCTGGAGGATGAGATGCTCAGGGGCATATTCGTTGCTGATGCGCATGGCCTCCTTGATATCCGTGACCTGAACAGTGACGGAGTGGGCAATAGAGCCTCGGACGATGTCAACACGAGGAAGGGCGATGGCCTGCTTGTGGACCTCATCCTCGATAGCTTGGAGCTTCTTCTCACTGAGGTCAACAGCAATCAGAATAACTTGACTGTCAAGACCGTGCTCGGCTTGGGAAAGCAGGTCAGAGGCAACGAAAGCAGGGTTAGCGTCCTTGTCAGCAACAACGAGAACCTCGGAGGGACCGGCAGGCATATCAATGCCGCAACCAGCGTTGGTGTCGTTGCTGACGTGCATCTTGGCTGCAGTTACGAACTGGTTACCAGGTCCAAGAATCTTGTCCACCTTTGTCACACTCTCGGTACCATAGGCCAGGGCAGCAACAGCCTGAGCACCTCCAGCCAGGACGATGCTCTCAGCACCAACCTTGTGAGCGACGTAGACAATTTCAGGTGTAATGCGTCCATCAGATCGAGGAGGAGAAGCAAAGACGATCTTCTGGCAACCAGCAACCATAGCTGGCACACCAAGCATCAGGGCAGTACTAGGAAGGACGGCGGTTCCACCAGGGATGTACAGACCGACTCTCTCAATGGGCCTTGAGAAGCGACTGCAGACGATACCTGGCATAGTCTCAACCTGGAGAGACTTCTCCTCTTTTTGGGCAGAGTGAAACTTTCGGATGTTCTCGAAAGAGACGTCGATGGCCTCGATAGTCTCAGGAGGAATGTCCATAAGTTCCTTGGGGAAGGGAGCCTTAAGTACGGGAGATGTCAGAGAAGTTGCCTTCTCGAATTTGTGGGTGTAAGACAGAACAGCCTTGTCACCACCGGTTCGCACCTCCTCGATGATAGGCTTGATGATATTCAGGATAGCGTCAGGGGACTTCTGGGAAGGTCTCTTGAGCTTCTCCACAAGGTCGGCCTCAGAGACCTTGGAAGAATCAACTCTCTCCATAGCGATACGCCCATCGGCCGGCTTCTCGGCTGGCGGTTGCGATGGCTTCGTGGGGGCAGCCTCGGTCTTAATGCCCTCCTTCTCAGCCCACTTGCCCTTAGCGTTACCGGTTCTCCTCTTGACCTTAAGGCTCTTGGCGTCCAGGTTCGCCTCAATGTCAGCAAGACTGACGCCAGCGCCAACAGCCTTGGTCAAAGCGAAGTAGATGAGATCGGCAGACTCAAAGGCAATGTTCTCCTTGATCTTTCCATCACATAGTTCCTCGGCCTCCTCCATGATCTTTGCTCGTAGAAGCTTCTCGTCGGAAAACAGGCGAGCAGTGTAGGAGCCCTCAGGGGCAGACTCCTTTCGAGACTTGAGTGTCTGCTCTAGTGCAGAAATGCCATTGAGGTCACCAAAGCATCCGAACTGCTGCAGGTGGCAGAAGCGGCCCTTCTGGTTAACCACAAACTTGAGAGTGTCGTTGTCACAGTCGAGACCAATGCGCAACAACTCCTGAGTGTCGCCAGAAGTAAGACCCTTGACCCAAAGGCCGCGCTTGCGGCTCTGATACACACCAGTCTGTGTTCGTAGTGCCTCGAGAATGCTTTCTTCGCTTGTGTAGGCGAGACCCAAGGCAATTCCAGCATCGTCTGTAACCACGGTAGGGATAAGGCCGTCAGATCGATCAGACTTCCAGTATGAAGCGATGACCTTGGACAGTGATAGTCGGCTCGAATCGTTCTTGTCAGTCGTCAGGCCTGTGGAGGGAATAATTGGGATGGCGCCGGAATTCTTGGCCACCTCGACGAATTTCTCGATATCGGTCTCGGGGGTTGGCTTAAGGTAGAGGCTCTTAATCTTGTTGGCTTGGGCGTCTTGGATAAACTTGTCAATATCGCTTGATGAAACGTCGAAGTCCTTGACCAAAAGGCCATTTTCTGTAGCTGCGGAGAGATCTAGAGTAGAGACAGCAGGGATAACTCTCGCGCCATACTCTGTATACTCTGAATAGGTCTCGGAGGTAACGAAAATGGTTCGTACCCCGCCATCGAGCAGAGCAACTACGTCGTCAGGGTTGCTCAAACTCGTAGCGTCCATATGAACATTGGTACCGGCGCTAGGACGGCCCCAATCCTTGGAGGCTGTCTCATAAAAGGGAGCTCCCAGAAGGGCAACCTCTTGACGGCTGAGGCCATCGTTGGCGGCTTGTTCGTTGGGGCTGGTGATGCTCACCAGGAAAGGCAGCGGCAGAGTCGTCTCCATGTTATAGTGAGCCAGACAGGTCGAATTGGTACTAAAAAGAGCCAAAAGTCTGTCACGTAGCTTTTCGAGATTATGTTGTTTATGAGTCAAGACCGATCACCCGAGAAAAAGTTGAGGTCATGACTGAGTCCTCCTGCATCGGCGGCATTTGGTGGGGCACGTTGCCCCTCCATCTTTCCCTCTGCCGCAAAACCACATCGAAATCCGGCTTGCGCCAGTGGACAAGATTTAAGGTGTGGTCTGTGCTCGAATTACCAGGGTTCTCGGATTATCAGAGGCTCCGAAGTGCTTCACACCTCCTGCAGCTAACCATGCCAGCCTGAACTGTCGCAAAGGAAGCACGTTGAATTCAGCTAAGCTATCAGCTTGGCAACCCGATTTTTATTCGACACTTGCAAGAATCCTCGGGCATCCCTCTTGAACAACGACACTCCTTATCTGCCTACTTGGACTCAACCCTGTGCAAACGCGTCACTCAGCCTCGCCTGGCGCGAAAGTCTGAATGTCAGGCGCGCGATCATTTTGAGCATTTGACGACGGGTCGCATCTACGATATTCATCCTGAAGCGCTACGATAGCTCTCAAGATGTCAACGAGCCAGCCTCAAACGAACGGGGTGCCAGCCTCATCGGCAGGCACCTCGCAAACAGTACCAAACACACAAACGACGGCCACTACTTCCAGCCAACCTACTGCGGCGACCTCACAGAACGCCCCTCCTCCTGCACCATCTACCACCGCCCCTCGACCGCGCGACTCCCGACTTATCGAGCTCCTACTAACGTCGCAAGGCGTCACTGCTTACGAGCAGCGCGTCCCTCTCTTACTTCTCGATTTCGCCTACCGTCACACATCGTCTGTGCTGAACGATGCGCTACACCTCTCCGGCGACCCATATGTCACACATGCAGGCTCCAAACCATCAGCAAACGCTGGCGCCATCTCGGCACCTGCAGGTGATGCTGCAGTGTCTGCCAACGCTGTCAAACTCGCCATTGCCGCGCGACTCAGCTACCAGTTTCGCGGAGGAAATGCTGGTGGAGGCATCAGCAAGGACTACATGCAAGAGCTGGCGCGCGAGCGAAACAAGGTGTCACTACCCAAGATTGTGCCCAGCGAATGGGGTGTTCGACTACCAAGCGAACGGTTCGTACTTAGTGGGACGAGCTGGGGCCTGAAGGACATGTGGGAAGAGGAAGATGATGAGGAGGAAGAGGATCAAGGAGGGGATGCCATGGAGGGTATCGAGGGTCCTGAGCCTGAAGATGTTGGAGGGGATGGTGTGGAGGGTGGCACGGTCGAAGACATGTTCGGTGAGGATGTGGACGAGGAAATGGCAGAGGAGGGCTAGGTGTCCATCATGCCAAGCAACGGACATGTACAAAACGGAACACATGTGAATGGTGTTAATGGCGTTCGGATCAACGGGGGCAGTAGGTAATCGATACCTGCTCTACGAGGGCATGGATGGCATGTTCTGAAATGATGCGGTGCAATTCAGCTTCCGTATAGACAATCGCGATAATGCAAAAGTGTCGTTCTCTACAACAGTGGCTGGCATGTTTCTTGATATGATATCGAAGAACGACAATCACAACAAGATACACTATTTAATGAACCTTGCGTAGTGTCTAACAAATAAACCGTTGAATGCTCTCGTGAAGTAGAGTTAACCGTTCCTCATCTTGTTATCCTGCGAAGATGGTCACATATTGTAGTACTTCCATATCTTAACAGATGGCTTATTACGGAGACAACAGAAGCTTGACGACTGAAGAGTCGTAATTACAGAAGAAAGTACAGTCATGGCACAATTATCACAACTCCATGTTACCTAGTATGAACAGAGGAAATCTTATGGTACACTAGGCCTGTAAACGGTATCTCATACACTCTATACCCTGGTTTCAGTTTTCACAATTCCACTAGCCCTCTCTACCTTAAAACTTGGGCTTCATGGTGTTGCGAAGTCTCTGGTAGTCGAAGAGAGCCTCAATGGTACCCACAGCGCTGACAGCAATATCCCGGTCCCAAAGTTTTCGGTTGGCAAAGTCCATGATGTCCTTCTCAGTGATGGCGTCGATCTTGCGCTCAATCTCGAGAGGGGTCATGCGGCGGCCAGTGGTGACGAGCTGTCGGCCAATGTCCTCAGCGACGGCGGTGGTGCCGTCAAGGGACAGGAGGATGGAGGCCTTGAGCTGAGCCTTGGCACGCTCGGTCTCGGAGGCGCTGACGTTGGTGCAGAGACGCATCCACTCACGGATGGCGAAGTGGACAAGGTCGTCAACTTGGTCAGGCTTGTCGGAAACGAGGTAGATACCCCATAGACTACAACAGGTTAGATATGGTAAAACAATAAACAAAATGTGAAAACCTACCCAGTGTCGTTGTAGCTGGTGGAGAAGCTCATGAAGCTATTGGCAAGATCGTGCTTGTGAACCCAGCCACTGAGCTTGCTGCCCTGGTGAGGAGCCTGGCCAATGGCCTTGTCGTAGTTGCCGACGATAGCCTGAGCAACGAGAGCAGTGAAGTAGTCGGGGGAGTCCCAGCTAACACCCTCAACGGCGAGAGCAATGTTGGCAGTGGGCATACCATCATCTCGGACACGGACATCAGAGCCCATGAAGTCGGCCTTCTGCTTGATGCGAGGAATGGCGCCGCTGCTGGGAAGACCGGAGAAGTGCTTCTCGCCGAGCTCGACGAGTTGCTCGTGGGGAATGCCACCGGCACCGACAAGAACCATGCGGTCAGCAGTGTAGTTGTTCTTGATGTAGTTGGTGAGCTCGGTTCGGGTGATGTCGCGGATGTTCTGGCGAGGGCCGAGAATGGTGCGGCCAAGAGGCTGGTGCTGGAAAGCAGTGGCGTGGAGGTGATCGAAAACAACCTCCTCGACCTGCTTCTCAACCTCCTCGGACTCTCGGAGGATAACGTCGCGCTCACGCTCGATGGCGGACTGCTCGAGCTTGGAGTTCTGGAGAATGTCGGAGAGGATGTCGACGCACTGAGGAACATCAGAGTTGAAAGCCTTGGCGAAGTAGACGGTGTTCTCGCGCTGGATGGATGTTAGCATCATTCAACCCCATATCCCTTCATCCGACTGACCGAAGTGTAGGCGTTCAGGTGACCACCCATGTTCTCAATCTCCAATTCCAATTGCTGCTGAGTTCGCTTGGCAGTGCCCTGGTAACATTGTTAATGATGAGTCTCGGCCAATTGATGGGTTATCGAACCTTGAAAGCGAGATGCTCAAGGAAGTGCGCGGTACCGTTGGTCTCGTCAGTCTCAGCCCGGGAACCGGCATCGATCCAGACGCCGACGGTCGACGTTTGCGCGAAGGGAGAGTGCTCGGTCGCGACCTAGTAGCAGACAGGTCAGAAGGACATTCCGAAGTGGTTATCGAAGCCAATTGACCTCAGGAGATGATGCTCACAGTCAATCCATTCTTAAGAGTTGTGGTCTGAGTCTTGCCGACAGGAGAGGGTGTGGCAAAGCCTCGTGTGAAAGGAGCGGAGGCTGAAAGACCAGCACGGTTTCGCAGACCTCGCGAGAGGTTCAAAGCCAGTCTCCGGGACGCCATGACGCAGGTTTGGAGGGTCGACGCTGAATTGAGTGGTTTGATGAAATCTTTCGATCTGGCTCGGCTAGAAGCTTTACTGAGATAATTTGCAGCCTGAGCAATTAGGCGGAGGGCTTAGTCATTCCGACCATCTCCGAATCAGAACAACCCGAGATCAAGGCTGGGTCCAATAGGAGGCTCCTATTACTAACCTATACAGACTCCATCAAATCTCCACTCTCAATCCAACGCCTGTCCTTTTTCGTCCTTGCCAGCTGGAGCTTCACCATGTAAACATGAGCATCATCCAGCATTAATATATTGCCTGATGTCATGTATATCCGTTACGAATTTCACGTCACAATCTCCAAATCGAAACGTCATATACGAGAACCCTCAGCTTCCAACTCGATTCGCTAAATAAACACGTTTATACTCAGAGTCTGCTCCTCTTGTTCTTGTTCCGTTGCAATGCCGTCTGACAGTTACGACTTTGGCGAGGTCTTTCAGGCAATATATATCGCCAAACAAAGACCTGCTCCTCCTCCAATTCCTGAAGACATGAAGGTGGTTTTTCAAAGCTTTCCACCTTTGGGGCAGGTTACTTCGGTACGAGGTAAACACGTCACTTTGACCGCTGTTCTGGAGATACCTAAGTTTCGTGCCCACGAACCTTGGGAAGTCTCAGCATGGCATTCATCAGACGGTTCAGACTGGAAGGATCTGAAATTGGACCCCGTTGAAGAGGTCTCAGGTCCTCAAACCCTGCAGTCACCGGCTGATTCTGTGTCCCATTCTTATTTTACATCATCTTTCTCGTTTGACACCTCGGTCCAGTTTACTCTTAAGTTCCGTCATAGTCCAGACGCCGATTGGAGATGGATACGCGATGAGCAAGGTCTCAACGATGGCTTAGTAGCCAATGCTGCTGTCGGGGTCTCGTCCAGTAACTTGCCTGATCTTATTCCCGATCTTAACTCCAAGGACTGGGCTATCAAGTCCTGCTTGAGTCAGTCACCTGGAACCTCACTCTGGTCGCTTGAAGCCGTCGTCCCACCTGCCAATGGGGACGCTTCTACCTACAGAGATATTACGATTGGTACTCCATGGGGTTCTTTTGCAAGGTGAGCATAATTGTTGGGCCAATGGAAACCATCGCAACCATCTTATCTGACCGATATAGATGGTTCTCGCTTGTACGACTGTGGTCACCCTGGCTTGCTCCTCGTCATGGGAAGTCAAACTTTTCCCTCGATAAAGATGGAGTTCTATGTTCTTTTTTGAGCCCTCAAGGCAAAAACCTCGTGTTCCTTGCCATCAGCGGTATCAGCCATGTCCTGCCAGTCTTTCGAAGCGAGTCCAACGGGCAACTTCAGGTTCATGTAAGTGCGCACGCTATAGTCGTGTGTGGATTCTAACTGTGTAGGCCCGCAATGACGGTCTCTCGGAGGAGAAGGCTATCATTCTTGTCTCAGAGGGTGATGATTTCGATTGTGCTGTTGCTTCCGTGATGTATCATGCTAGAAATTTGGTTGCAGGAACGACGCAGGCCAACGACGAAAGGTCCCAGGAGCTGTCTTCGTTAGTGAATGACTTTAAGCCAGAGTGGTTGGAGTATTGGTTTGATGGACTTGGATTCTGTGTGTTCTTGTTCTTGTTCGCATTTGACAACCACGTAGCGAACTAACATTGTATAGGTACATGGAACGCCCTTGGGCAGCGATTAACAGACCAGAAGATTTTTGATGCCCTGGACAAGTTGAAAGAGCATGACATAAAAGTTTCGAGCCTCATCATCGATGATAACTGGCAGTCGATCGACTATCGTGGGCCCAGTCAGTTCCAGTATGGTTGGAACGACTTTGAGGCCGAGCCCAAGGCATTCCCCAAAGGCTTGAAGGCTACTGTGTCCCAGATTCGAAAGGACCACCCACATATCCAACACATTGCTGTCTGGCACGCATTGCTAGGGTACTGGGGTGGTATTGCCCCTGATGGCAAAATTGCGAAGACGTACAAGACCATTGAAGTTGAGAGAGAGGACGCCGACCGCCGCAACCTCCCACTTGGTGGCAAGATGACTGTTGTTGCCCAAGAAGACGTCAACCGGTTCTATGATGACTTCTACCGATTTCTCTCTGACGCTGGAATTGATGCTGTCAAGACGGACGCCCAATTCATGATAGAGACATGGCTTGCAGCTGGGCCTCGTCGAGACCTCATCAACACGTATCTTGATGCGTGGACCATTTCGACCTTGCGTCACTTCAGTGCGAAGGCGATATCTTGTATGTCACAGTTTCCGCAGGCGCTCTTTCACTCCCAGATGCCTACGAACCGACCTACAATCCTGGTGCGCAACTCAGACGACTTCTTCCCTGAGATACCTGCGTCTCACCCTTGGCACGTATGGACGAATGCACACAACAGTATTTTCATGAAGCATCTCAACGTGCTTCCTGACTGGGATATGTTCCAAACTGTACACGAGTATTCTGGATTCCATGCTGCAGCCAGATGTGTCAGTGGAGGCCCCATCTACATCACTGATGTTCCAGGTGAACATGATATGGATCTTATAGGGCAAATGGCTGGTCTTACTCCTCGAGGAAAGACGGTGATCTTTCGACCGAGCATGTTGGGTAGGGCCGTGGATCCTTACATTGGATATGACGACGATTTGCTTTTGAAGGTAGGAAGCTATCATGGTAAGAATTTAGCCCGAATTCTATGAACGACAGGCACTAATCATAGCCACAGGAGCCTCGCATACTGGCAATCCCATCTTGGCCATTTTCAACATCTCTTTGCGACCATTGACTGAACTCATTTCTCTTTCGACCTTCCCTGGTGCCATTCCTACCCTTCGATACGTGGTTCGCGCTCATACTACCGGTAAAGTATCCCAGCCTACAACTATTGGCGGTATAGAGTCATTATTTACAGTCTCCTTACCTGTCCGCGGGTACGAGATTCTTTCTGCGTTTCCTTTGACGGGACTAGCTGGCAAGAAGCGAGACGACGTTTTTGTCTCAAACTTGGGTTTGTTAGGCAAGATGGCTGGTGCTGCAGCAATCTTTATGAATAGCATTGAGGAGCATGAGAATGGCCGTATCATGATTGACACACGGGTCAAGGCATTTGGCATTTTGGGTAAGTAACATTGCTCTCTATCTCATGTGAACTAAGTCTCATGGTATTTTTAGGAATCTATGTCTCTACACTTCCCGATATGACGATCGAGGGGGATTTCTTGATCACAATTCAAGAAAAAGTCATACCTTTGCAAACCGTGACTATCTCGAAGGCTGACAACCATGTGCTTGAGATCGACATTGGAAAGGCATGGAAGGAATTGGACCTTGAAAGTCGATGGAGCAATGACGTTGAAGTTAAGGTCTACTTCAGCGTTTGAAGGCTTACTAAGTCAATTGAGATTTGATACCTACCTAGGTATACAACAAGCTTGGGATACAGAACCAAGCTCAACCAGCAAGCTAAACACCAAGTCTTCTATGACGGCAACCACTAGACAATATAGAGTCTAGATGGCTTCATTTACATTCGTGAGGTACTGATCGAGAGATTTGCAGCTGACTGTAGGGTGAGACGAATGTCTGTGTGATTATTGATAAACCACAAAAGGTTAGCGAGTTGGAAAAAAACTAGCAAGAGCTTCGAAAAAAACAGAGGGCCCCACTTCCTTCGCTGTCTTGACTGGTTTTCGACTGAAGAGAGAAAGAGCTTGCCCCTCCATCGGCCCCTCTTTAGAAGGCAGGCGCCAGGGTCCCACGTCCCATAAAAAAGTTTTTGAGGCAGCACCACCAAATTTTTCTTCTCTTTTCTTTCTCTTGGGAAGAAGCGTTCTATCAATTTTAGCAGTCGATTCAAAGGCCAGAGCTTGCTCATCGACTCATTTCGCCTTCGACCTCATTGTTATTCTTATTTTATACCCTTATTTCTCTCCTTTTTAGTTTGCCAAAATGTCTGCCTCCGTCCTCGACCACACCACCGCCCTCGAGGTGCTCAAGGAGTACAAGATGAAGGATGGCCTCGACATCCACGAGCTCATGGACACGACCAAGCACGGTGGTCTGACCTACAATGACTTCCTGCTCCTCCCTGGTTACATCGGCTTCGCTGCCTCCGAGGTTTCCCTCGATGCGCCCATCACCAAGCGCATCACCCTCAAGACCCCCTTCGTCTCGTCTCCTATGGACACTGTCACGGAGCACGAGATGGCCATTCACATGGCTCTCCAGGGTGGTCTCGGTGTTATTCACCACAACTGCTCCCCCGAGGCCCAGGCCGACATGGTCCGCAAGGTCAAGCGATACGAGAACGGGTTCATTCTCGACCCTATTGTCATTGACCGCAACACCACCGTTGGTGAGGCCAAGGCTCTGAAGGAGAAGTGGGGTTTTGGTGGTTTCCCTATTACTGGTAAGTGATATCTACAACTAATTACCTCTATCACACCCGGTTTGCATGATTATACACTTTTTATATATAACTTTCGTTCCACCGTATAGACTATTGTCATGGGGACTTTCTTTACTATGAATAACCACCTTCACACTTCATTTTTCTATGGTTGCATTGCCCCGCATAAGAATAATGGGCTAACGAGAAAAATTTAGAGGACGGCAAGCTGGGATCCAAGCTCCAGGGCATTGTTACCAACCGAGACCTTCAGTTCGAGGAAGACCTTGAGCAGCCCGTTGCCAATGTCATGGTTACTGACCTTGTCACTGCTCCTGAGCACGTCACCCTCCTCGAAGCCAACAAGATCCTCTCCAAGTCCAAGAAGGGCAAGCTCCCTATTGTCGACAAGGACTTCAACCTCGTTTCTATGATCTCCCGCTCCGATTTGACTAAGAACCAGCACTTTCCCAACGCTTCTAAGCTTCCCGACAGCAAGCAGCTCCTCTGTGCTGCTGCCATCGGCACTCGCCCCGAGGATAAGCTTCGTCTGAAGAAGCTGGTTGATGCTGGTCTTGACATCGTTATCCTGGACAGCTCCCAGGGTAACAGCATGTACCAGATTGACATGATCAAGTGGGTCAAGAGCGAGTTCCCTGGTGTTGACGTCATTGGCGGAAACGTCGTGACCCGAGAGCAGGCTGCTTCTCTTATCGCCGCTGGTATCGATGGTCTCCGAATTGGTATGGGCAGTGGTTCTGCTTGTATCACGCAGGAGGTCATGGCTGTTGGTCGTCCCCAGGCTGCTGCTGTCTACAGCGTCAGCCGCTTCGCTGCTCGCTTCGGCGTTCCTTGCATTGCCGACGGTGGTATCCAAAACGTCGGCCACATCGTCAAGGGTCTTGCCTTAGGCGCTTCCACTATCATGATGGGTGGTCTCTTAGCTGGTACCACTGAGTCCCCTGGAACTTCCTTCGTCTCTCGCGAGGGTAAGCTTGTCAAGGCCTACCGAGGCATGGGCAGTATCGACGCCATGCAGGATAAGAAGGCCGGTAACGGCAGCAAGGACAGCCAGAAGAGCAACGCTGGAACTGCTCGCTACTTCTCTGAGGGCGACAGTGTTCTGGTTGCCCAGGGTGTTTCGGGTGCTGTGGCCCACCGAGGGTAAGTCTCCCAAGCTGATTTCAATGGTGAAATGCTAATCCAGTCTATAGTTCGATCAACAAGTTTGTTCCCTACCTCGCGGCTGGTCTCAAGCACTCTCTCCAGGACAGTGGTATGCACAGCCTGGAGGGTATGCACAAGAGTGCTGAGGAGGGTGATTTGCGCTTCGAGCTCCGCACGGCGAGCGCCCAGCTTGAGGGCAATGTCAACATGGAGTCTTATGAGAAGAAGCTTTACGCGTAATGATATATGTATGGAAAAAATGATGGGTTGATGATGATGGATTGGGATATGGAAAAAGGGCTGGTTTATTTACATGCAATCACTTGCATTGGGGAATTGGGCACAAAATTCAGAAGGTTTTTGGGATGAGGATAAAGAGCCTCCATAACCGTAGATCTGAATAGGCGTTTGTCCAACCATTAGAGGTGCGGCGCGGGCGTTTTGCTGTCAGTCTGAAACAACGACAGGGACAGAGGTCATGAATGAAATTTTTATTGATACCCTCAGGATACTGAAGTGCTGCCGGTCGGTTCGAGTTGTGAAGTCTCATGAATAATGACGGTCTGAAGTCTTGTCAGGCTATTTCCTTTTACTTTGCCCAACATCAGCACCAGACCAAAATTGTACGTATTATTCAGGATGCTCTTAGACCATTATTTACAGCTGCTATTTGGGCAATTCGTATCCTCAGTAATTTTATTCCGCTGCGGTTCCGAGCATGGGAATAACCGTGCACAAGGGGAACACCGAAGTACTCAAAGCACAGACCAAACCCTGGAAAGCATCATGACAAAACGAAACAAGACCATGCCCTGAAGGGAAAAGCAAAGTGGAAATCTTACAGGTTCTCATTGACAAGGATTCCTCCAGCTGAATACTCGACTTTTTCAAAGTTTTAGTGCCGTCTGATCCTAATTCTCGTATTATCTGTTGGCTCAACTTGGTAAATCAGAGCGAGTACTGACGATTAGGAGTAATATTTTGGTGGACAATTGGGTCTTGTGTATAGCGAATTATCAATTGAAGAGAAGATAATAAGTTGTTATAAACAGTAAAGAAGAATATGGCCGTCTTGGCCACTGGGTATAATCCGTTGGCGCGTACCCGTCCGCGCTCACAAGTAAATTCACATGCTAGCCCTTCGCTCTGGCTACCCTCCATACCTCGTCTCGGCTCTTTTTTTGTGTCTTGCTAAAATCACGCCTCATGTCATCAGATCCTTCCCGAGTCCTCAACGGTGCACTTAGTACTGGGGCTGGGGCTGGTGAGGGTTGTAGGTCTGCTGAGGCGGAGGGAAGGATCCTTGAGGCTGAGGGGACTGGTAGCCATGTTGAGGGAGCTGGTAGTCGGGGTGAGGCTGCTGCTGAGGGTGAGGCTTCTGCTCTTGGTACTGCTGCTGCTGCTGCTGAGGAGGAGGAGAGTTGGGCATGTGCATGCCCTCCTTCTGAGCCTGGTAGCCCTGTGTAATGGGGCCCTGAGAGAGGCGAGACTTGACTTCGTTGTCCTGCTGGATGAGAGCACAGCAGAGACACCAGTAACTGACGCAGCAGTCACCCATACCGCTGCCCTGGATGCCGAATCGTTCACGAATCTCACCACGCTTCATCATGGAGTAACTATGAGGATATCATGTCAATAACTTGTCAATCAGAACAAAGGTAGGGGTGTTCTTACATCCAACCGCAACCAGTGACACAATTGATTGCGCAAAAGATAAGGGCATCGCTGTTGCAGGTATCGGCAGTCGCCATGGTAGGATCCCTCATGCGATCGGCAGTCTTACCCAAGACTATGGCAAGAATTGTTAGGTATGCAAATTATTCCAAACTTGTCTCTTGATCAATCACGTACGGATACAAGGGCAGAAAGTGCCGAGCAGGCAAGAGTCGCAGGGCGAGCAATTGCAGAGGTTGCTCTGCCATTCCTGGTTCTGGACATTGGGCCCCTGAGAGTATTGCTGAGCCATTGTGATTGTTGTGAGTGAGTCAATTGACCAAGTATGAATTGTTCTAGTTGAGTGGAAGTTGAAGCAAAGAGAGCTCTTGGCAGTCAAACAGAAAGAGTGTGGGTTGAAGGGAGGAGAGAGGGAAAGAAGAGACACAAAGTGGACGATACCGGCACCTTATGATGAGAGGACCCTCTGCTAAGAACAGCAACCTTCTTCTTGTAACCGCCTTTTGTTTCAGGCTGGCGTATCACGGGCAAGCTCTCAAGCTTCAGCTCTAAGCCTCCACGTTAGCTAGCCCTTCATTTCAATGACAGCCAGCAGGGTCAGCAGCGGAGTCAAGTTCCAAGCGGCTGACGCCTCTAGCCTACTGTAGAAGTATGATGGAAATCATCCCTCGGTTGCATGGAGCTACCGCATTGGCTTCAATGCTATGTATCACAAGCTGGCTGTGCAACTTGTATTCTGCACGAGCCCGGCAAGCAGGGCACAATCGTCGAGGGAAGGGGAAGCTAGGGAGCTGCTACTGAAAGGCAGCTCAGCCAAGGCTCTGATTAACTAGCGTCCTAGGGCTGACATGTTTGGAGTGGAGTGAGCTGGCAAAAAGCCCCCAGCATGTCAGCCTTGACGAGGGATCTTTGCAGCGTGCAGAAGATCATCCAACATCCCAAAATTAACAATACCTAAGTTGGTTAGTTCCGAGGGCCCGTCATGGGATAGTGAACCATGGTGCATCCAGCCAACGTCTCAAATTGGGGAACCCTCGCACTCGCGTCCAGTCAGCGCTGCAACAGCACTCAGCTTGGGCGTCAACAAGCTTCGGACTAGGCAGAGTGCGGCCACCAATGCGAAGATCATCCCATGATATTCTTAGAAAAAGGAACATCCGTGTAATAGAAAGTTTAGAAACGTCCGTAATATCGGTACATTGGAGACGGGTGTTGGATGCTTGATATCTATCGTTGAAGAGCTCCAATTCGAGTCGAAGAATAATGCCCAATCGGGCGTTTCTTTTTTGCTTTGCCGTTATTGTTGATGCTGACCCCGACTTCCGTGATGTAAAAGGAAACACTAATGAGTGAATGTTATCCTTTCACTTCACGCCAATGTAAGCCCGTAATACAAATTGGCTTTTTACTGCAACGGGATAAAATCCATGGTTGCATTCTGTATCATCGTTCGTCAACGCCCAGGTTGATGCGCCCGCGAGCTATCAATCTTCTTAGACGCTGTTGGTCGGCTAAGTATCACATAATCGGGTATCACCACCTTTCCCCCTCGTAGTTTTCGCTCTCTTGGCGAGTAGTCGTCTTTTGTGAATCCCAGCTTTTCGTAGAACTTGAGCGCGGGTTTGTTACTCACAAAACACGTGAGCATGGCCTTTTCGACTGTTGGTATGTTCTCTGCGACATCCATAAAATAGCCCATGAGCTTCTTGCCTAGACCAGTTCTTTACCAAATACCTGTTAGCCTAACGGTCTCGCGTGTTCTATATCTGGTTCCCTCCCTTTTCCGCTGCCCAGACTTGTCATGATGAACAAGTCCCCGTCGAAATGCGGCATGGCATGCTAGAAGATTGTCTTGGCAGACTTACCCTTGCAGTTCTGGCTTCAAGTGAATCTCATAGCAGTAAACTACTGGTTCGTGGTTCTCGAATGTTGGCATAAAGGAAGTGAAGCCTCTCATGCTGCCGTCCCCATCTTTTACAAGGATGTATCGAAGATCTGGCGATCGCATTTCCTTCTTTTTCACAGCCGCATGCCATCCGAGAGACGAGTTGCGATAGTCTGCGCCGCTTGTCTCATCAACTAGGTCGTAACATGCCTCTAGATCCTCAGCGCTCATGGCAGTAGGGCGTACGAGGCTCAGAGTAAACGTTGCTTCATCTTGGGGATGTTTCCATTCCGACCAACCCTCGCTGCTAGGTCCAAAAAGCTCAACCGTTACAAATTGGTCCCTTTTCGTCTGAACATGTATCCAGACTCACCTAGGCTTGAGGTATGTTGTGATAAAATCCTCGTCTGAGACTTTGTTGGCCGTCTCAATTAGATTTTCTGGCTTTTGCCGTCTTCTTCCTACGAGTCTTCTGGGCTCTTTTGTGCCATTTGTAATTGTCATGATGTTGATGTGAGATTTGAAGTTGAAGAAAGATACTGAAGATGGAGAAGGATGAGAATACGGAAATAATATAAATCAATGCCACAGATATGGCTTCCCTTAAGCGGTGGTACCTGCCACTAACAACCCAGCAACTGAAGGGGCGCCTTCCAGTACAGGAAAGAGCCCACTGCCCATATCGATTAGATAGCCGAGGTTCATCCGTCATGATGAGAAAGCATCATTTTGAAGCTTTTCATCATCACCACTATCTACGCCCAAGGCATGAACAAAATTGTTATTCCCCGTTCAATGAGGTAGCTGTCGGTGGAATGGTCCTCAGCACTCGCCTGCTGATTTTCAGCCGTGGCTATGCCACCCGCTCGGGCGGTTCTCGTCTCAAGCCTACGTTGAGTCTCGACCAGGTATGAGGTGCAGCTTTCAAAGTCAAAAATAAATGCTGATAGATTTGGGTGGTTTAGTTCATTCAAAGAGGCAGAGTCTTGGCATTCTACCGCACCATTCTGCGCGGAACGAAGAAGATTGCTGATCCTACGACGAGAGCTGAGTCTCGGAAATACGCCCGCGATGAATTCGAGAGACGTCGCAATGTGACAGACGCTGTAAGCTTTCTCCCCTCATTCCCCAATACCATATAGCTCTAACTGATTGTCTCCCCAGTCACACGTCAGATATCTCCTCTCAATTGGCAAGACAGAATGGGAAGGTATGGAGAGGTATATCGATGGTATGTAGCGCAGTAGTTGTAATTGTAGTTGTAGTTGTACATGACGGCGGCTCCAGCGCTATTCCGCCCTCTTTCTCAACCTCTCAAAAACTCCTTCAAGGCTCCCATTGACGCCTCGCAAGAAGAAACGCCCAAGTGTTTTGCTCGTTCTATCACGCGTGGATGCATCTCGCCGCCTTCGTCTAGAAATGTCCGATCCGCTGTCGTTTCCAAATATCGTACAAATCCTCCTGCATTTCGTCGTTCGCTTTTAACTTTGTCGTTGCTTGTGTCGAGGGTTCGCCTTGCAGATAATGTACAAGTATCCGTTATGTCGCTTGCCGGCTTTCCGTCGGACGACCTGGAGGAGTATTAGCCTCGGCCTGACGCTTTCTACGACCCATCGCTAGAAGCCCAGAGGCTTGCTCCGACAGATCAATTGTCCCAACTCAGAATCGCCTTACCTTGCAATGCTCGCATCGCTTCTTGACCGAACTGTGGACCTTCATGCCGCGGGTTTGTTGCATCAAGCCGTTCCCGACTGCTCGTGAGATGGGCGTGGTTGAGGGACTGGCAAAGAGCGAAGGGACAGCGCCCATTGACCAGGCGGTCCGGGTCGCAAAAGCCCCAAGGGCATTGCTAGGGGTCAGAGACCTCGCAGACAGCGAAAGAGTGCGAAGAAAAGAGGCCATCGTAGTTGATCTTGAGGTGACGACTCAAATCAAAAGTTCGACTCATGAACCAACCGTTGAGGTTTGCTTCACGAGCCGAATCGTCGAATCACGTGCCATGCACTCACCCCCAGAATCCACTTTTCTGGTTTCCTCTTTCCAAGGTAACTACGGAGCTACCACTTGATAGAAGAGAAATATCCTACAATTGATGAAATGAATAGACTTGTCTATCATTGAATTACTCAACACTACTACACAGGTTGCAAGACAAATATGTCGGGGAGCTTGATTTGGGCTATCTGTTGGTAACTAGGCACCTATACTATCAGTCAAGCACCATCATCCAAGCTTATAACCAGTCGCCCATCACGTCCATTATCCGATATCCGTAAGCAAAAACACAATCCTGAGTTTCATGACAGCACCAATGTGGAATTGCCCATAGGTAGTTTCTCCCCTCAATGACCGGCATTCTTGAGATCGTCGAACTGTTTCATGGCTGTGGTGAAGTTGAGGCTCAATTTGTGAGGCATCTTCTGCAAGTGTTGTGCATCGCCCTGGCTTTCGTCGTAGTGGTCCGGGGCACCACAGTCTTCTCGGTGAGCAGCGAATGCTTCCAGTGCCCCTGTTCTCACGGGATAGAAGTCCCTCAAGAGGAGTGCAACGATCCTCTCCGCGTCGGCAACTAGTGCCACGTCTTTGGCTCTCTGGCCATCGCTTTTCAGAAGGCCTACCAGAGAAGGCAATCCCTGCACGCTATCACCATGGGCCTTGTTGTCCCTGACGAGTTCAATGGTATACTGAGGCTGGTAAAAACTGCCATCTGGCCTCACTTGCATCGAAGGGGTTGGGCTGCGCTCAGCCTTTCGAGACCCCATGCGAATGAGACCACGCGCTTCGGGCAGGAGGCGTGCGTCATTGTTGAAATTCGTGGGATCCCAGTCTGGGAAGAACGCGGTCATCACGTCCAGAGCCTCCTTCTTCTGGTGGTCTTTTTCTTCATCCAACCACAAGCGCAGGATACACCCGGCGCAGGTTCGTACGTGAGGCCGGTTGCCAATCTCTCTGTTACTGTAAAACTCTGGGAGCATTTCATATCCGCAGGACGAACAGAAAACAAGGTCGGTTGCCATTTTACTGATGTAGTACTTGGGCCAGTCTTTCTCGACATTTTCAATGCCGAGTTTGATAGCTTTGACCATGTCATAGGTTGCCTTTTTGATAGCATTCTTGTCGTCGGATTTTGCTGCCACAAGGTCGAGATAGCGGAAAAGACCGTCAAGGAAGCCATGTACTTTTCCGGGCAGCATTGGCAGGTTAGAGAGGTAGGTCATGAAAGCGGCATTCTTGTTCATCAGAACATCAATGTTCATTCTTCGAGACTTCAAAACGGCTTGCATGACAATTGCCAGCACACCTCGTTGAACAACGTCGTTGTTCATGGCCTTCCAGGTCAGACCGTACGCCTCAGAGACCTCCGTACCAGTTCCTCGGTAAGGCATGCCGGCATGGTATCTTGGGTAGAAATCAAGCGCTTCCACCTTGGGGCGCTTCTGTTGGCTCCGATTCGTGTTGACTTCGTGGATGAGGTCGAGGAGGGGAATGATATCTCCGAAATGGAGCTGGGGGCATTCATAGATTCCAATCATCTTGACCAAGGAACAAGATCGTAGGATGATGGCCACAAGCCGCCTGTCAAGAAGAGGCGTCTTGTGAAAATGCAGGACTCGAACCAAGTGCGATCGGTTGTGAATAGTGTGTACTGGATACATGTTAACAAAATATCAGAGGCCTGGTATGCAATGGTACTTACAAAGCTTGATGGTTGAGTTCAATGCCACCTGCTTCGACATGTAGTAATCTTGTTCTGGCTCGGGATCGACGAGTTCCTCAATCTTCTGTTCCAGGCCCTCAATGTGGGGGAGCGAGCAGATCATTTTGATCAAACGCTTGCCATATCTGATCGAGTCGATTGCCACCTGAGGACTATCGCCCATCGATTCAGCTCTGGCGCTTTCGTGTTCTCCCCAGTAGGGGGCCGTGGGTCGACAATGGTCATGCACGTACGTGACGAGCTTCAGGACATTGTTCCGCGCGGCATTCTCCATTTTCCTGAGCGAGGCAGTGTCTGTAGATGTTTCGAGCTGTCCCTGAGAACGTTCGGGCGCAAGGCACATGAATACAGGGCCGTAAGGCAACTTGTGGAAGCCCTGGATAGCAAAGTCCCAGACAGCCATTCCCTGACTGAGAGCTCCCCATGCTTCTGGGAAGACGATGTTGATCGCTTCCAGCTGACGAATACCTTGCATAGCAATTTTCTCTCCAATTAGCAGACCGTATGGTTCCCAGCCGGCGAAAAGTCCCAGAATGGGGCTGGGGAGCTTGGAGACATCATACTCGGACAACTTGAGGTTCAGGAAGAAGTAGTTTGAGTTCGTGTAGTGTCCTTCAAATTCAGGGAGTTCCCCATTCATGAAATCCTTTCTGGATGGCTTTTTTTTACTAATTTCCCATGTGTCTTCAAACTCTTGTTGAATTTCCGGGAGTGTCTTGTCAGTAACGTCGGGATGAAAGCCTTCTGTTTCGAGGCGCTCGCGTGCTAGCTTTGAGCCATAGCACTGAATACTTGTCTCGCGAGGGGGCTTCGTAGGCGCCATCTTGTTCTGAGCACTCTTCTTGTGTTGGATTCTTCTTCCCCGGTTGTTGTTTTGGTTTTTGGGCTTATCGGTATCTTGCTTGGGAGGATCTTCTGGTTTTGGGCCAGTCCTCTTTTTGGTCTTAGACTTGTTGAACTTTTGCTTGGGAGGTTCTCCTGGTTTCGGGTCAGTCCCCTTCTTGGGAGCTTTCTTTTTGGCCATGTTGACGATGTGTGAAGTGAGGATGAAATTGGGATGGGCTTGATGGAATGTGACGAAACAAGGATGAAAAGTCGTTGAGAGAATGATGAAGTTGACAAGTTATAGGTGATGAGAGTGAGAAAGCGGCAATGAATATGAGAGGGAAAGGGGAGTGTGGAAGGCGGAGAGTGGCAGTGGGAAGTCTTGTTATTGCAGTGGAAACAAACGGATCAAGTGTTGGGGAGGGGCTGGATGCAAACGCCCCAAAAGTCAGGGTTCGGTATCGGGATGAAGAAATGAAAAATAGATAATTAGAACCCGCACTTACCAAAATGATTTTCCCTCTTCAGGCTCAAGAATAGGAGGGGGTTATATTGCCCAAGAATCGAGTGTCGTCCAATCAGTAGGGCCAAATCGTCTACGCAACGAGTAGCTGAATAGGCCAAGTTCGTTCTAGGAGTTCTGCCGTGGTCAAGAATGAGTCGAATATGTCAATAGAGGAGAAAGAGAAGATCGAATGCAACGAGAAGTCCTCGTTCAAAAAGTCAAAACAAAATAAGTGGTTAAGGAAAGAGTGCGGATGAGGCAAAAGACAAAAGATATGCCGCCCAAGGCTCGGGCGAGTGTAGCTTCCGGTACTGGATGGCTCTCAAAATTGTCCAATAGGTTAGATTCTGACTGAATAAGTAAGAGAGAGTAATCAAAGGGGTCAAAACAGGAGATCCTCAAGCCTCGGTGGTTGTGTTGCGAAGTGGAGGTCCTGAAGGTTGATGATGATGATGGAAGAGAAGGAAGAAGAGAGAGGATGATTTGGGAGTGCGATGTGCTTAAATACTCCGCCTGGGAGAGGCCACAGTGAATCACTGGTCCTCGGGAGGCTCGCCTCTCGCTTGGTGGAGGGGGGAAGGCTGCAGCTAGAGGGCTGCCGCGTGGCCAAGCAGAAGCAGGATCTATAATGCAGTGCCCCTGAAGCAAACTAGGGGCCGCATAGAGACACTGGTAGCCAAGTGATGGCCTATATATACCAGTAGATCCTGTTGAACAAGACAGAGAACTCGGTGATACTGGTAACAAAAGGGAAAGGCATAAGGGGTGTTAGGAACTTGATCAGTGCGAACGATATGTTACTTGAGCAGCCCTGGCAGGCATTTACGCTTCTTTATTGCTATACCATCGTTCTGTAGTGTGCGTCTGGACTTGAGGCACCAGCAAATAATATATATGCGATGCCCCTAAACCTCAGGGCCCATTTTCAGAAGCCTAGGGGCGAAGCAAACATCATACCAATCCCCTTCTGCAATATGCATCACGACCATCTATCACTTTAAAATCCTGCTCAAGGGATCTCATCACCGAAAAGCGCCAAAGAGAATAGAAATCGAACAGATGCCGGCTTATATCAACCTTGTTCTTGTTCTCTCGAGGATTGACCCGTGTCGGCTGTTCACTGTTCACTATCCACCAACAATCTCATCCGTCAACAAAGATGCAGTAGAACTCTACACACGCGAACAACAAGGCGCTGTTCCTGTCAATAAAGAAAAGGGGCAGACTTCGAAGTGTCGACGTACTCGATCCATACAACCACCACCCCTTACGCACAATCCGCACTTCTGAGTACCCCAAAGATACCATCATTCCAGCTAGGAAACAGTATTCTCCCTTAATCTTACCCTTCTCATCTTCATCGAACCAGTCTCGCCTATGTTGACGGCCAGATAACAGGGGCCATCTCGAGTGAGATGCAGCGCTTGCCCATACAGCACCTTGCAGTACTCAAGGATGACCCCTTTCCAGCCCAGGAGGAGTACTTCCCATGCTCTAGATGTCTCGACAAGCTACATCTTCTTTGCCCATGACACAGTCGAAAAGAACAAGAATCATTTCCCCCTGAGAGGTTGAATAGGCTACGAAAACGAGCACGACCGATAGACCGACACGACCCCTGAACCAATACATAGGACGCAAATGCCCACTGGGTTGCTCCTGGGGCACACTAAATCGATAGCAATATGAACTTTTCGTTGTTCATGCTGATGTCCTCTACATCGATAAGAAGAACCCTCATGCACGAAAGGTTGAAAATGAGCAGACAGAGGCAGCTCCGAGTGTCAAACTCATGAAGGGGCTTCAAATGCATTCAAGTTCGCCGATCATCGACAGCAACTACATCTACGGCCCCAAATACAACATCAGTCGTGACTGAAGCCTTTGCGAGTTCCCTTCCATCAACCTCAGGCCCGACGAAACCGCGTCTTGAGATACAATGCTCACATGACAGACTCCGGCAATTGTTACGACGAAGCGCTCCTCTTGGATCCTTTCGCGGTGAAAGTTGGACATCAATACAGGGACTTGACAAGGAACAGAAGAAACTAGCAGCAAGAAACACAGAATCCTATTAAAGCCCTGACCAACATGCATTCTTAGGTGTGAGTTCGACAGCTCCTCAACAGGGAGAAACGACACGAGTATACGGAGAATCTACACACCAATGTCTGGTTTATTATCCGAAAGGCATTACCTTATTCCATACTAGAAACATTCGGCATTCCAGATTCGAATAAGGAAAAGAGAGACTGGAACAGTCGTGCCAACAATGGCACTCAGCATAGCCATTGTTGCGTGTGAGCGCAATACTCTTGTATAGAGCCCTCACGCTAATCGATATCAGATCCGATCTTGATACGACAACGTTATCCTCCACTTCTATCATGCATAAGCATTCCGCACGAGGCGTTAAGGGCACGGCAAGGCATGACGCATTCAGCGGCATATTGTTCCTTGCATCCCATTCCATCCACCTCACCGCCATCTCAGTATCCTCGAGCAAGAGTCATGCCAGGCAAAAAATGGAAAAACAGGCTAATGTGTACTGGTATCCAAAAGGGTGACAATACGAAGATCCCACGTCTGATCGAACAATCGAGAAAGTCACAATCAATAAAAGATCAGCTTCGGAACACAAAAATCCCCGCTTAGTATAGCATCTTGCATCGAATCAGGCCTTGTCGGCCAAGGTATACAATAAATTTGCCTTATCACGTATGCACTCACATGCTGGGCACAGACAATGGTGCATGACAATGCAAGGCAGTCAGGAATCTGTACCAAGCTTTTTTTGCCTACTCCGAGTTAGGAACCAGGGTCCTGCACACCACCAGCAAGCAAAACCATGAGAAACATGCCGCTCCGGGAGTTTTGGGTGTCGTTGAAGAGGTGGGCACATGGGCGTGGCCCAGTCTGCAAGGGTGCGGGGCCTACATCGACGTTTCGTTTCTGGATAAGGATAAGAATGGGAATGGGATGAGTCGTCATTGTCCTAGGACAGATGGGATCAACGGAGCGTGACAGCCGGCATCAATACCTTGTACGGTACAGCATGTTGGACTCGACCGGTTTAACCCTAAAGGATAACGGAACTGGCGGTTAACCAAGGTCGTGTGCATGCCATGACACGCATGAGCACGAGATCATGAAAAAAAGTCTTGTACTGCCTGCACTTGCCAGCAACGGGAACTTCGGTAACACTGTCCACTGCCCTGGACAAGAGGGATCTATGATAGAGTATGTATTCTATCCTTGAGGGGAGCTCCAATAGTTTCAGGTTGTGACAACTGATGGGCAGTCAGCTGGGCAAACCTTCTCGTACCTTGGCGAGTGAAATAAAGCTGTGGTATGAGAAATCACCGCCGAAACCTGCATCTGATAACAGACGATACCCGGCGCTTCAAAAAGACTTGCACAGATATCACAAACACAGATACCGGTATTCGGGATCGCCAATGTGCGACGTGGAATGATCAAAATAAAGAAACAGCCAGCAACGTCAAATCAGATGACTCGAAACGGTAGCGTCGTGTACTGTAAGAGATGGTACGGATACCGTTGCGGCCAATGCATGGAACTCAAGCTTGTGAACAGCACATGACCCGTCAGTCATAGTCATGGTGGGCAGCCAACGTTTGAGATTGATCGGCCATGAAAGTGTCAACCTGGACGGATTCTCAAAGAGCCCACTCACACTCACCTTCACATCTTTGACCGTCTCCGAGGCTGAAGAATCACGGGTCGAATCACGACGACCCAGAAGCGGATTGCGAGACGGCCATAGGATATCTGTGGAGCGGACCATAATCGGGCAAAGGCCCGCTAGGATGAGTTAAATTGCACGGCCGCATAAAATATCAAATAAGATCATCTTGTGGAACTGCTAGCTTATTGGAAAAAGTCCGAAAATATGCGAGTGGTCATTCAAAACACGTATGGGCTGAGAATACTCCAGGGTAATGTTAGAAGTACAATTATTCCGTATGGAACAAGGGAAAATGATAGCTATATCCAGTGCTGGGCGAGTAAAGGGTATCAAGTGCAACTTGATAGACTAGATGGTGTAATTGAGTTCTTCTTTCTGCGCCGCAGCTAGCCTCGTCACGAACAAACAAGAACCATCTCATGAGTGGCTGATCAGGTACAGCATTAAAAAGGTGACAATTTGTATGCTTGGATGACCAGCGAGATGCGAAGAGCAGGGTCCAATTTCTAGAGCCGACAGAGTCAGGTACCATCGGTCGATGAGGGATCAGCCTCCCTCAAAGCCAGCGAATGTCGGTGTGTCCCGGGTAAAATTCATAATGATGGAAGTTGAACCGAAACGAACGCCCTTCTGTTTCGGGTGCTGTTCCGGCGTTGCAAGGGGCAATACAACACTGACTGTTAGAGCGAGTAACCGTCTTGAACGCTGATGATCAGATTCAACAAAATCCTCCGTAACCTTCACGTCGCAATGCCAGGTAGGCGCCAGAAAAAAGGCTGCAGGGTTGGTCCCACAAGCCGAAATCAAGCCAACATTGCATGTGGATGGCCGTGGTGGTTGAGGTTGCGCTGACGGGCATGTGGACCTCGATTGGATTGTCCACCAGCGGCGGACCGTGTATGGTGATCGCGGTCGTGCACTGGGACTATCGTGCTCTTCTCATTAGCGTCCATCTGGTTATCACTCATCAGGCTGGCCTGGCCATCGAAAGGAGGTGGCGGTAGCGCAGAGCCAAGGCAACAAGGTGATAGAGTGCAGGGTCCTAGAAGGTCACAGCAGTCAAATCAAAGCGCCCCAGGACCCGATTCGAACAAAAGAAGGGTCCGAAACCGTGTCAAAGTTCGAGGCTCTTCCAAACTCGTGAACTTTCTGTTGGATGGCATTCTGACAAGTCTTGTCCGACAAAGCCACCAACTACACCCCATCTAGCTAAAGTTACAGTAGCACAATGACATTATGGCAAAATCCAGAGAACTGGTTGTACTACTCCTGCCGCTTGTCAGTCCAGCAACTAAGGATATATTCTTTGCAGTGTTATTGTGTCTCGGCGTAGATCCGCTGCAGGCGATGCTAGGTGTCTCGCCAACAAGGCCTCTAACTTTCAGTAGTAGCAGTAGTCTCGGGGTGCCTGAGTCAAGGGAATGAAAGATTGAACATCAGTATCTGTAGTTTCCAGTCCGGTCGCTGGCGTTGGAGGCTCCAGGGTTGTGAACGGCCCAAACTGGCTTGGTGATCGCGGCTCTGGCTAGCTTGCTATGCCCAACTGGTCGCAAAGCTATCCTCAAGTTGGTCAAGACGACAGCTGAGCTTGGAGTCACCTGAACCCACAGTGAGGCAGAAGCACGATCGTGTGAACCACGGCTGGGGTTGCTCCGTAGTTTGGATCAACCTCGAGTCTGGAATTGAGCTTTGAGTGGCTGATGCAAGAGCTTAGTGTGGCATCGCGGGATTGTGGCATTGTGATGCGACTGTGAATTGGTGAATAACTTTCAACGTTATGTTGGACTCTGTATTGGGCTGGTAGGTGTGGATGAGAGATTTGAGTACCTACTCGTTATAGTACATATACTTGAGATTGTGAGTGGACGTTGGTAATGGGCTCAATTTTGGCCATGTTGATAAGTACACTAGGTTGCAGTAACTGTACAATCCTGCACTGGCTTGACTGCGTGGCCAATCTTCAGGGTAGCATTATGTTATCCATCGCGATGCTCTACATCTTAATCGTCTGTCCCTCAGGAAAGGAGCTTTACGACAGGCGAATAAGGGTCGTGGAGCCGAGGAATTGCGGGCCAAGTGCTCAAAGTAAGGTACCGATACTATCTAGAGAATTAGAAAGCATGCTCTCGTGCACATGTCCAGTGAAGTACCTCCCGTGCATGGCAATGTATCTTTTATGGGGTCTCGTCCCTTACCTCGATAGACCGTATTGATTGATTCGCCAGAGCAGGTCGAGTTAGGGCACAATGCGGATCCTGTTTAATACGACGTTTTCGCTAGTGTCGCTGTAAGGCCATGTTTGGGCTTGAAACTGGTTCAGTCCAATTTTGCTTGAACTCCGGGTCAAATCTGGCAAAGAATCGCGAAGAAATCAATGGGTCAGAAATCACCAGATTCCAAACACAAACTTGCTGTGCAGTGTGATGGTGTGCCCGGTAGAGTTCCTGTGAAGGCTGGCTCCCGCAGCCGCGACATGTTGGAGGGTTGATACACAACGTTACTGGATAGAGGCGTTTGTCAGAGGATGACGCTTCTGCGGGTAGTTGAAGCGTGACCTGATATGACATGACCTGACACTTGGGCGCATCAGAGATGGGAACAGGGGTCAGCAATAGAGCACACAGCAATATGTGCATCAAAACAATCGAGTGAAACGCAACTGGCGTTGTACAACGATACCTGAACCGAAGCCACCAAGCATCACAGGATCCATTGCAGCCAACATGAGACAAGAGAGCCTCATGTCAACGATGGGCGGCGCCTCGACTCATCTGGATGGCGCAAGGAGTCACGGTAGGGCCAAGAGGCCAGAAAGGACCAAAGACAGGGTCAGGCAACCCAACAGCTAGCCAACGCCTTGAAGAGGGCGTTAATGACTGGCTGTAAAATGTCGAGACTGCCACTTGTCGAAACGCTGTTCTCCTGGCATAATAATATCATCTCGGATTTTGCTCTATATGGCGATCCACCTAATCCCATGTCGCCTGGGTTGATCTTGGCCACCTGGGCACGGTGCACACGTCGGCACTGGGCTCAAGCGAGAATCCAGGGACAGGGACCTGGTGGAGAGTTCGGAAAGAAGCCAGTGCTCTCAATGCCAGGTTGGCAGGCGAGTCGCAAAAAAATAGGGAACCTCAAGGACACTTGACAGAAATATATGACCAGTCTTGGACTATAATCACCCTAAGACTGGTCAAACTTTATGGGGAGTGTCCCGGTTATTTTCCGATCCACCTGGTTGGCAAAGGGGCTCTTGACAGGGCCGGACACAGGAGGTGGATGGACGTTGGACGTTGATTGGGGTTTTCTGGAAGATCCTGGGAGCTGGGCAGATTATTATTATTAGGTACAGTCCGTACGGTTGATCGCCGGCCTCCTTTGGTCAGAGACATGGTCCGAGAATGAGAGACACCCGTCTGGACAACGAGCCACCAAGTCGAAAGAAGCAAGACTTGCATTGCAGATTTGAGAGTGCACATGGCTCTTGATACATGTTATTGTGATTGATGATGGCCGGAGCGTTTCTAGGGATGCGCAAGGAGGTCAAATGCTAGACCAGATTGCTCGGCAGAGTGGAGATGGGTGCTGCAGGCGATTGGGGGGAAAAGGCGGTTTGGAGATCGATATTGAACATCGTCTCGAGACCCTGCTCCGGGCTAGAAAAGAAAATCAGTGGGCAAGCAGCAGCAAAATTTGGTTTCCATTTCCATTGGGCCAAGGCCCACTCGATTGAGTCAGGGCCAGAGATGGGGTGAGAGCCGCTTGGCACGGTTTTCCATATAGTACACGGCCGAGTTCCAGGTCAGTAAAGACTGTATTTGATGGGTATCTGAGTTGAGGGAGGGTTTCCATGTCCTAGAAAGGGTCGATGGACCCAGTTAGCACTGAATAGTGTTGAGAATTGCACAGGCCTCTCTATGAGCCCAACTACCCAAGGCTTGACTCCGCACTGGCGGCTGCAAAGTGTGCTTCTCTGTCGTTGATAACCCATCAACTGATGGTGTGAGTCTACGCTGTCCTGTGCTGTCCTGTTCGTATCGCAGGCTGGGGAAACTGAGAATCGGAGATCACATGGAAAGGGGCCGGAAATGCCCGCCGAGACAATGATATTGCGAGGGTCTGAATATGATTTCATCATGTATTGTATCTTGTAAGGTTATTGAAGAATTATGTAGGTGAATGAGATGAATAACAAGCAAAGTTTTGAGTGACAGAGATAGGTATGTGCCAAATAGGAGGAACGGTGAGAGCCTTCTCAGTGTAGTGGAAGGTAGGTAGGAAAAGGTTCACCTGGAGGTTACCTTCCTCCCGTCGTCCGCTGAGAAATTGACGGGAAGGTACCGTCTGCAGGTGGGAAGGTACGTGTCGAGTACGTGGGCCCTGAATGTGCTACTGCAATTTTGTCCGCGGCTAGCGCTGGTCGCTAGAGTCAATCCACTGGTAGCCGGCAGGTCGATGGGGCATCTGCAATATTAGTTCCACTTGTTTAATGCAGCACAGACCAGGGACTCACCCAGCAACAACAAGGAGAGAAAAATGGATTGGAAGTGTGTTGAGATGAGAATAGAATTGGTTAATTATATGGATTTTAGCTACCGACATGAGAGACAAGGCAAGATTTGGATTGTTGCTGGGAAACCGGGCGACCGATGTATCATATTGAAAGGCGCATGAACGTTGATTGACGTTGTGGGTGGGTGCTAACTAATGGCTAACAAAGCTAATGGATTGGATATCAAGCTTAGATTTATGGACGTGATGCTGTGCCCTGTAATTGCCGACCTGTTGACGTGATAGTGGTCAGTGATTGGAGTTGTTAGTGGATGGAATTTAGGGGACCGCGCCTATTCAATCAATGATGGGTGTGGTCTAGGTGAGGGTATTGTGAATGTAGATGGCATCAGTATGCGTCAGTCGACAGTGCAGCAAAGATATGGTTCCAGCATGAATCTCATCGTCCTCGCACAGCATATTCTGTATAATCAGTAACGAAAACTACCCAACAACAAGAATTAGGTGGTAAATCACAGCTAATACCGGTCCACACAACCTTTATTGACTGCTTTGCCATGCCCTGTCCTATCCCATCCTATCCTGTCCGGTCTTTAATCTCTTCACTCCCCTAATTCCCGCCTGCTTCTGCACACGCCCCGCCCTGACCCACGTCTCTAGTTTCTAGTGTGACCCTGACCTTGCTTGACCTTACCCTTCCATCTCTTTGACCTCTCCTCTCTCCTGTGAAAAGAGCACTGCAGTGCACGACAGCGACAAATAAGTACCCCAAGCCTCCCCGTCTTCCACAATCTCTCCCTCCTTCTTCCTTCCCCTCTACCTGCTCTTCAGCTCCATCTGAACTCCAACGCCTTTTTTCTGGATTAACTTCCTTTTTTTCTTTCCTTTTTTATACCAACGTCTTTGTTTGTTGTGATACCCAATCTCATTTGATACCCCCCAGAATCTTTCAAAATGGCCGAGGAACAGAAGAACATCGAGGTCCCCCAGGAGACCAAGCCTGAGACCACTGGCATCTCTGCCCCTGCTGTCGAGGCTCCCATCGAGACCAAGCCCGTCGACGAGACTCCCGTCGCTGCCACCGAGACCGCTCCCGCTGTCGCCGCCGAGGAGAAGCCTGCTGAGGAGGTCAAGCCCGCCGAGGAGGCTACCAAGGCTGAGGAGAAGAAGGAGGAGGAGGTTAAGCCTGTTGAGGAGGGTCACCTGAACCACAAGGCTCAGGGCCTGAGCTTCCCCAAGTAAGTAGAATCGCATCTACATGATCCAACGCAATGCAGCCCTGCGCTCGGCAAGCTTCACACCGTTCCATCGGCTTGTCGCTACGCGCAGGCAGGCTACTGGCGGGAAATGCACCAAATTCACAAGAACAAGGCACTAACCACACACCCCTGTACAGGAACCTCATCCCCACCAAGGAGTTCTTCTTCTTCGGCACGGACGCCGTTGAGCCCAAGACTCTCTCCCACTACCTCAAGACCGAGAAGTCCACCGAGACCGCTCACAACAACATTGCTTGGGCTTCTGAGACCGGCAAGGGTCTTCTCTTCGTTGGTGACAAGAAGAACCCCTCTGGCGTCATCAGCCTGGTAAGTTCGGGATCCACACCACTCTAACGCATCTCCAACTGCCGGCATGTACCAGTAAGCTAACCACCAAAACCCCGCAGGCCGATGCTACTGAGCCCGAGATCGACGGCTCCCACAAGTTCCACCTCACCTCCAAGGGTAACAAGCACACCTTCAAGGCTTCAAGCGCTGCTGAGCGCGACAACTGGGTTGCTCAGCTGAAGCTCAAGATTGCCGAGGCTAAGGAGCTTGCCACCATTGTCTCCGAGTCTGAGACCTTCAAGTCTACTCTCGAGTCCTTCAAGCCTGCCAAGAAGGAGGAGAAGGCCGTAGAGACCCCCAAGGAGGAGACTCCTGTTGTTGCCGCCGCTGCCACCGAGGAGGCTGCTCCCGCTGTTGAGGAGACCCCCAAGGAGGAGGAGATCAAGGAGGAGCGCAAGAAGGACGTTAAGTCCGAGGAGCCCAAGCGCCGATCTGCCAGCCGCAAGCGAACCTCTTTCTTTGGCTTCGGCAAGAAGGAGGAGTCCAAGAAGGAAGAGGTCAAGAAGGAGGCTGAGACCAAGCAGGCTGACGACGTCGCTGTTGAGACCCCTGCTGCTGAGGAGGCTCCTAAGGTTGAGACCCCCAGGATCGAGGAGCCCGTCGCTCCCGTTGAGGAGACCGCCCCCGTTGTCCCTGCTGCCGTTGAGGAGCCTGCCAAGCCTGTCGAGGAGACTCCTATTGAGGCTGCCCCTGTTGCTACTGAGGACAAGCCCCTCGAGAGCCCCAAGGAGAAGCCCACTGCCACCAAGCGCAACAGCTTCTTCGGCAACGTCTTCTCCAAGAAGGAGAAGAAGACCCCTGAGCTCAAGCCTACTGAGCCTGCTGAGGCTCCCAAGGAGCTCGAGGCTGAGACCACTGCTCCTGTGATCCCCCCTGTTGAGGCCACCACTCCTCTTGCCGTCGACGTCTCCAACCCTGCCACCGTCCCCGCTGAGACCACTGAGACTGCTGCTGTCACCTCTCCCGCCCCTGAGGCGAAGAAGGACATCAAGGAGAAGCGCAAGTCTTCTCTCCCCTTCGCCTTCGGCAAGCGCGACAAGTCTCCCGCCCCTGTTGAGGGTGAGAAGAAGGAGTCTCCTTTCTCCAAGCTCCGCAACACCATCCGTGGCAAGTCTCCCAAGCCTGCTGAGAAGCGCGCCGAGGAGTCTACCAAGGAGGAGACCCTCCAGGAGGAGCCTGCCGAGGCCAAGGCTGAGGAGCCCAAGACCGAGGAGGCCCCCAAGACTGAAGAGGTTGCTAAGCCCGCCGAGACCGAGGAGGCTAAGCCCGAGAGTGCTGCTGCCCCTGCTCCCGTCGTCACCGCCGCTGCCTAGATTGCTTCGCGACGTTGATCGTTGAAAGTTACGACTGAACTCACATGAAACAAAAACCCACTACTACCATACAACACGCGCATTGAAAGGGTTGAGAATGGAAGGAAGGATCTGCATTTCTTCACAAGATACCGAGATACCCTGTTGAGACTGCTTCACTGATACCAATTTCCATAGCTAAGTTACTGAATATGAAAGGGGGAGAGGATGATGTTTGAGAAAAAGAGCATCTGGAAACAGATGTAAAAAAACACCAAAAAAATCTGTTCGCACGGGTGACCAACCTGGATGAGTTGGTAGGCCCATGTCGTTGCTTCTTGTTTTTTTCTTGTCTGATACCCGGAATGGAGATAATTAATACCTAATAATACAACTGCTGCGTGTTGATACTTTCAATTTCCCAACAAGTGAATGTCCATTGTCTGGACTAGTATCAAGACATGAATCTGATGTTCCTATTGCTCCCAGACTTGTCAAATGTCATTACTGAGTAGTAGGTATCTGTGGTCACGTGTGTCTACTGTCCTATTTATGTCTAGACAACCACGAATGGTTGTCATAGTTATTTTTGATACAGAGAGATCTCATCAAGATAATTAACCCTCTGTTCTGTCATCCAGGCATATGTTTATCTATATTATTATAAAAGCACAGGACCATCCATCTAAAATTAGGAGACATTACAGGTTGAGAGCGAACCCTCAAGACTTGTCCTCAAGAATATCGTATCGCAATTGATCTGGATCAAGTTAGGAGATGATGATGCCAAAGAATCGGTCTTGTCTAGATATATGCACATGATGATGGTCTTAAACTTCCATCTTGATCTTGCAATGCAGACAGAATACCGCCAGAAGTGACCTATGTCTTGTCCAAAGATCTAACAAAACAGCCTCCACCAGCCAACAACGCCGCTACGTTGTATCCTCTATCCTGTTGATGCTTCAAGTCTCTTCCCCCATGTTTTTTGAAACCTATGCCTTGTCAAACAGTTCGCACACGAAAACCAGTAAACGCAATCAGTCGCTTCCATGTTCTACATCCCAATAACCTTGCGGGCTGGCCATCCCGCGAAACTGTCATTATCTCTTTCCAGAACGCCTGAACCAATGCTACGTGAAGCCAAACAAAGAATAAATGGTATGATAATGAGGTAGGAAGAAAGAATTATGTCGAAAAGTGAGGGCGTATCTATCTAACCATCAAGGTCGAAGAACTTCGTTATAGTCGTAATAGCCGAGAACGATAAAACCACGTATCCTTTCTGGCCAAGGGTATCAAGTTAATGAATTGGTGTGACAGGCTGCGACATCAAGCGGACACCGAGAGACTCTTGTACTTGCCAACCAATTCTTCAATCTTGGGCAACAACTCGGGGATCCGGAACGGCTTGGATATGACATCGTCCTGCGGTTGATTGGTTAGTAACCTGGAAATACAAATATTGTCAATGGTGACTCACAATTCCTGCGGCTTTCGCACTCTCGATTTGCTCCGGTCGAGCATATGCAGTTACTGCAATGATAGGGATATGTTGCACGATTGTTCCCTCTCGTTCCAGTTCTCGAATCCTACGAGCGCAGGTCATTCCGTCCATGACAGGCATTTCCAAATCCATCAGAATAACGGAAATATCAACACCTTCGGTCTCCTTTCCTGCCCAGAATCTTGAACGTTCGAGAGTCTGAAGGGCTTCTTTCCCATGGTTTGCGACAAAGGTATTGTTTCCACAGTTGCGGAGCTGTCGCTGAAGAACCTTTTGATTCACAATATTATCTTCCACAATCAACACGTCAAATAGTTGATTTGTATCTTCAGGTACTGTTCGTGAAACTTGGCGGTTGAGCTCGGGCTTTTGAGGGATTGCTGGGGCGTGCGACTTTCGAGCGATTTTGAAAGGCGTAACCTGTTCGTAATCTTGAGGAGGAGCCAAAGAGCGTCGAGTTTTGATGTAGAAACTGAACCTGCTGCCAATGTCGCGCCGAGATGTGACACCAATCTGTCCTCCTTGCATCTCTGTCAAGATCCGAGAGATGAACAGACCCAACCCTGAGCCTCCGTACTGAACATGTGTTCGTGGAGTCGCCTGCTGGAATCGCTGGAAGAGTAGTTTCATTTCCTCCTCAATCAAGCCAGGGCCAGTATCCTCAACTGTGCAGTGGAGGTTAATCTCTTCTCCATGGCCCCATTCTTCGGCATTGTTGATATCCATGACCGCAGTGCGCTGATGGTCAACTCTGTCGAAGTATGAAATGCCCCGTCTAGTCACCTCAGATACATCCCTAGACGCAGCGATGCTCACAGTTATTGACCGTTTCTCACGACCTTGTGTGAACTTGATGGCATTCGTCATCAAGTTGATCAGGACTTGTCGTAGCCTTGACGGATCAAGCTTCACCCACTTAATGCCGTATTGCTCGAAACTCTTATCTACGTGAAAGTCAAACTCAATATCGTGGGCGACCAGCTCCGATTCAAACATCTTCAGGGCGCGTTGTACAACCCTGACAGGTTGTTCATCAATGGGTGTTACGGCCAGCAGGTTCGAGTCCAATTTCGACAATGTGAGAATGTCATCAACGATGCGTTTCTGATGGCTTGCGCACAGGTTGATCGTGTTAGCAGCATCAAGACACCCATCCAGCAGGTTTTCCACGTCTGCCTGGACGGTATGTGAATCGAAGACCGTGATGTTGTTCGCAATCTGATCGGCGCATTGCAAAATCGCAGAAAGAGGATTTCGCATCTCGTGACTCGTGATATCGATGAAGTTCTCCTGTTGCCGTTTCATTTCAACTGCTTCTTCTCGTCGCTCGTTCTGGACCTTCTCGGCCCATTTCTGAGCAGAGATGTCGGTAATACAACCGAAGATTAGCTTCAGGTTGCCTTCTTGGTTCTTCTCTGGGTAAGCGCTCATAAGGACCCATGTATCGATCGTGTTCCCGTCGCTCTGTTGGCTGCATTTGAAGCGGAATTCGACCGAAATAGTGACCTTTTCTTCGAGTAACCTGCCCCAAGCCTCCTCCAATGCCGGCCTATCCTCGTTCCGAACGCTATCCATCCATGTATCAACAGAATCTTCAGACCTGGAGTGTCTCGAAATCTGCCACCACATGTCGTTGCAATAGTTGATCTTGCCTTCAAAGTTGGCGATGAACATGCCCACCGGAGCAAACTCGGCCATTCTCGTAAATCTGTACTCGCTTTCCACGGCTTCTTGTGTACGCAAATAAAGTTGCATTGAGAGCTCCTGGCGATCCAAAGCAGCGAGACGGGCAGCTCTCTGGCCACGCTTGATTTCGTCCTCGAACAAAACCACAGAAGCCATCGATGTAGCCAGCTGCCGAGATAAGAGATGGATAAATAACTTGTAATCGTCATCGTAAGGTCGGCGGGGGTTGACGCCCATAACAACAAATCCAATTACAGACTCCCCAGTAGTAGTGGGAATGACGGGGAAAATGACCAGTGTCTTTGAAGGATCGCCAAAGCCTCTCCAGTGAAGACCATCGATGAGGTGCGTGGGAAGGTTGCCGTTCTCTTCGGAGAGAACAATAGGGATACCGCCCGCCGCCATTGATTGGCGCATGTAGGGGGCGAAACCATCGTCGGACTGTCGCATATCGAGCTGTGAAAGTGCTCCCGGATGGTTGTCGGGGACTCCTAGACTTCCTTCGAGAACTAATTGCGGTGAATGAATCAGGCTGCCTGAATGTAACGACGAAACTTCGCTCTCGGTATCGTCCCGGGCTGAATAGATCAAGGCGAAGGGAACATCGTATTCGTTAAATTCTAGCCCTTTTTGTACCTGGGGCCAGAAACCTTGGACAGTGGTAGCTGCAGCTGTTCTCTCACCGATTTCGCGAAGCATGAGCATCCGCCTTTCGTTGACTCGCCTGCGGGTGTTTTCGAAAGCTGGATTATACAGTCCTACAACCTCGCCGTCACCACCCACCAGAGGAACGATAGACCAAGAAAAAAAAGTTTCCTCCAAGAAACCGTGTCGGTTGATGAAGAGCTGGTTTTCGTGCTTCATGGTAGCCTGGCCAGATTCAAGGGCGCTCTTGAAAACAGGCTTGATTTCGTCCCAAATTTCAGACCAGGCGTCCATGTAACAAGATCCCATCAACTTGGGATGTTTTCGGCCCGCAAGGTCAAGATAAGCTTCGTTGTAGATGATCACAAACTGGGGTCCCCAGTACATCGCGGCGGGGTGTGGGCTGCCCATGATGAGATTGGACATGGATCTCAATTCCGCGGGCCAGTCTTCAATTGGTCCTAGAGGGGTAGCAGCCCAATCAACAGAACGAGCAAATCTGATATGTGCAGGAAGTGTATCCGAAATCGGTATTTTTGTCCAGTCGAATATGTTTCTCGCGGGCTGTGACTGAAAGACTTGATTTGTGAAATCGTCAGGGTGCAACCTCGGTTCAGTCCCCTCCATAATCGCATCGGCGTCTGCAGGACGACTGTCAAAATTAGCATCATCAGGTTCAACGTCGCCGAAATAGTCTGGCGCGTCAACAAGCTCGGCATCGGGAGTGACGGGCATTTCCGGCGATTGCCCGACGCTGCGCGCTTCTGAGGCGGCTGTCTCGTCAATAAGCGGTAGTGCAGTACTGTTCCGAGGGGTAGCATAGCTGGCCTGGGCGCTCACGAAGCGGAACCTTCGTCGCAAGGTCGAGAGTGTCCAAGTGATACCAGCGTAGACATGAGTGGCAGATTCGGATGGCACGCGAGCTTTAGACGGTGCCATGATCCATGATTTGAAGCGTCCAAAGTCCGTCTCCGAGCCCGCATCTTCCTGATCCACCGACAGATACTGAAGTATCTCATGTGCGCCACGCAATGAAGCATTGTAATAGAGGATATGTAACCCAGCCCGGCCGGCATTGGCAGCATTGTCCAGATCTATCAGAAAGGTAGGCCTCTCATCTTGCTCCAGGAACTCAATGGCCCCAACGCCCTGCAACATCTGCAACCCAGGTGGAAGGCTGCGGCTGTCCGGAGTCGCAGTATGAGCAGGGACGTCCATTGAAGAGCCCCAGCTACCAGGAGTGCTCTCTGATCTGCCTGGACTGATGGAGCTTACACTTGCACGAGGTAGCTTTAATGTCGTGACACCGCCGGCTGGGTCCTCTCGCATGCGTGAAAGCATAGAAACAGCAGGATCTGTAGTGGGAAAGCTCGCCGGGCGGTGGACATGCCTCGCGGGTGTGTGAGAGAAGAAGAGGGGTGAGAGTGGCCCGTCTTGTTTTCCCCTTCCTGAGGGATGAAGGCCAGCAGCTTGGTTAGGGAGTTCGACTTTGCGAGGTGGCGATGCCCCGGTGCGGGCTTTCTTAATAGGTGACGGGTGCATGATGGATTCACCTTTGGTCGGGGCGGAGGGACGCTTCGCCGGAATTGGAGTCTGTGGGAGACCTCGCCTAGATGCGCTAAGACCTCGCGGGCTACCAGCCGTAGACAAACTTGACTGATGAATAGCTCCGGTAATCGAAGTCGTCAGGAAGGAGGTCGCGGAATCAGATAAGGGCACGTTAGAGGCCAAGTTTGGTATGTTAAGGTCTTGCCTCCATGCTGCCACCTCTGTATGACGGGGAGAGTCGTGGGCGGTTCTGCCAGCTGTTGCGAGTTTGTTGTAAGCTTCGCCAACAGCAGCAGTTGCAGTAGCAAGAGCAGAGGCGTTAGTATCAACCTCAGTATTAGTTGTCCTGGTGGTGCTCCAGGCCGCAAAGGTGGGTACTGCCGGGGCGGAAATGGAGGTGGTAGCAGGAGGGCGATGATGACGACGATGGTGGTCCTCTTCTTCGGGGTCGATTGAGTCGTTGACGACAGCAGAGGTGACAGGGCAATTCGAAGAGGCAGAAGAAGATGAGGGAGAATTGAAACTAGAAAGCCGCTGCATGAAGGCGCCTGGAGAGGACGGAATCGAAGCCCCGGAGGGACTGCGAATCCTTGGCACCTAGTGGCTTTGGGCCTTGCGCAGCGGCCAGCAAGAGATCGAGATGCGATGAGGGGCGTGTGTGTCCGTGAGCGTATGGGAGCAGTGGAGGTGTACGTAGGGATGCCGAATGTACAGTTTACGTGGGAGACAGCGGTGGTTGGTGGTGAAAGTTACCTGACGGTGTCCTGGAGTGGGGATTCGAATAGAGTAGGATAGGATTGATGCGCTGCAGTCAATGCTAGAGGTAAGGTACTTTTTGCGCGGCGCAGCCAGCCCGGCCAGGTAGGTATATGTTGAGGTATACAGCCGCGACGGGACGTTGAAGGGGAAAGGGGAACGGGGAGGGGGAGAAAATGGGATGGGGATCGAGATGGGATATGGGATCAGAGGGAAGAGTTGCAGGGGGATTTGCAGCTAAAAGTCGGTTATACGGTATAATGGTAGCGCTGTTGAGACTGAGGTGACAGGGACCTTTCAGCGTAGTGTAGTACAGCGCAGCCTGACTCGGGACTGAACGCAACGTGGGTTCGTTCGTCCGAGCTGTGAAAGGGGGAAAACAATAACCAGTACGACGCGAATTGACGGAAGTTCGACTTTCGACGGGAACTCTTCTTGTTTGGCTTGGCTTGGCTTGGTTTGAGGTGGCGGATTCGGAGTCAAAATGAAGGGTCCTGGCATGAATAGGTAAGGTATTGATTTAGGGCCGGAGAAAAGAGCCGCACGGAGGGGAATGGAACTCTTGGGGATTTCAGTGAGAGCCTTAGGCTAGGTACAGTATAGACGTCTTTGTCAGCCGCATATGCAGATGCAGATATTAATGGGGGTATCCAGGGCCAGGGCCCGAAAGAAACCCTGGATTGAGGGCGAATAATGTAGGTATCAGGATGGAATGTCGTCTCTTGACGTTACAGCAGAGGGTTAAAGGGAAGAAGTCAGAAGTCTGGTAAACGAATAAGGTGAGAGAGATAAGGAAGGAAAGAAGGCTGCTCCGCATTTGAGCTTTCCCTTCCAGGCCACATGGATGAATGGATATAATAATGGCAGTGCGTAGGTAAGTAGTAACGCAGATCATGTCAAAGACACTTTTGGTATTGGGAAGGCCCGAGACTAGGTAACCAATATTGACGATCACGAAAGGGGCATCATAGACATCTCCTACCTAGAGACAGAAAAGATCAACACTTGACTTCAACTTAATTCATCTCATCTCATCTCATCTCACTTCAGCTTCAGCTCGAGAGACTCGGCAACACAGCAGCGCTCTTCAACATCAAAAGAGCCGGGGTTTATGCTTGGGGGTCATGGAGATTAGGACGGGGAATTGGCGTGCGGCGGCTTGCAAGTGGATGTCTTTGATCTTGGCACGAAATAACCTACCCGCTTTCGAGGTCTAGGTCTTGAACCGACAGGGGTGACCTGACAAGGGCGTTGACCACCTGGACACCCAAACTCATGATCAGATATCAACACTGGCCAGTTGTCCACGTACAACAATAACAAATTCCCGAAATTTACCAAGCCAGGCTCTTGATGCAAGTATCTCGAGCTGTTAATGTGCCAAGTCAACACCTACAGTAGCGGATAGATACTCTGGTGTTTCGGGACGTGCTCAATAAGCCGTGTCCATCCCCCAATCCATTCTCCACATATATCTTTTCTGGCGAGACGAGCGCAACCGAACGACACAGGCGACAGGTCGGCGGACCTGACGTTAGTCAGTCCCGCTCGAACATGTGTGGCCAGTCATGGAAAAGACATGGAATCGAACAAGCTTTTGACTTTGTCAATCTCTGCTATGGCCTAGCAGGCTTTTCCCTACAGAACCTGCCGATCATCGTATCGTATCGGACTGTCTTTATCGGAACTTGAGTTCAGGTTGTTGAAAAGACACGCAAACCGAAGAGACGAGCTCGACATGCACGATGGTCAAAGATCCTTGTATTAAACATTAACGGCGGCGGAACCATCGGTGCAACCTCTTGGCACCACCACCAGGTGAGCTTAGCTACCAGGCTGCTTAGACCACAAACAACATGCTGGTTCGTCTACTTGACAGTTCGGGCTACCAGCCAGGCATGTTCCCCCTGGTGACTTGTCATTCACATTCAAAGAGTCAGTCTTTTCTGTCTAAAACCCTGAGCAAATCACCTGCAATGGCAATTGCAAATTTGTCCTCTTGGCCGGGGATTATCGGCAAGGGGGGTGGCTTCATAAAACACTACTAGGTACCGAGGCACGTAGTTCTTACGCCCCTCTTCAAATTCCCACAGACCTACCTACGCGGTGTCAGGAAAGGAGTAATAGTGTGAGAAATACACGTATAGCCAAAATGGGACATTTGACGGGAAAGGCGGTTCAGTAAGGGGCGAGTCATAAAGTAAGAGAGGGAGAGAAAAAGTTCCCGATCTTGTCGGACAATGGGCAAAATGGTTTGTGGAACGGGATGCGTGGAACTCACTCTCCCACATGTAGAAATGCCTATGACGATCATAGAGATCTAGAACAGTCTGTTTTACCACGCTTTGAGCTCAAGGCCCCGCATGTCCTCAGCTTCCCCCTGTCGGGTCTTTCACAAGCGTGTCCATTGAGTCCCCAGAGAACAAGGTCTCGAAGGATGCCCCTGGTCTTGGCTGGCTAGCTGGGAGTCTTGACCTTGCATTTTGGCGCGAAAATACGCCAATGCTTGAGGTTTTGCTAATCAGCATAACGCGTTGAGGTTCGGACCGGGGCCGGTCTCTCAGGTCAGTGGGCATGTCATGAGGTGCATGCACAAGGTAACGTTATTCCTTCTCGTCCGTCAGTAATAGAGTTTGTCGGCCGAGTTGGCTACCTATGCTTAGGGAGACTTGGCACAGTAATCATCCGGTAGCTCGGGCTCCGTCAAGCTCCGTACCGTACCCTATCGGCAGAACTCTGACTAACTGACTGACTTGACGGACGGGCTTGATGCATAGAATTTTCCAAATCCGAAGCGGTGTGGATACTGTAATTCTGGCCTTTGTGCGGCTTCTTCTGTTCTTCCCGTGCAGCCATCCCGTTAACACTATTGCCATGACGGCGGAGACTTCATTGAACTTAGTGTTGAGGTGACGCTGTGGCTGATTCAATTACATTCTTTCATTCTTGGCTTCTTTGGTGTATTTGGGCCAATGTGAGGTTTGTCATCAAAGGACCGCCCGTTCTTTAACATATCATGGCGGTAAACTCTCTGTTGCGGGCTGACAGTTTTACGCGGATGATAAAAAAGTCCGCATGTCTTATATTGACCAGTAGTATTAACTCCGACAGCCAAGCTATTGTTCTCTCCATACGCATGAACTCTCGCAGTCAGCACCATGACTGGTCGAATATGCAGGGACTTGAAGGGGACTTGTCGACCAGAGGCTAAGGATGTACCAAGCCATCCATGGGAATGCCCTCATTTTGATGAAAATACCACGGCAGACCCGAGTTGCCCATTGCACTATGTATTATATTCTTGTCACTGTGATCGTAACACAACGCCATAAGTTGTACACAATTATCCCAACTGTTGCTATTGTTAGGTGCCAGCTGATTGCACTGTGGAGAATGATGGCAATGGTATTGACAATCGCTATACTTTTGTACTGCGTGGTATGTGAAGAAAAGTGCTCGGTAACTTGGTTCTCATCATCACTCGGCTCACAAGCTGACTGTTGTACGTTTGACTATCACAGCTGAGGCCATTTTGATCGCGACTCGACTGATAGACGGTAGTGGGCGGCTAAAGCTTGACGAGACTGGATAACAAGTGCAGTCAAACCCCAATTCAAGCTGTGCTTACGAAAGATCACCTTACCAGTAAATCTGCGAGCACTTGACGGCAAAAAAATGGGCGGCTCGAGATCCCTGCTCTTCAACCAGCAAAACGCACAGCATTCACTTGGAGGCACATCTTCAAATGCGATGGTCGATTCTGATTGGCTATTCAGACAAATGCCGTTGCAACTCCAGCCACCAGTCCAACCAATCGGGCGTCTCCATCACCATCGGGCATCTCACGATTTCCACCCGGGCGCTTAACAGAGGAGAAGAGAGGTGATACTGAAATGTCATTGGCTCTTGTCGTTGATGCTCATCCTCGAGATGCAGTGATTGGCATCCCAGTATCACTCCAGACGCCCGCCTCCCGCAGCTTGGTTGACGCTCACAGGCTGGTTGCAGGTCCTTCACACGGCATCACAGTGGCTTCTCACAGCTCAAGAGCCTCTCACAGTTGTCCAACATGGGGAAACCATGCGCCCCATCCTGTGGTTCCCTCTCAGCCGATGCTCTTTGCTGGCCGCCTCCAAGGCCATTAAACGGCTGCCCACCCCAACCTGGCCACCCTGTTGGGAGCTGAGCTTTTGTCTTTTCACATCTTCAACTTGATTAAGCTGCCGGTCAGCGTATAGCGACGAATTCGACGAGCCTCGACTATAGACAGGCCCTATAACGACATCGCATGTGGAATCGATTATAGCTGCTACGCTAGCAGCCAACTACAACCAGTGTAAAGACAACCAGGATTGTACCAGCCGAAACGAAGAAACACCAGACCGGACAGGACAGTAACCAACGCAATCATGAAGCCTTCATTCTTCAACCGCTCCCCAAAGGAGCACACGGACAAACTATCCCGCACTAAGAACTATAAAATTTTGTTTCGAAAATGGCCTCGCGTATCGAGAAAGGCGACATGGTGGTTAATGCCTCTCGAGCTGATAGGAACAGTGACCGCTCTGGTCATCTTTGGCATCTCTCAACCCAATCTTTACCGTACCGATATGTGGCAGATTGGCTGGGAACATGATCCTCCCCTCAACTCGAATCCAGCCATGATTCTCTACGCATACGCCAACCATCGACCGTTGCCAAAGGTTGCCCTCATCTGGACACGAACGTAAGTTTATTTCGACCATATGAATTCGATTGATTGTCTAACATTGCAAAGGTTCACTGACTTTAACGTGGCCATCTCTGTCATCTCGCTCTTTTTCCTACTCGGCAAGCTTACAGCCTTCATCATGAAGGTCTGGTACCCAATCTTTGCCTCATTTATCAACGTCGGCATGGTCGCTCTCTATACCGTCTGCGTCTACGGAACCATTGGGCCTGATTACGCCGACAAGCGATATCCCGCACCTGCAGCCTGGTATTACCGTTATGGATGCGATATTGCCAGGCCATATGGAAAGTACAAGAGCTGCATGATTGCTCGATACTCACTTGTGGTTGCGATTTACATGCTGTAAGTGTCTCGTTATAAGTTGCATCTCACATTTACTGACAGTGATACAGTCTGGTCTATCTCTTCAACCTGGGCTTCGTTATCTATGCTATGTTCCCCAACAAGATCAACGATATCCCTGACGAGGATGAGGAAGATGGAGGATCCACCACTTCGGAGCCGAAGGAGGGAGGTGTTTGGGAAATGCACAACATGAAGACCCCCAGCATTCGAGCGATGCCATACACTCCTCGAACACAGGCTTTCCATACTTTGGATCGCCAATTGCCGCTGCGGTCTCAGCAGAACAGGTATGGCTGAACGGAGATGGGTAGAATTGAAACCAACGAGAACATGCCTATCGATCGGGCCACTATCCTTAATTAGCATTGGGAGTTTGGAGTTTGGGATGATATACCAAGAAACAAAAGTTGAGGTCCAATGAGGCTCAACTTCTATATTAGCTTTCATCTATCAGAATATGAGATAATTACGTACAATATTGAGTCTCTTCGCACTCGTTCGCGAAGAGTTGCCTATCGTGGTAGCCAGCATGGAACGGCCGCTAAGTGAAATACGAGGAGAACTTGAGCATGCTTAGAGCTCCACAAGGGTTATTGAGCTTATCGTCGATGCTCAATAGGGCAACTAAAAGGAGAAGACTATGTAACATAATCACTGGAGCTATCGCTAGAAGGTCTTAGGCGTTCCTGTACAGACCCGGGCCGGTACCGACGGAGCCGGTTCTGGTGGTTGAAGTGCCGGCTCCGGGGTCGGACCCCACACAAGCTTGCCGTGCTTTAAGACGTCACCCCGCCATCACCAACTTGACCTCATCCATTTCCGTCATCGTCGAGGCGCGAGAGTAATTGGTTCACCCTCAATTTTCTCAATTATCTATTGCTTCAGTTCGCCAGCCGTGATTTCGTGATTTGTTCTTCAATTGGCAATTGAATATTATTCATCATGGCTCTTCTCCAACGTCTGGTCGCTCCCTCATCGCGAGGTGCTCTGCGACAATCTCCAGCTATTGCCATGATGATTACGCGGAAAGCGTCCAACTTGTCTCCTCCCAAGGTACTAAATCTCTTAGAGTTTTATCAGAATAGCATAGTTAACCCCCTCAGCTCAAAGATCCATCTCTCCTCAAGCAGGACGTCTGCTACGTCAACGGCGAATGGGTCAAGGCCCAGTCAGGCAAGACATTCAAAGTGAATGGTAAGCTTCAGCTTCTTCAACATTTTCTATACAAATCCTAACCATCTAGACCCCTCCACCGGCGATATCATCGGTACCTGTCCCGAATTCAACTCCAAAGATACCCAATTGGCCATTCGCGCTGCTGCCGATGCTTTCTCTTCGTTCCGCGCCAAGACCGGACGTGAGCGCTCCAAGCTCTTGCGCGCTTGGTACGACCAGATGACCGCCAATGCTGAGGATATCGCAAAGATTATTACATGGGAGAATGGAAAGCCTATTGCCGATGCCAAGGGCGAGACGACCTATGCTGCTAACTTCCTTGAGTGGTTCAGTGAGGAAGCTCCAAGAGTATATGGCGACACCATTCCGAGCTCAGTGCCTGGAAACCGTGTGTGGACTATCAAGGAGCCAGTGGGAGTTTGTGGCTTGATTACACCGTAAGACGGCCTCGTACATTGAAGGTTCATCGCTGACTCCTCTTAGATGGAACTTCCCTGCCGCCATGATCACCCGAAAGATTGGCCCTGCTCTGGCAGCCGGTTGCACAGTTGTCGCAAAGTCTCCTGCCGAGACGCCCTTTACATCGTTAGCCTTGGCTGAGCTGGCCCACCGTGCAGGTATCCCCAAGGGTGTTGTCAACGTTGTTACTTCACACGAGAACACACCCGAGCTCGGTGAGCTTATTACCTCTGATCCTACCATCAGAAAGGTCTCTTTTACCGGTTCCACCGGAGTCGGCAAGCTTCTCATGAAGCAGTCAGCTGGCACCCTCAAGAAGCTCTCGTTGGAGCTCGGCGGCAACGCTCCCTTCATTGTATTTGATGACGCCGACGTCGATGCCGCTGTGACCGGAGCTATCGCCTCCAAGTTCCGATCTTCGGGTCAGACCTGTGTTTGCGCCAACCGGATCTATGTCCAGCGCGGCATCTACGACGAGTTTGTGACTAAGTTTACCGAGAAGGTCAAGGCTTTCAGCGTAGGCAACGGCTTCGATCAGGGTGTTACCCACGGACCTCTGATCCACGACCGAGCGATCGAGAAGGTTGAGGCTCATGTTAAGGACGCCGAGAAGAAGGGCGGAAAGATCACCATTGGAGGACAGCGACTCAAAAACCTGGGCTCCAACTTTTACGCGCCCACTGTCATTCGTGACATGACTTCTGATATGGACATGGCTTCCCAGGAGACCTTTGGACCCGTCGCAGGTCTCTTCCCCTTTGAGACAGAAGAGGAAGTGGTCAAGCTGGCCAACAACACCGAGGTCGGTCTGGCAGGTTACTTCTTCTCTCGAGACCTCGAGCGCGTCTACCGTATTGCTGAGTCTCTCGAGGTGGGTATGGTCGGAGTCAACACTGGTATCATCTCGGATGCTGCCGCGCCTTTCGGTGGTGTCAAGGAGAGTGGCTTCGGTCGTGAGGGTTCGTTGTACGGAATTTCGGAGTACCAGATTACAAAGATGATTACATCTGGAGGCATGGGCAAGCCTCTTCAGTCATAAGGAAATAAGAATAGCGAAAGTCTAACTTGATGTTTAATGAGAAATAAAGCTGTCACCAGCAAAGCGAATCACGATGTCTCTCTTATGGTGTTGAAAGTCTACTGTGCTATTCCTACTAGGCTGCCCAGCAGGCGGGTTATCAAATAATCGATACTCTGCCTAACTTTGGGGTAAGTCACGATAGTAAATAAAGCATACTTTAGGTAAAGATTTGCTAAAATCCCTATTTATTTTATTATCTCTTACCTAAAGTTTGGCAAAGTGTCAATTATTTAATAATAACCTACCTGCCGAGTTCTCGGCTTATATCTTTGAGCGTCCATGAACAGATGTCAAGCTGGGCATGTTAGTTGCATTATTTGATTTGGAACGCTGCCTACGACATGGCACAAGTTGAGCCTGACTAGTCGACGTACTTCATTCGACAGGCATAAATGGTCAGACGCTTTGCTGGAAAGTCGGCCGAGAAACGCGGAGGGACGCAGATGCATCTCGCCTGGGGGCTTCGTCACCATGAGAAGACTGGTATCGTTCTGCCGGAAGATCGGTTAGACGGACTTTCATAAAAACACTCTCGAACCCCTTCTACGCCGAGAGTTTTGCTGCATTTAATGGTAGCTGGGTTGGCGGTATCTGCAAAGCGTTTTCCATGAAAGGGGTCGCGACGCGACAGACGTCTGGATGGAGAACCTCGACCGCTTACGATCGAGTTTACCGGGCTCATCTCAAAAACCCCCACGAGAACAACGCCGAGATCCTACTCAAGGCACGACAGTGCAAGGCAACTGAGGAATGGAAAGCTTCCGAAGGTGCGCTGAGGATGAAGGAAGGCCTGGCAGGGGCCCAAGTCTCGGCGATATGTTATGGGTGACAAGTTCAGAGCATTGCAGAATTCCTACCAAGGACGTCAATTAATTGCGGCAGATTCAAGCTCCTTGAATTTGTATCAGCAGAACCTCCAAGAGAAGCTCATCAAACTCCACATAAACACGCTCAACCAAGGCCAGAAAAAGTATGTTCTATGAATGCATATTGTCTTTTGGGACTCTGCCAGGCGGTCCAGTAAATCATCGATATTTTTTTACCTAACTTTAGGATAAGTTGCTATAATAACTAGAGTATATTCTAGGTTGAAGATCTACTAAAGTGCCTAATTTATTTTGTTATATTTCACCTAAAGTTAGGTAAAGTATTGATTATTTATTGACCCGCCTGTCTGCCACTCCCGGTTGAGATGGAAGAACGATCGAGGTCTCGGGCGTCATGAGTTTCCACATGCCAGCCACACCTAGCAGTGCAGCTAGAGCATCAACAAAAACAAACTTGTGGTGAGCACTCCAGGACTTTATAGAGAGATACAACAACTTTTAGTAGTACTATGCTAAAAGTGCAAAGGGACTAGTAGGTGGCTTTATGATGCGTTTTGGCGATTTTATATATGTATTTGCTTTTAACACAGGTCTGGGTCTATGCTAGCTGGGCTAGAGAAACGATGAGTTTAAATTTGAGGAGTGAATCCCCGTCTTTACTCGTAATACGTATTTAGCTATCTATTTAATCGTCTGCGCAGGTCATTAAAGCTTTGCCTAATAACGGCAGCGAGAACAACTACTACTCTGTTAAATACTATCCTTGTAAATGAGAATGAAATGGATGAGTAAGGAAAGCCAGGCACTTTGGCAACTTTGTGATAAAGGTACGGAGAGCTCTATAGCTCTATCAGACGGGATGTTGAATCAACTGCCTTCACTGTTGCGACGAGCTGGGAAAGACAAAGAATGGCATCGTCTGCATAAGCTATTTGGGAGAAAGAATTATGTTCAGAGGTCGACACTAAGAAAGGGATCTTGGCGTACCTAACTTCCCTGGCAACCCTGCTCTATGTGCCTCGCATGTTTGTCTCTTGTGCCCTCAGTCAGAATGATTAACTGAAAGTTCTACGACACAGAGCAACTGAACCAGTAGCACTGGCGCCGACAAGAAGGAGTAGCAGACAAAGCGCTGAGCGGTAGCGCAGTATAATAGCAGCAGGGGCTATTTAGGCGATAAAGCTTTGATGTAGCTATAATAGATAGACATATTTATATATACCAACCAAAGAGTTGCTTGCTGTGAGAATGAGTGCTAACAACTGAACCAATCATATGTCCTACTAAATTTAGGCTTGCGTGAGTGGGGACGGGAGGTTCCATATTACCCCGCAAAAACGTGGTGTTCCTACTCGCTGAGGCAAAAAGTATGCTCGTAGGGGTGTCAACACCAACGTCAGAAAGACATATGATCGTGGCAGGGTTCGAACCTGCGATCCCTTGTGTTCATTAGAGATTTGTAAGACAAGTGCCATAACCACTAGGCCACACGACCTTGGATTTCTGTATTTTTAAACCTCTATATCGCCTCGCCCACAGCAAAAACCAAATCTGGGTCATTCTAGGTGCTTCCTGGAGTACATACAAGCTGACAACAAAAGATATCGTTAGTAAACCAGTATACAGCATCGGGATGATACTTGTATTCTTCAAAGAGTGCTATGGAATCTAATTTGTTGGTATATATAAGTATAAGTCTCCTAGGAGTTGAATGATAAATAGCTATTCAAGTCAACAAGACACTTACTAGATGACAGACAGGTCAAGTCTAAGGTAGTGAGCAGACAGGATTAGGGGGTAGACATATCTGCCGGCGTAATTCTTGAAAAGAGGCATGATGGATTGTCTCAATGGTTAGCGTCTATGGTTTGCAATTCGAGCGAAGTGCATGGTACAATACTATGTCGTCGTACGAAAAGAGTCAGCCTAGATCACTCACTGAGAGGGCATTTAGAAGGAGACTTATTTAGAAAGCAGAACAACTACAAAGCTTTGAGAATGCTGGTGCAGTCACTGTTTCCATCTTTCTTGGATAAGCAGGAGCTGAGTCTACAACTCCTGTATGTCTACTCACTCAATCAACTCGAGCATGTTATATCAGCACAAATTGGCTGATATCACTTCTCTACCGGAAAGCAAAATATTTGTACTATTGGGATATAAATATTCTCATCCAATGGGTCTAACTACCACAAGGCCAGTTCTACTTTTTATAAACCCTTCTCTTCCTAACAGGTGTTTAGTTATCAATGGCGAGTTTGACTGGATTTCTCTGGTTGTGACTTGTCAGAGCCACGATGGCATGTTTGGTGTCTTCCTTAAACGTCCACCGTACATCATGGCACTATTTTCTCAACATAGAAAAGTTCAAATATTCTTCACTAGGCCTCAAAACTGTTTATAGATTCTTATGAATTCAATTCATTGAGCTTTTGTTAGTACCATCGCGGGGTCTTGGTCCCTGGTCAAAGACCTCTTATCTTATCACCTAAAACCTGGCTGATCTGACGTCGTGCAGGAATTTCGACCTCTTCACCCACTACCAACATTCAAGATTCTTCTTACAACCACACACTCGCTACAATGTCGATTTCACGAGCCAATGGACCTCTAAGGAACTGCCTGCGCCAGCTGGCGCGCTCAGAGGGGTAAGTCTCGCCGCAAAACCGTCGCTGGAAGCTCCAACATTGAAATCATACAAATTGACTGACCACGGACCATGTAGACCAGCTCCCCTCCGATCGATATCCGCCAGCCCTCGCCTCTTCAGCACTTCCCCTTCGTTGCTCAAGAAGCGCAAGATTACGGCTCCCAGCAATAGCCCGAACAGCCCCAATGCCAAGGCCGCCGCGGGCTCCATGAACAAGGCCGAGTTCGATACAGCAAAGGTCCCCATGCCCGACCCTGAAGACCCGCTCGACTTCACGGCCGTGGTCGCCGCGTATGCCCCTGTGGATGCGCACTTCAAGACGCAGCTGGCGGGTATGGTCCATGGCGGACGTTTCAACCCCACCAATCTAGGCTCGCTACCTGTGCCGGTCAAGGACGAAGAAGGCGGCGACGTTACGTTCCCTCTACGAGAGCTGGCACAGGTAGTGCCCCGATCAGGTCGTTCTATCTCGCTTCTGGTGCATGACAAGGAGTACATCAAGCCTATTATGTCGGCGGTGCAATCGAGCCGCGAGTTCAACCAGCAGCCTCAGCGATCTGAGGACAATGAGCTCGAGCTGCTACTAAAGGTGGAGCTAGAACGCAAGGACGACGTTGAGAAACGCATCAAGGAAGCCGTGCAGCAGTGGAAGGACCGTATCCGCAACGCCAGGTCCAGACATGAAAAGACACTCAAGGACTGGAAGAAGACAGGTGCCGTGCTCCCAGACATCGTCAAGAAGGCCGAGAAGGAACTGCAAAAAGTGCAAGACAAGAAGATGAAGGAGATTGATCAAGAAGAGGCACAGACAATCCGTCAGCTATAGACGCACATGCTGTGGTATATGTATTTGTATAATAGATGCAAACAACATTGTAGTATTACATATCGTGACAAGTGTACACTGATCCTAAGATCTAACACATTTTTAAGCGCGCGCCTTATTTCCACCCTTTCCAGCACCCGCGCCCTTCTTGGTCAAAAGCGACGTCAGTTTGTTCTCGAAAGAGTTGACGTCGTTAGTAGAGTATGTCTCGGCCCGGAGATGCCATGAGCGAGATAGACCAACAGGGTCTGATGCAAACTTGGGCGTCTCATGCTGGCCCTGGATAGCTCGCTGTGTGATGACATTGCGGACAGCCTCCTCAGTGTCAGTGATGATAGGGCCCTTGGACTCTGTGCCATCGGCCTGGAGCTTGTTCTGGAGGTGCTGCTCAGCATTCTTCTTGGCGTCAACATCGGCAAAGAAGCGAATGCCGCTCTCCTCGATTTCGGAGGCGTAGTAGCGGGCCTGGAAAGATTGTGGTGCGCCGACATGGTCAGCTGTGCCGAGGACGCTGAGGTTCTGGAGAACAGCAGCCGACTTTCCAGCAGCAGTGCTTGGTGCAACAGGTGCGAATTCGTTGATAGACTCGAGTGTCAACGAGGGTGCGTAGTCGGAGGTCATGCCATATCGGATGCTGTCATCAAAAGACTTCTCGTCAGGGTCCAATGTGTCGAAGTCGTCCCGGTTCTTCCTGTCCTTGTTCTTATCATCGTCATCCCTTCGTCGACCGTCGGTTCTTCCTCCACGTCCACGTCCTCGACCTCCACGACCTCCACGACCTCTGGCACCAAAGCCTCCACGGCCACCGCGGCCTCTTGTAGGGGCTCCGAATCGAGTGGGTGAAGATGGACGGCCCTGGGCGCCCTGAGCCGAAGCTCCTCCTCTTCCTGTAAATCCACCTCTTCCTGTAAATCCACCTCTCCCTGTAAATCCACCACGTCCACGGAGTCCACCTCGCCCACGAAGTTCACCACGACCACGGAAACCTCCTCGGCCGCGCATGGGCAGGTTCTTTATGTCGAGAACCTTGGGACCGCCAGCCTGGCCGGGAGGACGGCTCTGACTGCGAGGGGCCGGCTTCGGTGTACTGGGGGGGCCATTCGCATCGGCGGCCTGAATTTGCGTAGTCGAGAATTGGCGGAAGTAGTTTTGGAAACTGTTCGAGGCCTGCTCGAGCTCTGGCCTTGTCCGGCTGCACACCGAACGAAAGGCGTGGCGATGCATTTTGCTTGTGGTTGTCTGATGTTGTGAAGCTGATTGTCAGTATTCAAGATGATCAATTTTCTGCCGCCAGCAAAGGAATGACTAAGCCAGAAACACCCCGCCATTGGCCAATCATTTCTTAGCAATTATACGTTGGAGGCTCACTCTCAGTCATCAATCAACTTGATTAAAGAAACTTAGAGATCAAGAATGCAAAATTACTAGGAACTGGCTGTCTACTCAATTCCTGACGTCAAGTACATGCAAGATCACCGATCTTGCTATTGGCCCAGGACTAACTCTATGAGGCCTCTTGTTCCCAATCCTCCAAATCATCAAATCCTTTACAAGTGCGCCTCAAGGCATAAGCCCTTCCTAAACTCCAAAGCGTATACACAGCGGCGCTATGCTGGGCCTTGCGTGCCGATACAACCATTCCAGGTCGTTTGGTTAGGACAGTTACGTCCGTCACTCGGAAGCAGAGGCCGTGACCGTCTACGGCTATCACACCTTGGTACTTGGCCACTGCGTACCGAGTGTACTTGTTCTCGGCATCAAGACCACATCGTGAACCTTGTTCATACTCTGGTTCGAGAGTTGTTCTGTTTGCGCCGTTCTTTCTGTTCAAAACCTGACAGCATTTTCCGGGTCGCCCTCGGAACTGCAATCATTCGTTGTAAATGAATGTCTCATGATAGAGGGAGCTGGCATAAAAAGTCGGATTCGTATATAAGATTACGTATGCCATTATACGCTCTGAGGTTGGACCAAGGCGGGCTGTGGCACGTTAGAAGGGTCATTTTGACTACGGAATTTACATACCGGACTGTTGAGCATATGTTGTCGCTTGTTTCGGCTCTTCTTGATATGGCTCTTGAGAGCGCTCGAATCGAGGGGCTTGAGAAGCTCAAAGCTGCAGAGTAGCTCCGCGGATACCGACATGACGGCGCCCCAGTTATCGAATTCGCCGCAGTACTAAACAAATTAGCCGGTTTTCCGAGGAGATGCAGGAGATAACATACATTAGGGGCACTGAAGACTGTGACTAGAACCCTGTCGTTAAAGAATTCGTAGCCATCCTCAACCACCATGTGCGCACGACAAATCAAATCAAAGTCGTGTACAGCCAAAAACTCGGTAATAACTCGTTTACCGAAGCAATAACTAACTCCTCTCTCATTGGCTTCCCAATCCTGCTCCATGTCTGCAGGATCCGACCAAAGAAGATCGTTAAGTAGTCCGTAATCGGGCACATCGGTTGGTCGAGCAATGTTTCGAATATCGTCCATGTGAACTAGTGCTGGTGATAATCCTCCATGCACACAGAAAATCTTTCCGGCGACGATGGCAGCAATAGGTAGAGTGTTAAAGCAGTCAATAAACGTCTTCCAGATTTTGACATTGCACCTTCGCTTGCATTCATCATAGAAGCCGTAAACTCGTGTTACGTTAGCGCACTCGTGATTTCCACGGAGGAGGAAAAAGTTCTCGGGGAACTTGAGCTTGTAGCAGAGGAGCAGCAGAATAGTCTCCAAAGACTGCTTGCCTCGGTCAACGTAGTCGCCGAGGAAAAGATAGTTCGAGTTGGGAGGGAACCCGCACATCTCGAACATGCGGATAACGTCGGTGTATTGGCCGTGGACATCGCCCACAACCTTGACTGGGGCATCCAACTCCAAAAGAGCGGGTTGCGACAAAAAGACTTCCCTAGCCCTCTGGCAAATGGCAACAATTTCAGCATTCTTGAGACAGACGCTCTTGGTGACCTTTCCAGCATAGCCTGCGTCCAAGAGTCGCTTGATAAAATCATCCAAATCAATGTCCTTGATCTCAGACATGGCGACGTTAGAGTTGCCCTCGGTCTTGGACTCGGCAGAGGGGCCGTTGTTGACTGGGTTAATGGTGTTTTCTCGCTTCACCAAGATAGACTGTCCTGGAGCTTGCATATGCGCAGTGGCTCCAGCGTTGACAGACGGAGGCTGGTCCGAAACATGGTCGACTTCTCCGGATGCTTGCGCGGCGCTTACATCGTGGGCGCCGCCTTTGGCGTGGCCTTGAACGGGAGAGGGAGGGGGCTGGTCTTCTCCCACGGCTGACTCTGCGAGGGCCGACTCGGATGCTGACATGTCTGTCTCGGCGGTGTTGAGCGGAGGAAGCTCGCTGCGGCTCAGTCGAGATGAGCTTGATCGTCCATGCCTACTAGATCGCCTTTCCGTCTTTGTTTCGGACGTACTGTCGCCGTTGGATAAGACCTGCGAATTCCTAGGACTGTCCGACTTGCTACCGGGGATCTTAGATCGTATAGATCGAAAAGAGCGCGACGAGTCCTTGGTGTCAGATCTGCTGAACGACGGGTAAGACTGGAGAGGTCCGTCAGGCCCGGCAGAGCCGGAGCCTTTGGAGCCAGATCCGCCTTGACTGGAGTTTTGGTTTCCCATGGTAGTCGTTTGCCGCGACTATTAACAGTAACAGTTGTCACAAACTCGGGTGGTGCTATGCAGTCTCGGTAGTTCGTAGCGATTCCTTTGTCGAGTCTTGGCGTCGGCGCAGTTGATGTTCGCCGAACGTTCGTGTCTAGGGAGGTGTTAAGGAGGGTGAAAAAAGCGATCGAATGTCAAGAAAAAGGAGGAGCGACGACGACTCCTTAACGCGTCCGTTTTGGGCAGTTTTAGGTGATGCTTCAAGTTGAAGCACGGGATGTTGAAGTGAGTCGGCGGGTGGATTTTGCGGCGGTGATGACGTCGTGGGGAGGCCCGTTAACGCCGGGATGAGGCCGGAGACGATAGAAAGCGCGAACCGAAAGAGTATCGGAGATAGCGCTGAAGAGCAAAGACCGAGTTCCAATCTAAAAAGTAATCCACGTTAGGCTGACTCATTCGTAGAGAGGGAACGTTATGTGAAGAGAGTGCATGAATGGGTTGCGGCGCATACAAGTGCAGAAGCTGCAGGTGAAAAAAATAGCCACAGTGTGGAGGATAAGGTAGAATGGAGTACAGAGTGATACAGCCCAGGTAGACGCAATGGCTATACTGCAGCGGATAGACAATGCGAGAATAATACTGACAGCAGAAGCAAGTATAACGATATTGAAAATTCAGATTGCCAAGACGTTTGGAGATAAAACGTTGAGCGTCAGGTGTGTTGGCGGAAGATAGAATAGGTACTGTCGGGTCCAAGTCCAAGAGGCGGCGTAGGAGGAAAGGCGGCGGGCAGGTAGATAAGTAGGTACAGCGGGCGGCCTGTTCAAGGTGGTTTTCGCATACGAATGACGTCGATCCAGGGGATAATATAGATAATGACTTGTAAAGCGTCTGCATCAACAATTAGACGTTGATAACGATAGACTCAATTGCAACGGATGAGGCTCTAAAGTTTGTTGAAAGAGGAAGAAACGACGGACAAGAGTGTGTTGCAGAGGTAAAAGATAGCTAGGTACCTACACTACAGTACCTTAGGTAGGTTGCAGCTTGGACAATGACCTCCACCTTACCCCAAGCAAAGCCAAGCCAAGGTGAGTTGAGTTGAGGCCGGTCGAGAGCTCACAGCGCAGCGGAGCGGAGCCGGATAAGGTCGAAGCGAGACGACGGAGCAGAAGTGGCGGCTCAGGCTATGGGATTAAGGTTCCACACCCCTCTTCTCTGTCCTGTCGGGCAAAGTTCTGTTAAGCTAGAGCACCTTGTGGTTAGGGATGAGAGGATCGAGTTGATGTCTTGGGCGGATCATTGGGCAAAGCTTCAAGAGGCTGTCTTGATGGTGCGCAATTCCGTAGTTTTGAGGTCACATACGAGCAGAATGAACCAGAGACGCACAGCTTCGACTGAGAGGAAGCTCCCGATGACAAGCACTGGCCAAGATGTGGTTTGTCCGGGGGTGTTCTTTGATCGGCGCCCAATGGAGGGGAGGCTCACCAACTGTGCTTTGAGGTTGGGCGTCTAAAGCAGGGGTTTGAAAGCGATTAGTTGGGTGACTAGGTGATACGTGTGAATGTGAGGAAGCCAAGGTTGACAAGAGTTGATAAGAGTAAGGATTCTCGAGGAACTGGTCATTCTTTTGGATTTATCCTCGGTATTCGTCCTCCGTACCAGTTGTCATATGGCGGCATCCCGTCGTCTCATTCTTGGTCTCGGGACCTGACCTGACGACTCCACAGATTTGGACTGGACCTTAGATCTATCTGCCATGGTAGGGATCTTGTATGTCAGTCATAGCCAGAGACTTGGACGACTAGATCCGTACACCGAGACATTATAAGCGATGTGATTTGTTACCCGGACAAAGCAGAGACAGCTGCAGGTGTTGCAGTTTTGGGCATTGACTCAGCAGAACAACGGGCTCAAGGCCCGAGGGTCCTGATAACCGAATCCCTGGAGAGTTGGAGACGACGGTTGGCACGTGCGAGAGCTTGATTTGTGTTGACGACTCAGGATTGGTTCATCATGGGAGCAAGATGAGGGACTCGGTCAAACAGTCGGAGTCAATTCGAATCAGTTCAGATATCCATGCCATTTTTAATATCTCTTCAATATTTCTCGGACTGCTTGGAGGGCAAACAATGAAGATAGGCCAAGCTATCACAACCAACACCACAAGACCAAGACCAAGACCAAAGGCAAAAAGGCCAAGACCGCTAGCTGATTCCCAGGCACATGTTCAACCCCTCTTCCTTCCCATGACTGCAAAAGAGAGCATAATGATGTGTCGAATTACAGTGCTGTATTGATTATTGAGGCCGCCGGTCTCGCATCCATTGTGCCCGTTACACTCTGTACCACATCTACACGGACAGACTCTGTGCTTTGACAGCTGACCCAACCCGCGTGCGCCTCCTCTCACCGAACCCGTCGCCGCGTGGTGTTGACAGACCGCAGCCAGTCTTGTACTCACTATTCCTTTTCTGTACTGAGGTGAGTTGGAGTTGAGGGGAGACGGCAGTCCGTCTCCCGAGCGGTTGGTTGGTTAAAGAGATCAACCGGTCAGAGATCAGCCCCTTGCTGTCTACCCTGCATCAACTAGCTACTAGCACGCAATATCGGATTTTGAGAAAAAGGCAATGGTTTGACCGACAAGGCACATGGCGGTGGGGAAGACATGAAGGATTACATATGCAGTGAGAAACTACTGCATCTGCATGTTTTGCAATTGGGCAGTTGGACCAACAATATCAGTCGAGGCGTTCTGTTATTCCACAAACTCTGTGTGCTGATTTTGTTAGAGCGCTCGCAAGCTAGAGCTCTGATACATATCCGAAAGTATGGAAACGAATTATAAGACTATATGTTCGCGTTCCAATTATCGTAACACATAAGATACCGCCCAATATTGGATAGTAGCTGGCCATGCGTGATCAACATCCAGAAGCACCATCATTCAAGATTCGTCACATATAAATGCCAACAGCGAGGCTCAACAAAGAGTCATATCAGCAACAACAAATGCAATATGGGTTAATTCCATCAGCCCAGTACCATAGTAAATAACTAACTGCATGTAGAGAAAGGACTTTGGTGATAACGCTGCAAAAACTCAGTAAGCCGCCCCGAAACCTGCCCTTGCGCATGTCAGCTTTATTTCTCTTGGCAAATAAGCCGAAAAAGAAGTTACATCACGATGCCCAGACAAAGAATCGGCTAGGATGCTCTTTACGGACATACATGCCGACGTTACGAAAATTGTTCAACTTTAATGTCGGGATAAGATGTAAAAAAGATGTCGATAATCCCGTACAATGTGTCAATGGCCTAGACCCAAGGCGATGCAGCCCAATAATGTGGGGAAATGCGAAAAGTGAAAAGCACGGGATTGATGATTGCGTCGCTGCTCGCTGGGCTGAGCGAAGCAAGAAACGCGGCTTTCTAAATTTAGACTCCACACGTACGTACACAAGTCAATCCCGGGACTAGCAAAGGCTGTGTTTTGAAGATGGAGGGAGGCTTTGCTTCTCAAACAGGGGAAAACAAAATGGTCGTCTCTTTTTGGAAGAACCTCTTTTTTCGTCTTCTGTAGGGCTGCGTTTTTGGTCAAATGGCGGACCAGCATGCATCATAATTCTCATCTCCATCTCGCTTGTTTACAATACAGTAAAATCGTACTAGATGCTGACAGCCCAGGGTGCTCTATGCATCACCAACGTCCATGTCAGCCTGATGGAGTCGCACTTACGGGAGCTTCCATCCCACACCCGTTCCGCATCAACGGTAACTCAATCTTGCACAAACTCTGTATGACTGTAACAATTCGTGAAATGATGACTGCCAACTGCCGTGTTCCGTTCAATTGTTGCCAAGACCAGCAATTAAACAGAGACAAAGAGTTTGTTTTTCTCGTTTACGGTCTCTTGTTGATCATTGGGGAAAAAATCGAGAGGTTGTGGTGGAGGTGGACCATTGATCCCGGCAGGTGTCGTCAGCACCAAAAAGCTCAGGGTCCTTAGTTACGATATCACTGCGTAGGGATCCATATTATTTAGTCCAGATTCATGAATTGTTTGTTTGAGTTATTTGATTAGATAGAGCAAGATCAGTGGATAGCCATGTATGATTATCACAAATCCTACCGAGCATGGTGTAATGTCATCATGATTGTTAGTATCCGGAACGGAAAGTCCCTCTCTTTTTCCAAGGCTTCTTCCAACCATCATGACGATCTTGTTCCCGTTAACAAGGTGTCGCTGCCGGGCCAATGACATGATCGTCATGCTGATCGTGGAGAGATTCAAAGTTTACATACAACTCGACAAAATCCGGGAGCAGTACGGTAGAGCAGTTACACCGTAACTACAGTCTACAGTGTTTGTCCACACATGCCCATGGCGCTCATGCATACCCGTTCAGTAGACTCTGCATGGGTTGTTTTTCAGCTGCTTCAACTAGCACAGCCTGAACCAGTGCAAATTGAAGGAGCTGCGCCCTTTCAAGGTTAGGTAGAGAAAGTTATTCAAAGAGTGAGAGCGTGGATGAGTGGCTGAGCGCCCTATCTCTCCACTGTGACCTTGTTAGTGGGAACCCGACCTCAAGCTGTAGCAACCAGGCTTGGGCTGGAGTCGTAAGCACAACGCCTCCAGGCGAACAAGGCATAACGTCGACTAACCGCACTGTACAAGCCCCCTGCTAACAAGGCAGAATCACAGTGTCTTGTTCAGCTCTCGTACTAGTGTGCGCGCTGGATCTTGCCTGTCTTGGAGCCGGGGGCCTTTGGCTGCGCCACTCCACTGTTCCTCCACGTCAAGCGTCTCCATCCAACCCCCCCTTGTGTACCGCACAGCAGCTTAGTGCTCACGCCCAGCCCAGCCTACCTTCAGCTTTTTATAAAACCATCGTCTTCTCCTTCTGGTGACATTCTCTCTCCCATCTATTCTCGCCTCATCTCATCTTCCCTCTCTTGCGTTCGCGTCGTTTATCTGTCGCGTTTCGTCTACTACTCACACCTCGAATAGAGTCACTCGCTTACAACAGCACTCGTTCGTTGCTAACTTTACGTCATCCTGATTCGACCTCCGACGGACGTTAAAACCGCCGCATCAACAAAACAACCAACAAGCATATATCGCACACCACAATCCACACCAAAATGGGTGTTGGTCGCTTCTTTTGCGTGCTATTGCCGTTCGCACTCACAGTCGGCTCCATTATCTTCCTACTAGTCGGATGTCTAGCTGGTGTCGCCGACAAGTCTCTGTACATGTTCCGAATCGATGTTGAGGACCTCAGCATCAGCCAAAAAGATGTCGGAAATATTATCGATAACCTCGACCTCAAGGATTTGAAGCTGGATACCCGTGCTGAGGTTCAGCTCGAAAACCGCGCAGAAACCATCAAGGACAACATTACCGCCGAGCTCCTCGGTCTCGACAAGTACTACGACATCAACCTCTGGGGTTTCTGCAGGATCAACGAGGATGGCAAGCGAAAGTGTCAGAAGCCTCAGTTTGACTGGGCCACCAAGACCTTGAACACCTCCTACCTCGTCGGTACCGACAAGAACCTCCAGATTGAACTCCCTGACGAGATCCAATCCGCTCTCAAGGCCTTCAAGACTGTCACTAAGTGGACTGAGGTCGTTTACATTGCCGCCTTCATCGCTCTCGCCGTTGAGATCGTCCTTGGAATCTTCTCCAACTGCTCTCGCATCTTCTCGTGCTTGACTTGGATTGTCGCTGGTCTAGCCACCACCCTCGTTATCGCCGCTGTTGTTGTCTCAGGTGTCATGGCTGGTACCGTTGTCGGTGCCGTTGAGGGTACAGCCAAGCTTTACGGAGTTAAGGGCCACATCAACGGCAAGTTCTTCGCCTGTGTCGCTATTGCTGGTGCCTTTGCCCTTGCCGCTGGTATCTTCTGGATGTGCACTATCTGCTGCTGCAAGCCCGAGCACCGTAGCCGCAAGGAGAAGAACCGCCGATCCGATGGCGAGAAGCTCCTCGGCGGTTCTAACAACAAGCACGGTTCTTACGCCCCTCTTGGTGGTGACCACGAGATGCAGACCGGATACTACAACCAAAACCAGTCCCAGTCTCAGTACGGTGCTCCTCGCTACCCCAGCGGTACTGCCCGTTCTGACCTCGCCTACGAGCCCTACTCTCACCGCGCCTAGTCGGTGCGCGTGTAGGTTTCTACAACATGATTCTTAAAGTCTATACTTGACATTTGATGATGATTGCATTAATGGCGTTTGGGTTTTAATTGGTTATTTCGGATTGAATGACAAGGTCTTGTTTGTTATCGCATTGACGCCGTCATGAAAGGGATTCTTACTCAAGTTTATGGCAAGGCAATGCAAGTTGGGAATTATTGGAGAAGGGAAGATGCCATGGACGGCATGATACCCAAACGTATTCTTTTTTTGATTTGGCGACGGGATGAACATACGTAGCTTGATTACAAATACTTAGCTGTTGCAGTAAAAATACACACCATGCACCTACTATCGTGTCCCAGATGTTCTGTGATGCTTTTGTTGAAGTGACGAATTGTAGAGTTGAAGCTTCAATACGGGTCGTGAGTAAATATTGACCAGTCCAAAAATTTTCGCTCATGGCTGACTGAGAATCCACACACAAAACCTCACTCATGCAAGTGCATATTCCACTCCTTCGCCTCACTTGACCTCGTGGATCGAAACAAATCACTCATGTGTTGTAAACACTATTAGATGTCTATTTAAATTCTTCATACTTATTTGCTACGTCTTTCGGCAATGCCAGAGGTGAGTTGCCAGTTATCGCAAATGCCCCTCCCCCGCCATCATGGGGCACACAAGCAGGCATGAGCTCACACATTACAGTCACGTCTCACCCGGGAATTTTTCCAGGGTCCAATTACTTCACTCGCATTCTTCCGTGATGCGGAATATCTTCTGGCAGGCGAGGATACTCAGTTGACCGTCTATGATCTACGACCTGGTCATGCTGTGCGCGTAGCCAGCGTCCGTGTCTTCTCAGCGCAGCCGATCCATGGAATTCGTCTATTGAGTAAAGGTCGTGTCTTAGCTTGGGGCGCTGCACAAATTGCAGTGATCTCGAATATCGAAACACTCCTTGAGAATACGGCAGATGCTCAGAATGTGATTGTGAGCAAGGTGGCTGCTCCAGACTGGATTTATGATATTGCACCGTCACCATATGATGACTCTTCTGCGGTGCTTGCAACAGCCCATAATGAAGTCGTTCATCTACACTTGAATGGCGACGATGCCCCAGTTATTGGCGCTGTCGTCTCACCTTCACGACCGATCCTCTACGCTGCGAGACTAAAGTGGCTGGATCAAGACTCCGTCCTCATGGCCGGCGGTACAATTTTCGGCGAGATTCTTATATGGAGGTGCCATGTTTCAGAAAGTCGATCTGAACTACTTGCTATTCTGAACGGACACGAGGGGTCAATCTTCGGCGTTGAGATATCAGAAGAGCTCTCTTGTGAAGACGGCTCCAAGTTGAGACTTATTGCGAGTTGCAGTGATGACCGTACTGTCAGAATCTGGAATATTACAGGACAAGACGGATCACACGAGAAGAAACATGATTTCGCAGCACCACGAGAGACAGGTTTTGGATCAAAAGCAGGCTTGGAAGATGGGCCCAGGGCTGAAGAGCTACGACCTATTGCAACAATCATGGGCCACTTATCAAGAATTTGGGGTATCAAGTTTGCTGAGCTCACGGCAGGCCACACACTTCCGAAGAGCCCTTTGTCACTATACTCTTTCGGAGAGGATTCCACAGCCCAGCGGTGGCAGTTGAACCTCGACATCTCACTAGAGAAAGTATCCGGGTCCCTGAAGCACAAGGAGACATATGCCGTGCATGATGGCAAGCATCTCTGGGCGCACGCTGTGACCAACCGTGGTGATAAAACACTCATCGCAACAGGCGGAGCTGATAGCAAGATCTCGCTCATCACACAGCCCGCCTCTTTGGCGCCTGAGGCTGCCTCAACATCAACTCACGAACTACTTTCGCTCGATTTTCAAGAGATCGCGGCTAGCATACCCAGTCTCCGTACCTTGAAGGGCGTTCGTGGACGTGAGATATTTAGCCGTTACGACTTTATCTCTGAAGATCGTGTGTTGGTGACAACGAACTGGGGACGGCTCATTTTGGGGACTTTCCGTCCGAACCTAGAGTGGCGAGAAATCGACCTGGACGACGACCTAAATGCGGAGTTCCAGACATGCTATACTCTGAAAACCATTGGCGAAGGAGCAGCTATCCTGGGTACGACTAGCGGCAAGCTATACTACTACTCTGAAGCTCAAGGAGTAACACTCATCGGTTCTGTGCCCGGCAAGGTCTTCAATATCTCGCTCCTATCCAGCTCAGTCGAAGGACCGACGGAACTCATCGTCCACCTTCATGGAACTTCAGACTCTCAGTACTTCTCTATTGACTGGCGAACTGGAGCTGTTGTAGCGACGGCAGATATCCGTGGTATTGATAGCCGGTTTGTTGCCATGTCTGCCGCCCGTTTCAAGAGTGACTTGATCGCCCTTGGTTCGCGACACGGATTCCTTGCGCTATTGAGACAAACTGGCAACGAGTTTCGTCCTGTTTTACACTTCAGGTTCAACACACGTGATGCCATCACTGGTCTGGTACCTCTTCCAACCACTGATGGCCAAAAAGCCCCTTTATACTTCCTAGCGACAAGCCGAGATACCAAGTACAGGATCTATGAGGTCGAAGACCTCGGCGAGGAGGTACGGTTGCACCTCCAACACGAAGTTGCTGCTCCTTCCGGAGCCGACATAGAAGGCGGCTGGTTTACCCAAGATGCCTCTCCCGAGTTGGTTCTGTATGGCTTCAAGAGTAAGAACTTCATCGTCTGGAACGAAACACGCCGGGAAGAGATCGCCTCGATCGATTGTGGAGGGTCTCATCGGACATTTACACTTGCTCACGACCTGATCGACCACAATCGCGTCCGTTTCGGATACACAAGGGCGACCAAGTTTTACGTCTTCTCGCAGCACACACCAATGCATCGACCGCTTAGGTATGGAACACACGGGAGAGAGATTCGAGCTTTGAGCGCCAATGGCCAATATATCGCAACTGGCGCTGAAGATACAACAGTGCGTGTCTGGGAGTATGAAGAGCCACAGTCCGCACAAAAAGGAAATGGCAATCTGCGATGTGTTGCTTCTACGAAGCTGCACATCTCAGGATTACAAAAGATCCATTGGGTAGGAGAAGATTACCTTCTCAGCAGTGCCGGGTTTGAGGAGTTCTTTGTATGGTCAGTACGAAGGTTAGATTCGCGTTACAAGGGACTTGGTATCATGTGCGAAGCCATCCTCGACGACAAGAGTCCTGCTTCCGATCTTCGAATCATGGACTTTGATGCTTGCAAGGTCGATAACGGAAGTATCATCATCACTATGGTCCTGTCCGATTCGACCTTGAAAACATATCGATACACACCAGGGGCAGGCTTTCACCTACTCGCTCGTATGTCGTACACGGGAGCTTGCATTACACAGATTCGCCATCTCGGGGTGGACGAAAACGGCCTTTCGGCACTTACTGCTTCCACGGACGGACACTTAACTACCTGGGAAGCAAGCATTGATGGCAGTGAAGTGTCTAGCCATGTTCTCGTCCAGGTAGCGCCAGTTCACCAAAGTAGTATCAAGGCTCTGGATCTCCATTCAACACCTGAAGGTTTCCTAGTCCTCACAGGAGGCGACGACAACGGCCTTGGCGTCACAACCCTTGCACCTATGTCGCATGATGCAGGCAACCGCCGATACACAACATCTAGTCGCGGTATCGTGCGGAAGGCCCACGCAGCAGCAATCAACGGCCTGGTTCTCGTGCGGCGCAGAGAAGAGACGTTCGGCATCAGTGTCAGCAATGACCAGAGGGTCAAGGTTTGGAGGGTTCGACCGAACAATGTGAAACTGATAGCCGATGCGTATAGCGGCGTGGCTGACCCAGGCGATATCGCTATCATTGGGAAGCATGTCATTGGTGGTAACGCTGTCAGTGACGAGAAGCTCCAGGTTGTGCTTGCAGGAGTAGGTGCCGAGGTTTGGTCGTGGTAGTTTAGTTCGTACATGGCGTTTCTGGGGCTGGGACTTGTTGAGATATTTGAGATAGCTCTCCGGATTAGAATATATGGTAGATAGGACGATTCTTGGAAATGATAGACGGTGATTTCACTTTCGACGTTTTGTTCCACAATATTTAGTCAGATATTGGTAGAGGGAGTTCCGTGACTACTCCTTCTCTTTCGTATTGTATTTGCGTGAGGTTAGGGATTACTAACAGTTACTTAATTCGATACCAACTTCTCCCTGTCGTCTGTCTGATGCAAAGGCCACCATATTTTCTCCCGAAGCTGTTCGCTCCAGAAACAATTTTGGAGCCTGTGTCTTACGCAACAGTAGGCCATGGGGTCACGGCTTGGAAGAAGAAGGGAAAACACTAGCAATACAATTTTCCAGAGTGTGGAAAAGAGTCGAGTTGTTTAAGTAGGTAGCTACATCTTAGTAGCTATTTCTTTCGCATGATATGAAAGGTGGTTGAGCGGAGTAACATGCAGGCGCTTCCACATGAAGCGACAAAACCAACAGAGCACTAAAAGCGAAAGAAACTCTCTATACACCCTTGAAAACTTGAGATAACCAAGGTAAGTTCAAGTCCGTGAACAATCCCTCCAACGGCCCCATACCATCTCGTTTTTGTTGAGCCACGTATTCCCTTAGGAGTTTCAAAGCAACTCTTGTGTGTTTAAGAGTCTTTAGCTGTTCCTGACGTAGGATCTTGTGCCATTTTCTCATCTTTTGACGGGCTGCTGCTCGAGCTGCTGCTCGACGACGCGCGGACCGCGATGTCTTGGGAGGTAGAGGATTTGTTTGGTGTGCCCTCACTTGATGAAGTATTGAGGGGCTTGGAACTTTGCATAGAGGGCGACGTGCTGGAAGCGTGATGAGGCGAAACATTTTGATTAGAGAAGCTAGAAGTATCGCAGGTGTGTAGAGTATGGGTGAGCGATAATATGGGCGAGTGATATATGGATGGGCGAGTGGGTGTAAATGGTATCAAGAAGTCAGAAGTCGTAATAAAACGGACAGATGGCTATGACCGAATATGCATTGGTTGGGGAAAGTTAAAAGGGGACGGTTAGAAATATGCATCTTTCAAGATATGGTTTGATGGTGCAGGAAGAAGCCTCTGTATGTTCCTACCTAGTACTTTATTTAGCACTCTTACCGCAATATCTAAGTACTGAACAGAGCCTGTCGGTCAACGTGTGAGTAATGAGGTAGGTGTCAAGCCGGGAAAGCAAAAACATTTTCTTTAATTGTTGGAGCTGGTCTCGCAGCTCACCAGGAAGGCAAATCATCCTGATATAGGTATCTAGGCCGTCAATCGATGTAAGTAAATAAACCACTATGCCTACCTTGTAAGATAATATATAACCTATCATAAAATCATGTGGAAAATTATCATGTATTCTGATAGACTTTCTAGATCGCCCACCCACTCCCGAATAAAATAAATCATAAGTACTTCCATCTAGGTAGTCTATTGTTTTGGAGGCGTACGTATGTCAAACATTTTGGCTTGGCTCGGCATCTATCATGCGGATGTGGAGCGGTTGAGAAATGCCAAGATATATTTTTCATTTATGGCATCTGGTAATCCCTTGCGTTGGTTAGACTCTCCAACGGTCTCAATCGGCATATAATAGCCGCTCATGGCGTTGAGGGGATTTGACAATTGGCTGCCCTGGTGCTAAGTGACAGGGTGTTGATGGCCCTCGTAGATATTGGGAGTAATTGAGCGCATCTAGGCATGCAAGCACAATGAATCTATTGATATTATTGTATGGCGATTCCTAGTCGAAATCACCAACCAGGTACGTACTGCAATCCAGGAAAAGCGTAGGGCTGAGTCGACAGACTGTAAACAATGCTGCGACAACGCTAGGAATGCCGCTTATTGTCTTAATTGTCTTGTCTTATTAGTCAGGGTGAACCTTGGCTGACAGTCCCACGCGTTACCCTGGTCACTTTTCTTTTACTTCCACCATGGCCTGCATGTCTCTCTGGAAGCCTGGGCCTGTCTATTGAACACTAGAACGCCAGAAATGTGCCGCATTCTCCAGGTACGACGTTGGTCTCGGCATTGTTCTCCTGTCTCAAAGAGGTGCATATGGCAAGCTCTGCTCACACTCGCTACAGATTGGTGGTAGGATGATTGCGACCTGCCATGGTCAACAGCTAGGGAAGGTATAAACAAGGCCCGAAATGATTTTTTTCGGCAGATAAGAATAAGAAGACGCTGGACGATATCAAGCGATTATGAGGTTCCATCAGCCAATGTGACCCCCGGAATATGACGCAGGTGGGACCTGTCCCGTACCTGCATTAGTGCGTGCACAGTGCACACAAGGTGGACTGTCCCTGTCAAGTCCATCGTTTGCGGTTCAAAAGCGCAAAAGCATGTAAGACGCTGGGCACTTCATTAATGTAAGGGCCGGATGTAAAGATGAAAAGGTGCGCCTTGCTCGGTCTTGGCAGTTGCACGCCAGTTCCAGTCTCCAGTTCCACACTCCACTCACTGCTTGCAACATGCCGCTTTCCGAAAGAAGGTGCGATCAATAATTCGACCCCGTTCCTTCTCCCTTGTGATATGGCCCAACATGGGATTTGCCAAGGCATAGGTAAGTAGGTACTCGTGCCATATAAACCAAACCAGGATCCTCCGCATCCAACTTCCCCTCCGTTTGCGACCTTTTTGAGATCCTATCCTTTTCTACCTCAACCGAGATATTGTCCTTCGTTTCTTTAGTCACTCTTTCACCAATCACACTCATTTTTCTTGACTCTAGCAGCCCTACTCGCCTACCGATTTCTACTTCTTTTCTTCATCTCAATTACCAACATGAAATGGTGTACTTTCCTTCTGGCCGCCTTTGCTGCCACGGCCACAGCATCGCCTATCGTGCAATCTTCCATTTCACCAAATGGGCCGTGCCCTGATGTAAGTAGGGTTCACAGATGAATACCTCCCAAGCTAACGACTCTCTCAGTCCAAGGTCGATGCGATTCTCAAAGGCGACATGGACGCCTCAGAATGTTGCTCATATGGCAGATGCAAGGGCGATGTAGTCGTCTCAGTTGGAGAATAAAACATACAACCGTGTTGACCCGGATCTAAGATTTACGAAGTTACGAATACACACCACTGAACTTGAACGCATACATGCACCGGGACTTGGATGGTAGCCTCCAGAAGGCTACGAAGCGGATTTAACGTTACTCTCCAACAGAGGATCCAGCACACAACATTCGGTCGAACCCTAGTCACATCCAGTCTCGGGCGTGCGCATACCAACTTGACCCTCGATCTTGCTGTTCACCAGAAAATGATTTTGAAGGATGGAGCTTGGTGCTCCCAGCTTGTTGGGGCGCTTCTTTTCTCATATTACAGGATCATCAACCAACCCAGCCATGCGAGGCTATGCAGATAATCATTGTTGCTCTGGTCAAAATGGCAGAGATTGGGTCGCATGGCCGAGCAATGGAAAAACCGATTAGAGAGGACAGATATCAGGCAATATTTCACTGAATGTAATATGGTTCCTCAAACCCAAGCTATGATATGCAGACCTTCAACCTCTTCAATTTGCAGGCCCTGAAACACCAAATCTTTACGATGAGTAGATATACTCGTGGATACCGAGGGTTTGATCTCTCATCTAAAGACTAGTATCATGGTGTTTTCTGAACTCTCAGCTTTCGTCGCAAATGGTCTTGCTCGCTGAGGTAGTCTCCTTCGAATCATCTAGCTTGAACATTGCTCACACCACACGCAGTGAGCACATAGACAAACCGGCCAAAGCCGGTAGAAAGGCATGGGAGCCCGATTTCACTGTGGGAAGAATACAGCTATCTTCACTCTGTCCAATACGGGAGAGAGAGTCGCCGGTCACAAAGCGCTGATTTCAAGCGGGTCTTCTTGACCGCCGAGCGAGATCAAAGCGATCGACTATAGCTTGTCATAGTGATTTTCTCTCATTAGGGTACGCAAGCAAGGATTCTTGATATATTCGCCGTAGGCGAAGAAATGTTAACATCTTGCCGAGACAAGACACCATCTTGGCTTATGCGGGAGAATGCCGGCTGAAGAAAACGTGATAGGAAAAAGGACCAAGGGAGGAAGCAAATACGGATGAATTTAGGGGAAAAGGGGCTGAAATACGATATGCCCTACAGCCCGAGATCTGGGCCAAGACTATATTAGAGTACCGAATCGCTGCCAGCTGCGCAGAGCGGATAGTTAGCCACTCCCTCAACGTTCAGGTTTATATAGCCCAGGAATGGGTTATTTTGTGGCTTTAGTAGAAAATCCTCACTGGATTCAAAACAATTCGACTCTAACATCTACTCCAACTCAGAAACTGACTGCAAGCCGCGGAGATATGATATTCTGCGCTTCAAAATACGTATGGGGCTCCAGAAACCCGGTCCCTATCGCACATTGTCACAGAAAAGCATCCGTACGTAGAGTCCGAATGATATCTCAGAAGATGAGGAACATATTTTAGTTCAGAATAGAAGGTTTGCGACCACCCAACAGTCGGTAAGCTTAAATCAAGGGAAGATCATATCAGGTGAGCCAGGTAGTCTTACAGTGAACTGAGAATCTAATGGTATACGAAGATGATCAGACATTGGATAACTGTAATGGCAATTTCAGCAAATGGATGGGAAATCAAAGCCAAAAGACCGCCCATGACTTTCCACGTATACGGTATGGGCAAGATCAAGTAGGTCCAGGATCAATAGCATGCTGATCTTTCCGGTATCTGATGCTGTGTCTCTATTTACTGTGTCCTCGGCTACACAATCGAAATAACATCTATGGAACAAATTTGACGATGTTCATTGATGTCTAGATCGATAGTTGCAAGATATGAACACACAACATACTTGAAACTGTAGCGTTAATGGCTTATACCAAGCTGGAGGCAGCCATTTCGTTCTGTTATAATTCGATCGTCGTCGAACCTGGAACGACTTCATATAGTTTTCATTTTCTGCAAATTTGAAACCATAACTGTCATTTTTGCAATTTTTGCATCCAATTATTCGGCGATGACATAGACACGTTTGATACGTAGCTGAATCCATGTCAATTCCAACACCAATGCATCCTATACGAGCCTTGTCTGTAAGACTACTACACTCGGCCCAAATTCTTTAATGTAATATCCTTTTTTGTTCACCCTCGATGCTGGAATGGGATCGAGTCTCGAATAAAGGCTTGCCACACTAAGCACCCACTGAGTTATGCCGATTGCCCCTGTGCGATGGCGCGTGACGTGTTGCAGCCGCGGTGCAGTCAGCTTTACAATGCCTCGAATGGGACGAATACTGTCAGGATCAACGCAAGACAGGACCCTTGCGGGGCGCAAAGAAGTTCAGTACGCTCTCTTTGGAGACGATCTACAGTACCTGAGCTACGGTTCACTGAACGAAGATGCACTTTCACCCCAATAGAGTACACATGTGTGTAGCAGAAGCGAATGAGAAGCGAAGATCGTTGTTACTCGTGAGGATCGACACTTTGATAGAAGCGGGCCGCATAACGTATTGACTTCACTACGGCGTGGTCCTGAGAAACCTCATGTTGGGTCGTGTCAGAACATGCATGAAAACTGGCCTCGACGCCCGTTGGGGTAGAGTGGTAGAATCGCATGATGTTGATAATTGAAGCCATTTGGGTCTGGATCAGTCACGGGTTGATGTTTTGCTCCGGAGTCAAACTCAATTCCAGGTTAGACCGTTCTTGTAAAGTGTTGTTATTGAATCCAATGTTGATAGAAGAACACCAACACGACAGAGTCGCTTCATGATTGTCAGTGCGTGGGTTGCAATATTTACTGTCAAGAGCTATCCCTAGCTTCACACAGCAAGCTCATACTGTTGATCATCAGATGAAAGTCAAGCAGTTCAAGAGCTCCGGAAAGTGACGTGAGCAACAGCAAGTAAGAAAGCTCGAATTACCTACCTTAAAGTAGGAGCTAAAAAGCGGAGTCAAACCTACCTTAGAGCTAAGCGGAGTCGATCTTGATCCGGGAGTCCCTTGGATCGCGTTGCCAACAGGTCTATCCTGGTAAGCCAGGTCACGAGGACACAACACGATAGTTGGGTCTGCTTGAGCTACTACACACGATGACGCTGGTGCTTGTCAGTTTGAAAGACTTGCCGAGGGGGTATTACCAGAGGCACCGTCATTATGGACCCAGTGTTGGCGAGGCCTTTGTAAGTCGAGGTCTGGTCTTGATCTTTGAATCTCCTGTTCCCCGGGCATGGAGAGTACATGCAGAGAGAGGCATTGTATCATTACATTACGTCGTCTTCCGCATCCTGCTTCCTCTCAATGTCCCTCATACTGTAACAATTCACCTGATGTGATCCATGGATGCTCTGATACTCAACTCAATGTTCGGTTGGTCGGGGGTGCATCGGTGGGGCCGATGAAGCTTCTTCCGAGTTAGCATATCGGATGCCCCTGTGGAGCGTCCAATCCGCTTTCACTGTAACTGCGTCTAACTTGGATCCAAGCCCTGTAAGTACAGGGAGGTGAAGGGACATGCACATCACTCACTCACTTGCCATCAGGTCAGACCTTTGAACTTCAGATATCAACATTTCCTAGGATGATGCTGGATGTTAGACTACCTAGACTGTTCTACGACAGCTTCTTGTCTGTTCTACATCTGATTGTCATGGTAGTTGAGGAATTTGTACCAAGCCAAAGTGAAACAGAAATACTGCAAATGGCTTCTGCTGTTCTGTCTGTCCCTACTCCACCTTGCTAACCCATCATGCAGACCATCCATCAAAAAGTGTCCGTCTTTGGTGGTGTTCTTCTGTGCGGTAGCTTCAGGAGCCGCCCATACATACCCTCTTAACAGTTCGGCTTCTCAATTGGTGTGAGTGGGAGCTGTTCAGAGAGCATCACGTCAGAGGCGCTTTTTCCCTGCGGATGCGGTTGATGCATGCAACGAAACCCAGGGCTCTCTGCGCGTCGAGCCCCAGCCAGGCCAGCCCCCATTGATACTCTACATCACGAGCTTGCCAACCTCGTCGCTCGTTATGCCCGGACAGCCAAGCCAAGATCCGCAGCTGCCAGTAGAGGGTACCTACAGAAAAATAAGCAGCATTTCATCGACGATTGCCGGGCCTCTGGTCCAATGGTCTGAGGGTTCTTGAAGCTTAGACCAGATGCTATTGCAACGGATAAAACTCGCGGACATCCAACATCAATTGCCTGACCTATTAAATTACCCGCGTGTCTAAGAAAACCCTCACAAGCAACCTTGCCTTAATTGTCCAGGGGTATCTATATTCTCCAACAAGTTAAGAATATACCAGTCATTATTCATGTCGTCGGACATGTCGTGCCCTTTTCCAGGGTCCAATTGCCCCGTCCTGGGGAAGATCACTGGTGGATGGCACCAACCCAAGAGGCGTGACTAGAAAGTCTAGGCCCATCTTATTTTTACTTTACTTCGTTTATGAGGGGCATCGTTCTCTTGCCAATTGACCACGACCACCAACTATCGTAGCTGTACATAGACATAGACGTTAGCCCACCGTGACAGTTGAGTCGAGGTAACCCAAAAACTTCTATTGGATCGTTCGTAGCTTCCTGCCAATCCGCCAGTGCCCTAATGCCCCATTACCCCAGCCAAACAGTGTCATCTCGTCAGGTTGTCCTGTCTCCGCATCCATTCTTGAATTGGAAGTCTCCATCCACCCTCCAATCCGTCCATCCATTCTCTCTGCCTTGCATTGCCTTACCTTACCTTACAGTACCTTGCAAGCTTCCATCATCAACACCCCGTTACTGTATCACCATCACTTGGCTGACACCATCTTCGAGAACCCCTCTCTCGTGGGAAAAAGCATATCAATATCGCGTTGCCCCCCTCATTCAATCATCTCTTTACCATAGTAGGTCTTGTCCAGCCTGGCCTACAGAGCTTCGCGGTCATCGTGTGCCTTGGGCCAAATATCTTAGCGTCGACTACCGGGCTGCCGAGGCGACAAAGTAATCGCCCAGCTACCGCTACTGTACCGAGCTAGTAGCTCTCCCCAGATCATCGTCGGGTCCCCGCCGCCTTCTGAGACCACCGCTCGTCACAGCTACATATCTTACCCTACTGTACCTTGAATGCGCCGACGTGCGCCTTGATCCATCTTACCGGGTCGATATCACGTCCTTGGTTCTTCAACAACGTTAGCCATTTGATCTTCTAGAGCCGTTTCCAACGACTTGACAGGTATGGTTGATTGTCTTATTCCTCTGGCCATCTTTTCACTGTGCTGTGTCCTACTGTACTGCTGAATGTGTCGCTCGTGGTGCTCGAGCCACTGACACTCCCAAGCTTTCCGCAAGCAAGCTCTGGTCACCAGAGGTATCGGTACCTTGCTCTAGGGCTTTCGCTAACGCAGCGTTCTCCAGGTTTGGCTGGCAAATAGACTAGGGACAGAGAGTCTCCTGCCTCGCCTACCCCTCAGCCAGGCCAGTCCCCTGATCAGAAGATCACATCAGTCTCCTCATTGTGTTCCATCCCGGATCTCTTCGTTCTTGTGCCTCTACATGGTACGGCTCTCCCCACTTCGGTACTCTCCACAACTTTCTGCTCGCTCCACACGCTTTCATTCATCATAAAGGGTTGTTACGACTCCAGGTCAATTTCCCTCCTCTTCAGCCAACCTTTCGCGACGGTACGCTTACAGCAAGGACCCCCTCCCCTGCTGCGCCGCCTACCAGCTTTCCCCATTGAAAGCTCCCGCGCCACCCTAGTACCCGCAGAGGAACGGCAGTATTAGCTGGAGGTTCATACCGCCCGCGACTCTCTTCAGCACCACTTAGAACCTGGTCTCGTGTGGCAACCGCATCTCGACACAACCTGAGTACTCGGCGCATTGCATCCATCGCATTGCATCGCAAAGCCCAGCAGTAGCAGCTACGACAAGCAGCAATCGACCCGCGACACAGCACGGCACACTGCAACGCTGCTCCGCGACACGCGACATACATCATCCTCCTACCACGCTCTTCCACCTTTCTTATCCACTTACCATCTCTTTGCAGCGCGCCGCTGTCCTTCTCCCCCGCCTTCCGACTGCAATTCACAAACTCTCTCGGAGTCTCCCCATTCCCTCATTCGACTTGCACACCGTGTGCTCGCCGTAATTATTCGCGATCAACCACCTCTCGTCAACATATTTCCCACATTGCTATTGAGGATATCGTGATCGACACAGACTGAGAGTTGAGAGTCAAGAGACTGGCCTTGTGATCGCTAACTGTTCGCCACCGCCGCCGCGTCTCTTGCCTCGTTGCCGCTCCCAGTGCAGCGCAGACCCCGCGTCACTCTCTTGGTGTCGGACTTTGCGCGCCTGCTTGCGAGCTTTTCACTGACAATGGGCCACGATTAAGTCTCCTTTGTCGCTACAGCATTGGACCTCTCTACCCGCTTACACCAGTCCTCTCCACAACTCTTACTCACGAATGGGTGCCTACCTGCGCCCTTGACTCTTATCCGACAACCTAAATCTTCTATTTGCGCCTTGGGTTAGACGCGCTGGTGTTTAGATATTCTGTCGCCTTCATTCACACTAATCGACCACCTTGGCTCACGCCGCACGAACATCTGGTATATCGCCTTACATATTTGCGACACATCCAGACTCACCACTTCACGAGACCACATCTCCTCAGCTCTGGTTCCAGCATCAGGATTTCTTTCTTTCCGTTTCTTCTGTTTAACGACTTAGAATTTGGCACGTGTGACGGCATAGTCTTTAGATATACGTGAGATTTACATCTCTGGTAAGTGAAACCATTGCAACTGCAGTCAATCTTCGTCTTGCTTTGACAAAGATTCTGCCTCATATCCCAGGTTGCCGTCCATGTATCCAGACTGCACCCTTACTGCGACTGTCTGCATGTCAATCTCCCCTCTGTTTGGCCAGTGTCACAGAGCCGCTTATCCGCTGTTCTTAAGCAGCACCCAGTACTCATCATGAGACCAGTCAGCTAACCGTTTGCAGTTTCGTTTCTATTCATTCATCAGAAGAATTCTCTACAGTCTACAAATTTATTCCACCTTGCCGTTCTACGGGCGTAAATTCAAAACTTTCAGTTAACAAGGCGATATCAACCACCTGCCTTCGCGGTTTCAGATTAGAACTCAGGTAGTGTTTGTCCTGGACGATGAGCTCAGGTCCGCTTAAAACAGGTCCGTCCTCCAGACTTGGCCAAGGGTCTCATCCTACGGCTCCAGGCAACAACCAGTCACTTCTTCTCGATAAGTTACATGCGAGGACATCTACTCCAGATTCAGAAGCTCTTGCTAGCTCAGACGACGAAGGCGACCACCGCCACGAATCCGCGCAACTAACTGCACAGTCCACATCTCAACCGCCAAAACCCGTTCGGCGACCCTCGTGGTTAAACGAAACCTCTCAAACATTAGGCCGACCTCGCAAAGGATCGTTTGCTAGTAGCTCAATGTCACCAACTACTTCTCACCCCAGTACGCCTTCTGGCGAGACTGGTGCAGGGACGTGGGGATCCCACTCTGCATCATCTGTGATGGGTCGACCAGCAGGCTCGTCTACCTTTCCATGGGGTACTGGAATTTGGAATTTGGATCGCAAAGACCCTCCGTCGAGGCTCAGCGAAGTTCTGCCTTCACCTACATCAACCATGCCCCCAGGTGGCGGCAACTCTTTCTTCAATTCCGAGATACAAACATCTCCTGTCTCGCGCGATCCTGGACCTAACTCTCAGATCCCTTTTGCGATCCCACTCCACCCTACTCCTAAAACATACAGGTCGCAGTCATATTCTGTCGGGCAACTGGATCCTGAGACGACAGCCGTTCCACCTTCCATGAGCTCTTCGGCCATTTTAGGCCGCGCTCGTCACCCCGCACTTCAGCATCGACCTTCGCGCCCCAGTATGCTAAGTGAGATGGCGAACGACGGCACAATGCTTGGGAAGGTCAAGGAAGTTGAGGATGACGATGATGAAAGCCCGACTGAATCCCTTCAAAATTCCTTTCACCAAAACTCGTCGGATGCTAAAACAATTGAGATGTTGGCTCGAGAGAACGCGATCCTTCGTCAGCAGCAAACACAGTACAATGCGCGCATCAGACCTCGCGCAGCTACTGGATCTTCGTATGCTGGAAACGGCTATTCTTTCCGAGAAACTGTGCCAGAGGAATCTGATTATGCTATTGATGAGCTTGATGAAACAAACGAATCTGGCGATATGTTGGCCAAACGGGCGCTGAATAGGCGGATGAGTGAATTTGGACCGGGGTCTTTGCGCTCTCCGTTTGGCGACAATCGCAAGGCTGACAACGCCAACCTCAAGAAAGCACTGTGGTCAAGCTCTCTCGGGTTTCCTGCTTCAGACATCTCTCAGAGCAGAAGACATTCGTTCGCGAACATGCCAACACGTCAAGGATCCATCAGCTCTATACCTGATTCCGCACTCGAGCCTTCCGTAATGGATATGCAGCAATCTCAAGATTATCCTTCTGGGTATCCTGACCCTGCCGCATTCGGAGCCGCCGCTCATGGTAAGCTAGAGCGCACAACCTTGAGTTTTATCCTGAATCATTTGCTAACACATGCAACAGCAGGCCAGTACTTCGGTGGAGTTGCCAACATTGGAAATGCGTATCAGACTGGGTTCGCCAATCAGTACGCATCTCCTTACGGACTGCCGAACCCCTATGGAAATCGCGCACCATCTCCCCATCGCAACGTTTACAGCATTGCTCAGCCTCGTCACAACCAGCTCTTGCACATCGTGCTGTTCAAGTGCGCGAGAGCTGACGTGTTCTACATTCAAGAGGGAACTGGTCTCACTGTTAAGCCAGGAGATTTGGTCATCGTTGAGGCTGATCGCGGCACTGACTTGGGCACTGTTGCAAAGGACAACGTCGACTGGCAGAGTGCCAAGGATCTCAAGGAGCACTATGCTGAGGAGCAGTACAAGTGGCTGATGATGTATTCTCAGGGTGCTGCTGCTGCGCAGGACGGAACCAGCGGAGGTCTTCTCGCCTCTTCCACCGGTCTCCAGGGAAGTGCGATTGGAGGCATGGGACCCCCAAGCCAGCACCATGCGCAGGAGCCTAACGCCGGCGAACTTCGACCCAAGCTTATCAAGCGTCTTGCGCAGAGCCATGAAGTGCATGCCTTGCGGGACAAGGAAGGCCAAGAGGCGAAGGCAAAGCGCGTTTGTATGCAAAAGGTCAAGGAGCATGGTCTTAACATGGAAATTCTCGACGCTGAATTCCAGATGTGAGTATTCTGAACCATCCACCAGTTTGGATCATCTAACACTCTTGATTACAGGGACTGGAAGAAGTTGACTTTTTACTATTTCGCTGACTCCTACATCAACTTCAACTCGCTCGTTACCGATCTATTCAAGATTTACAAGACCCGAATTTGGATGTCTGCTATCAACCCAGCCTCATTCGCCAGTCCAACTCTTGGCATTCAGGCTCCTAGCGGCATCGGCCCTGGTGCAGTGAACGCGAACCGCGGTGCGGGCGGCAGTGACCGGCGCCAGAATCAGCAGAGTCAAGAGCCTCATCAGGCGCCCGCTTTCACTGCTGGAGCTAGAGATGGTCGCGGATACCGCCCGGCTTTCAGCCAGCCTTTCGGCAATGAAAGCCGTCTTGCGCAACCCTCTGGCTATCCTCCCTCTAACTACCCCTATGGGCAGTTTGGTAGTCCTTTCAGTAACCCCCGAAGCAACGTTGGCTACGGTGGTGGAGGAGTCCCCGCCATGGAGGGCTATCCAGGAGGAGTCCCCCAGCTGGGAGAATACCAGTCCATACGCCAGCGATTCCCCAACCCGCAGTCGGGACCAAGCCCGGCACCTCACACTCAAGCCACCTCACCTCTGGGTCCTCAGAATGACTGGGTGGGATCGTTCCAGGGCTTGTCACTCAACACTCATTAATGTGCGTCTTCGCATACGTTTGGCGACCTTGAGAAGACTTTTCTCATTTCACTCCTTTACATTAAGACAGATTACAGCAGATTCTACTCCGAAGAAAGAGTAATAGCTGATGTCTAGGTGATGGAGTCAACGACCCAGACTATCAGATTCAGAACCAGCCCCCAAGTGGCTTGTGGTGTGGTTACATGCTTGTGTGTTTTCGGTTTCGCGCATGATGATTTCATCATTTCCTTTTTTATCTTTCTTGGCGTTTACAGGCAATTCTCATTCGACAGTCGAGTATTATGAGATTGTTCAATAGCTGCTTTTACATTTCACCAACGCTTTGCTCAGGATCCATGATCCAACGGCCGTTTTCACGACAACGATAGGGAGCAGGGGGAGGGAAAGATGAATGACATTCGATGGCATGGATTTTGCTTTTACAGGCTGAGATTATAGACAGAAAGACCCGAGGGCTTCGCATTTACGGCTGTAACTAATATGCGATCAAAAAAGGGACATGTTTTGGGCGATATAGTTGGACTCATGTATGACAAAGACTTCCTTTACTCGTTTGCTTCTTCGTGCAATAGTTGGGTTTGCTTCTGAGGGGTTCTTTGGTTCGCGGCACGAAAATGAGACTCTTTATGTGATAGATTAAATTGGAGCTCAAGGTATTGCTTGTATCTGCTGTCTGCAAAGTGAAGACATATAGAAGTGGAGACAAACGCATTATTCCAAGTCATACGGGCATGCGCCAAATGTTAGATCATCTTTCGATACGAAAATGCTAGTAGGGTGAGGTTGGGTGGCTCCCGTCGTGCCTGCCTTCTTTGGTAGAAGGAGCGAGATCAAGTTGACAGCCTTCCTTCCACTCCTTCCTAGAATTACAACTGACCCGTACACCATGAAGATTTCTCTTACCATCAATCGATTTGGCACGCAGCTAGATCAAGAATCAATCTCCAAATAATACTCACTCCTCTTGACTCTTGACTCTTTGCACTTTTTGACTTCTTCAGCAACATCTACCCACCTACTCAACATGCCCCCAAGAACACGAAAGAGAAAGGCATCTGCCACTGGTGAGATCAAACAGACACATACTGCTTACTGCTAGCTCTAACTAAGGCCTAAGCAGAGAGCAATGGAACTGAAGAAGCAGCCCCGAAAAAGACCGCTACGGGTGCAACGAACCAACGAAGAGGCAAGAACGCTGCCACCGAACTGAACGGCTCTTCCAAGAAGAAGCGAAAGATGCTTGCAAGTGATGCCAAGAAACAGATTCAGAAACAAGGGAGCGACCTTGTCAGATTTATCGATGGCGAGATAAAGGCACGTCTGTACGTTATTTCCCGATTCTTCACTCGATCAATTCGCTGACACGTGTAGCCCTCGACACGGCGGCAATGCATTGGTGAAAGACCTTTCCCCAGAGGTTGTCTGTATCATACCATGGATGAATTCTTCGCCTGCTCTACATAAGAAGAATGCCCAAACCTACCCGCAGCTGATGCTGAAGGCTCTCAACGAACTGCAAGGTCATGTCGATGCTTACGATGCACTGGTCAAACAAGATACCGGTATCAGAGCGCCAACGTGGATGCGCTGGGGACAAGATGCCAAAGACTTGGACGAGATGAGCCAACATGGTTTAAAAATGTCTTCACAGATCATCAACCATGTCATTATGCCTGATGTACACGGACTTCCAGCCAAACCTGCTGAGAGCGCCACAGGGGTTGAGAATGTGGCGTGGGATCTCATTGAGGAGGCATTGCCAATGATATCTGATGATACGTGGGGAAAAGTTGCACAGGGTCAGGTGAAGGCTTTTACTGAAGTTTTGAAACTGCTCCCAGTTGAGAGTAGTCCAGTGTAGATAGGCCAACGGTGTCAAGGTCTGGGTTTACTGCGGTGTATAGGAGTTTATTGTTGGTTCTGGAGTCCTAGAGCACTGACTATGTCTTGGTCATTTGTAATGAGGTCAAGAAACATTAAAGGCGCGTAGAGGTGTTTTACCAAGTCCCTTTCATAAACATCAATCTTACTGTGTCGCCTACCGTGCAGATATCTTCGGTGTGTTGCTAGTTCACCGAGAACATGAATGAGCGCACAGACCACGTCCTCGGTGAAGCACCAGCGCTGACTCAGCCAGAATGATAGGGACAGAGCGAGCGAGGGCTGAGGGGCAGTCGCTTAGAAACTAAGCCAAACGAGGGTAAGCGTAACCCACAGAGTGCTTCTGCCCACAAACTCCTGCCCTAAAAAACTTCTGTCGAGTTGCTCTTTTCCTTCTCGTGAGAAATCTCGACACTCCTCAAACTAACCAGGCAGGATACCTCGACACAAGCCGGTACGTGTACCCCCATTCCCCTCCCTTCGCTCAATTCCAGAGCATTCTTTCTCTTTGCAACCTTTTCGCTTTCATTTATCTTCAAGCCGCTCTTTCGCTAACCTCTGCCGTTTCGCCCGACAACAGCCAAGATGGGTGCCCTCAAGTACGTCGAAGAGCTTCAGAAGAAGAAGCAGTCGGATGTCGTTGCCTTCCTCCTCCGAGTTCGCTGCTGGGAAGTACGTTAAACCACCAAACACAAAATATGCACCAATTTCTCTCCTGTGGACGGCGGCCAACCTGCTCTCGCTCTCTTGTTCTCTCGCTCGTGTCCGATGCGGTCGATTTTTGTGCGTTTCAATTCTCGGCATTGGGAAGAAAATTCTCAACGATGAATCAACACATTTTTGAAACAATGTGTACGCATGGACATGGACGACGAGAACTCGAGACGAAGCGGGTTGATTTTAACCCCGTCTCTGCTATACACTCGTTGAACATTTGCTGAGAGTGCATCAATATAGCTCCGTCAATTGACCGTCATCCACCGCGCCTCTCGCCCTTCCCGTCTGGACAAGGCTCGCCGTCTCGGATACAAGGCCAAGCAGGGCTATGTTATCTACCGCGTCCGTGTCCGCCGTGGTGGCCGCAAGCGCCCTGCTCCTAAGGGTGCCACTTACGGTATGTTTTCCTCTATGGAACAGAGGAATGTTAGTCTCTAATGCAAACCGTCAAACAGGCAAGCCCACCAACCAGGGTATCAACCAGCTGAAGTACCAGCGATCCCTCAAGGCTACCGCTGAGGAGCGTGTCGGCCGCCGCTGCGCTAACCTCCGAGTCCTCAACTCCTACTGGATCAACCAGGACTCTACCTACAAGTACTACGAGGTCATCCTTGTCGACCCCCAGCACAAGGCTATCCGCATCGACCCCCGTATCAACTGGATCGTCAACCCTGTGCACAAGCACCGTGAGGCTCGTGGTCTCACCGCCACCGGCAAGAAGTCCCGTGGTCTCAACAAGGGCCACCGCTACAACAAGACCCAGGCTGGCCGCAGAAAGACCTGGAAGCGCCACAACACCCTGTCCCTGTGGCGATACCGATAAACAGCTCGCCCCCTTTGGGAGCTGGCTGGAACGATTATTTTCGCAACACGGCTGTCTGGTTGTACTCGCGATTTGGGAGGGTCTGGTTTTGGCACTGCATGCTTGGACTCTGGGGAGTCGGGAACCTTATTTGGTAGCAAAAAAAATGGAATCAAAAGTAATTCCAATTTCATGATCAAGATTAAGAATATGGTTTCCTGGCTGAATTTGGATGTTTTATATATGTGACTGTGAATGTCTGCATCCTTCGTGTTGTGATTTGTTGCTGTTGTACTGTGATTACGGTATATCAAAGAGTTATCTATGATGCTATGGCAATCTAACTGTCCTACTCGAGAGTATGATACAAAATGAATTCCTCTCTCCTGCGGCCTTTGACCGTCTTTCAGAGCAAATTGACATGTTTTTGCTGCCATGGCAAATGGGATTGAAAATTGTTTCTTCACTTGTGGATCCGTCAAAGATCCACACCGCAAAGGTCTTTCAACAGAAGGACTCACATCAATCATTGGATAGGAAAAGAAGTGGTTTTAGTGGCCTAGTTCAACCTCGAACAAAAGGGAAAGCCTCTGGTTTGGCCAGAGATCTGAAAATCGCCTAGCTACCTACTTTCTCATGTTTCACTGCGTACATGGAATCGCTATTTCTCTTAGATTGAGCACTGTGTTACGAAATCAATTTCCAAGATCTTGTGAGACCTAAAGTAGCGAATGTCGGCTTTATTAACTGAGATGTGGTCTTTTATTCTCGTAAACCTTCCAAGGCTCATTCAATTCATCCATATGCGAAGATATTCGTAGTAAGTACTTTGTGTGGCGTCCCCACATTCCATGTGGCTTGCCTGCCAGTTAAGCGCGTTATGTATCCAACCGCGTCTATCGCAGTCACTTAACGCGTGCAGTGCAACGACATTGTTACTTTCGTCATATAGATAATCAACCAGAGTATCTAGAAACAAAGATCTTTGTGAAGAGCGTAGGATATTTAATACTTACTCATATCTCATTCGGAACTCAACAGGGAGAGGTAGGCTCTTAAACCGCTATACTCAAGAGTCAAGACGTATTTCGTCCCCTTAATTCACACATTCAACACCACACTCACTTACACCCTCACAACCACACACATCCATGTCTCATCAACCATCGTCCTCATGACAGACCTCCTCCAGATCCTCCCCTCTTTTCCTCTCCGCCCTTTCGCTGCTCTTCTTCCCACCGTCGAGCAAAACGCTCTCACAACAACAGACCTTCTCACTCTTCATCCCGCCGACATCGCCAAGCAGACGCGCCTCCCCATCCTCGACCTCAAGCGTCTGATAGCTGCTATACAGGCCTCACTCTCTGATGATCTCGCTCCAGAGCAACCACTTCTACGACCAGAGCCTGATCCAGAGTCCACTTCGGAACCGGAACCTGAGTCACGGGTCATCAGCACGCTTGACGATGGCCTTGATGCTGCACTGGGAGGAGGCGTGCCCGTCGGCGTCGTGACCGAGTTCACTGGTGAGAGCGGCGCCGGAAAGACACAGGCTCTCTTATCCCTCTGTCTCGCCGTTCAACTTCCCTCTCCTCATGGCCTCGGCCGTGAAGCTCTCTACATATCAACCGAGGCCGCTCTCGCCACAAGCCGTCTTGCACAAATGCTCAATTCCAACCCTATCATACAACAATATGACGACCCGGATACTCGACCTTCACTCGATGCCATACATAGTGCTGTCACTCCAGACCTAGAAACCCAGGATCATATCCTGGAGTTTCAGGTTCCTGTTCTTCTATCCCGTCACAGAATCGGTCTTATCATCCTCGACTCCGTGGCCGCCAACTACCGCGCCGAGTTTGAGCGTCAGGGTTCTCACGGCTCTAATATGGCCGCTCGAAGCGCTGAACTCGTCCGTCTGGGCGCTCTTCTCCGCGATCTCGCTCGCAGGCATAATCTCGCTGTTGTCGTTGCCAACCAAGTCGCCGATCGCTTCTCCTCCAGCGCTACTCCGCGTCACGCACCTCCTAGAAGCAGTGGTGTCGTCTATGAGAGTCCCCTAGCTTCAAGGAGTATGCCTCCCCCTTCATCTATGAATTTACCCAGCACACCCTCATCATCATTACCCTTTGCTTTGCAAGATCCTGATGGGCCTCCTCCGCCACCTGCTCTGATGCTCGATCATCAGCAGCGTTGGTTCACAGGTTGGGGTGATGATCCCCACGCCTCTTATTCTCTCAAAACTCCCAGCCTGGGTCTTGTGTGGTCGACGCAGATTGCTTGTCGAGTTGCATTGTTCAAGCGACCCGTTTATGGCCGTATCAGACAAGCCGCGCCTCTGACCGCAGAGGATGATTCAGATTTAGCCGCCCCGACATTGAGAGGATGGCGAAGGTGGATGAAAGTCGTCTTTGCGCCTCATACGGCCTCGACAGGTCAGGGCTTGCACGGGGCAATTGAGTTTGAGGTTACGATGGGAGGATTAAAGTCTACAAAGGCCCAAAAAGTGAAACACTAATAGCAATTCCCCAAAGAAAGGGAAAATATACAAACCCATGCACCATAACTACATTGCCATGGGACAGATCAAGGGGACAGACAGTCACTGTACATACAATCATAGACACGAACAGACTTTGAAGCAAATCATATGATACCTCTATACTACCTAACTGCCTCCTAAAATGACTATGCTAAGTGCAAGGTATACAAGTTCCAAAACTCCATTCTCATGCATATCTATGTCGTGCAACCCCATTACCTCGGGTGTGGAAACTCGTCATCCATCTGGAGACGTACTCCAACATTCATACTGATAAGTTCCTGCACAAGCAGCTTTGCTGCGTACGGCATCGTCATCTTGGTCACCTCCCTCGTGCTCTTGCATGTGTGACAATAACCCTTGTATCCGAACAGACCGCACTGTTGGCAAATGTCAATCTCTGTGCCGTCCGAGCTGATCATGAGTCGTTCCAGCAGAAGCTGAGAAGCACCATACGCGATTAGACAATCACGTTCCATTTCACCCAGACGCAGGCCACCATCTCGGGAACGACCTTCTGTGGGTTGACGAGTCAGGATGGCTCGGGGACCTCGAGATCGAGAGTGCATCTTGTCTTGCACCATGTGCTTGAGTCGTTGGTAGTAGATAGGTCCGTTGAAGACATATGCTTCCAGAGGCTCTCCAGTGATACCCGATGTAAAGTAATCCTTGCCCTCCCAGGAGAATCCATGGTCGACAAGGACTTGACTCATCTCCTCCAGCGGATGAGAGCGGAAGGCATCACCGAAACCGTAGTCAGGACGGCCATGGACGATAGAAGCCTTGCCCGTCAGACACTCGAGCAGTTTACCGACAGTCATTCGAGACGGGAAACCGTGAGGGTTCATGATAATATCGGGGCTCAGACCACTGTCAGAGAAGGGTAAATCCTCCTGTTCAACAATGATACCAACAACACCCTTTTGACCGTGACGAGACGAGAACTTGTCACCCAGCTCGGGGCGTCGAGTTTGTCTGGTCTGGACCTTGATCACTGTGGTGTCCTTTTCCGTCTGAGAAATCATCACCTTGTCGATGTATGCCGGGTCCGCGATTCGGTAAGAAACTGATGAATCGCGGAACTCACCCGGTCCACGGTCCAGGCCAATACCAGTGCTTGTTTGGTCGAGCGGTGTCTCCTTCTTGACCATGGCCTCACCGTTGTTGACCTTGTACCCAACGATGGCCAGACCATCGTCATCCAGAGCCTCATGCTTTGCAATGCGATGCTTGACCTTTCCTTCGCCTTCGTTTTCGGGATCTCCAATACGCTCCCTACGTCCGTTGGGGTACTTCTGCAGTTCTGTGGTGTATTTTCTGAAGACTTGACACCGACCAAATCCTCTATCGACTGACGCCTTGTTCAGAACCAAAGCATCTTCAATATCATATCCAGAGTACGACATGACAACAACGGTGGCGTTTTGGCCTGCAGGCAGCTTGTCGTAACCGATAAGTTGAATGGTCTTAGAGATAACCATGGGTCGCTGAGGGTAGACCAGGGTGTAGAGAAGGGTGTCGATACGGTTAAACTGGTTGTATGCGATTGCACCAATGGCTTGTTTACCCATAGCGCATTGGTAAGTATTACGAGGAGATTGGTTGTGGTGAGGGAAAGGAATCAATCCTGCGACAGCTCCTAGAACAGTGAAGGGTTCGATTTCCAGATGCGTTGTACTCTGTGTCACTTGGTGTTCGTATATGGTGATAAGAGCGTCGTTCTCCTCGTTCACATCCAGGTACTCGACAATTCCGCGGTTCAAGAAATCGTCGAATGTCGCCTTGCCCATCTGAAGTAGTCGGAGATGTTCGGGCTTGAGCTTCTGCTTTCCATTCTTAACAATGATATAAGGTCGGCAAATACGACCTTCATCAGTAGCGATATGTACGGCGTTGAAGTGGGTGTTAATGTTTATGCCAACAAATGGGGAGATCCAACCCCTTCGGCGCATCGTTCTGAACCTTTGCGCAAACCGTTTTGGGTACCGTGTCAACGCAAACGGCGTACCGTTTACGTGAATAATGTAACTCCCTTCCCGGTGCATTTCAGCACCTGAGAAGTTGCGAATGGGTTCAACACCAGCATCGAGCGTAAAGATCCATCTCTTGACGGGCTCTTCATCGACGTTGGTAGTAATATGAGTCATCAGGGCCAAATTCTTGACCAGACCACAGGCTTCACCTTCGGGTGTATCTGACGTACAGAGCATACCCCACTGCGACGGTTGAAGCGCACGGGGACCAGAGACCTTTCGGGTCTTTTCGAACTGACTGCTGATTCTGGTCATCATACCAAGGGCAGCGATATAACTGAGTCGGCTGAGAACGTGAGTGACACCCGCTCGGTTCATATTGAAACGTTTAACACTCCAGTTGCCAGTCTGAATCGCTCGGTTGATTCCGTACCCGATGTTGTTGGCATGATTGCTGATCATGTGTACAGCATCTAGGGGTACTGCGCGGTTGTTCTTTTTGAGAAACTTGTCGATCGACATCTTGACTCCGGACGTAAATTGCTTGAATAAATCTTCAAAAAGGAGTGAGAGAAGTTGACCAGCAAGCTCGAGTCGCTTGTTTCCCACGAAATCTCTGTCATCGACCAGCTTGGGATTGTGGGAAGCGATGAGAACTCTTCGGGTCATCATAGCCACGTAAATAGCCTTGGGATAGAAATCGAGACCCTCGATGGGTACATGGGCAATCACCAGGTTGGCCAGAGCATCGAGACCTTCTTCCACATGGTTGCGGCGCACTTGAGGACCGAACAGGCCTCTTCGCGAGCCCATCTTAACCCTGGTTCCAATATACTCCAACGCTTGGTGCTGGGTAAAAACTCCGACCTTGGTTGCCTCATCGAAGTTGACCAGGAATTCGTCTTGATATCTTCCATCGGATCCCGCAACAAGCTGCATGATCTCCATGTCCGACAAACCGCCAAGAGCTTTGAGGATAATGACGATCGGAATACCCTCTACTAGTACGTTGTGTGTGAGGAGAATCCTGTCCTTCTTGAGTGTGACATATGTCTTCGACTTTCGCTCGTGTGTAGAACTGGTAACCGAGGCCGAGATGATGTTGTTTTTCTCGTCCGCTTCGACAATGATACGGTTTTTGCTCAGCTGCTCCTGAATGAGAATAACCTTCTCTGTTCCACCAATAATGAAATAACCACCAGGGTCGAGCGGGCATTCGTTCATCTCCTCCATCTGTGTGTTGTTCGCACCGCCAAGGCGACACTTGGAGCTCTTCAACATGACTGGCATGCGTCCTAGTGGCACGTTCTTTCGCACGATCCTCTGTTTGTCTCGGATGTATTGAATATCGACAAGAATGGGCGCGGCGTATGTCATATCTCGGAGACGGCACTCCATGGGAGTGACTTCGGTATGCGACTTGGCATCTTGCCAATCCTGACGTCTAGGGCGGTCTACTCGAATATCAGTGAATCTAGGAAGTTGTCAGTACGGTCGGGTTACTAAAGCCTTGTCCACCTACTCAAGCCAGAAATTACTGTCCACTTCGCTTCGAATGGTTCGGTTGGCGCGCACGATATCCTTGATCTCTTGTTCGACGAAGAAATTGTATGAGTCAATGTGCCTACACCTGGAGTTAGAATTCGTGGAACGAGACAGCCAAACTTCCACGCGTTATTTCGAAACATACTGCTTGACGAGACCTGCAATAGAATTAGCAACAAGACTCACAAGGCTGATCGGCGTCCTTACCCTTTACTTTGAGGAAGGCCGGCAGAAGCTGGAACTTGTCTTCCTTTGTAGAAATAGGATCGGTGAGCTTCTTGCCATTGTAGAATGGCTCTAGGAGAGCCTCGAAGCCATCATCGACCGTAGGCATTTTGAATGTCACCTAAGAGCGCACATCTACAACGGAAGATTCGGATGAGTGTTGCGCTGACTGGTTACTTTTTTTTTCTACGGCAGCTTTGCGATAGCTTCGCAAAAAGTTCTTGCCCCGCGGTCATAGGTGGATCCGGCTGCTTCGGTTGCGCCACGGTGGGGGACGAGCGCGTCGCGATAAGATAGTGGTTCACGTGATCACATGCACTTCAACGTTCTGGTAACGATAGAACCTTACACCGGCATCAGGACATAGTATTCTGTGACGATATGTAATTGAAGATTTACGGCTTCTCAGTCGAGACCTGTGATTTTCCGCTTGTCTATTGAAAAATAACTCCTTCACTGTGCACATAACAACGCTAGGACTAACCTTCCTGGGCTCGGCTGCTACCCTGTGCACCGAGGTATACTTAACGAATCCGTTGAAAGCTTGAACATATTAGCCATTTCATCAAGCTCATGAAACATGATTGGGCATTTATTCTGTCTGGTTCTGAGACTCGAATTGAAGAGGAACATTTATCATTTGGGTTGGATTAGTGCCTGACTAGTCATTGGTAAGAATTGACTAACTACCACCTGTTTCTTGTGAATTTACCAACAAGCCTTTATGAGAACCCCGCCTCACCCACTCAATGATATCGACTATGCCAAAAGAAAATAAATATGCTGTCCCAGCGAGAAGTCACTGCGTGTTATCGTGGTGCAATTATCTAGTCCTGTGGCTGGGAGAGACGTCACCTACGTATTAATGCGGATATGGTGGGAGGAATACTAAACCGGTCACGAGCTTGAATCTAAGTAGATTACAATTTTAGCCTAACATATCCAGGATCATATTCTATAATGTGTAATCATTGCATGGATGTGGCCTGTCTTGGAGTATCGTACAGCTAGTGGCAACTCGAAGCTGAATTGCCGACAGTGAAGTTGGTTCTATCGTCATATATGGACCCGAGTCGACGATCTTCAGGGAACTATAGCATGGCAATGACAACACACGGCATTAAAACCCACGAGTGACTCGGACCGTATCCATCAGTTGCATGCCCCTACTAACAAGTAAAAGGAAACTCCTACGGGTTGAATTTCTTATACATCACCTGACCTAGTTAGGTAGATACTCAGGCCCGACCTTATCCTAAAAGAACAGATAGATGGCAATTATTCCATCAAGTCCCAGCTTCAATGGCTCTCAGATATGCTATTTCAGTTGGCTAAACGAAATTCGTCTTCAGAATACCCCTCCGCCTAGACTTAAGTTGGTAACAAGACAAGGGCAATTCATTGTACGTACGACTACACTGTGTCTCCGCATACATTAGCAGCGAACCCTAAGCGTGTCGCCTATCTATTAACGATCAATCTTGATGTGCGTCACTGGAACAGTTATTAAAGGCTATTGCTCACAGGAAGATCACGCAGTGGCCCGTGAAAGTAGGGTCCTGATTGGAATCCAGACTGAATGCGCAGTGAGCAAAGCGGGATGAACCAACAACCTCATTCTTGGCGCTGGCAATTAGCCCCCTAGCGCGAGTTGATCGGACCCTGACTTATGAGTTGCGACGTAGTAGGGTGGGACGGCAACCTGACTAGCTTGACGGGCCACTTGTAGCGGCGGATTGTAAAAGTCGGTGAAGGGATTGAGTCTTTTTAAAAGTGAGGGGGAAGTCGAGCGGGCACCAGCCAGAGAGGGAGACCAAGAAGTAAGTGGAGGATTTCAACATCCCTCGGTCGGTTGTTAGTAAAGGACGTGTATTGCCATAGTTCGAGTCATCAATCGTTGAGGCTTTTGTTGGAAACGTTTCAGGTTGGACAGGCTGCAAAAGATGACCCAATGGTAGAGTGGGCACGAAGTATACGGCTCTCAACGAAGGGTTCGACTTGTTGTCAGCAGAGAGATCCATAGCCTGTGTGATACCATGACGCTTTCGCAATTGTATGGGAATGGTTCCTGATAAACGACGTCGAGGCTCGCAATAAGGTGCCAACCACAACCACAACCCATCGGCAGTGGCTAAACTAGTAGCTACCCCATGTGCAACCGTGCAGGGTGGGGTTCGTACCGACCAAGCCGAGGGTCTCTGCACCCCTCAGAGTCCGATGGGTACAGTAGAATTCGCAGCCAATCCTTCTATCGTCTCGCAGCCTTTATCCAGAACGGTAGAAGCCAATTGGCTGACGAGCTGGCAATAGTCCCAAGGCGCTACTGCGCGAGAATCAAAGGGAAGCACCACGCCAGGCGCAACGCGGACCAAGGTTATGGCCGTTCGACGGCCGGTTCCTGGTCTGGCTCCATCCAGCAATATGGATGCGAAATCATCAAAGAGCCATGGCTGGCTCCATCAGATTTGGATCCCATGGCCAGCCACAACGAGTTTCGTGTAATTGGTTTCCCAACAATGCCAGTTAAAAGTGCAAGTGACTCTTTGTTAGCCCACGAAGCGCCGCGTGGATGATTTCCTAGGAGCGGTGAACAAAATTAGGCCATGGATCGTCATGTGTCAACTGTCTGTGGCGGATGGCTGGCGACAGCTTGGACACAAACGCTGTCGAAAACGGAGTGGCGAGATGAGGACCGACGTCTATCAGATTGTGACGGAATCATGGCTTAGTTAGACCTGTCAGTCTGAGCAAGCTGATACGTCTAGGCGTTCCTGGTCGATGCATCAAATGCAATCCGGGGGACTTGTTAGTTTGACTTCTGCAGCTCAATATGGCTTTTGGGTGACGTGCAGCAATAACAGCAACATCAGCCAATCGGCGACGCATATTCGAGAGACGGGGGGATATGCGCTTGGTCCAGGTCTTGCGTGCCTCTGAAGGACCAGGGGCTCGATATCAACCGCTTCGACATCCCTAGAAAGAGAAGATTGGGTCGGTTGACGCGATCGGGGCTGGATTTTCGTTCGGTTGGAGCGCAGATGCTAAAGATCTCGCCATCTCCCCCGCCTACTGCCTACCTAAGGAGTGGGCACGGAGAAACTACTGGCACCATGCCGTACCTAGGAACGGGTTCTGGTTGAGAGGATCGTGGGGTTCCTCGGGCCTGAAGAGGTTAAGAGAAAGATACGTTTTAAGTACAGCTTACAGCGGCTGGCCACGATATCATCGAATTCCATTAAACCCCCAATTAAGCCCTGGCAGGCGCGAAGCTTGGGAGCTTCCTGTTGTGGGAGGAGAAGCTGGATGCACGATCCAATGGCAATCGCAACTATGACCTTCCTACCTTCCCACTCGAAGCGGATCCATGTCTCACAGCTTGCATTCGTACTTACTTCGGAATATCGGCGAGATATCGTCTAGTGCGACCAGCTAACATCTGTAGAGGTTAGGAGGAAAGAAAACTCCGGCGACCTTATTCGTAGAGGTTCCTAGTTTGAGGAAAACACCATAAGCCACGCAGTGGAGGTTCTTCAAGTGCTCGGCCTCTGTGCAGTAACAGCACTAAGTTACTGTGCCGCTGCCAGGGACCTTGACAAGCCCCAATGCAAGAATCCCTGCAACCCTCCATGCTCTTGCCAGGCTGCGCTCCAATGCACGATTCGATCCGAGGTCGTCATAGCTTAGACATGAGTTGTTATATGTTCCAATTTATTATCAATCAACTCAATCGGGCTTCCATCAGAAGGTATTCAGTTACCAGCGGATATTCTGCTTGGAATGGCTAACCTAGTTGATTGAAAAGCCTAGCTGGCTGGAAATGACTGTCTCAACATACGACGGGTCCATCAGCACATATTCTGGCTCTGTACCACGTCTTGCTGATGCCACAACCCACCTTGAAAGGTATTGCGTGGGTTCGGACGAGAAGAGCCCGAGGCATTTTGCATTATCTATAGTAAACAGATTTTGCCTTACGGTGAAGACTAACAAGTCATGGAAAGTCAAGCTCGTTCATGCGAAGAGCCTACAACCTTAATGATAATGCAAAGTGAAGCCTTCAATTGTTTCTGGAACAAAGCACACAGACCAATTGCGCTTCATTGATGTTGACTACTGTAGCTAGCCGTTGGGAAGTGGACATCTCCCTCACTCCCGTCCCCTGGAAATTTTGCTTTTCATGGTCGGGTGCCTGACTTGGGTTCCACTGATGGGCTTATTAGTGGAATTCTTAGGCATAGACATTGTCTCTTGAAAAAGTTTCATATGTCTTGCGTGTGTCTATCTGCCAAGTACCCGCAACCACAGTACGACGTTGGCGTCTGCGACCCTACGACCTGCAGTTAGTATTGTCTGAGTATATAGAGCATACTGAGACGAAACGGAGAATATGTAGGTCTGATTCAGCAGGAAATAGCTGAATGCCAACGAGGACAGTGGCTCAACACAATCCTCTGGCATTTCTAGCAAATAACAGACTTGCTTGAGCTTGACAACACAAAGCTCCCCATGTGTCTTACAAGTGTGCTGAAGCCTTCAATCACAAGCTTCGCTGCAGAGATAAAGAAGAAAGTTTGGGTTCCCCAAACAATGTAAACCTTGCTATCCTCTCTGCCGTTCCTGGGGCGCATTCTTGGCCCCATGCCTCACCCTTGACCTGTAACTGAACCCTGCGTCTCGGTGCTTCAAGGACTTGCCTTTACTGTCTGCTACCTACTAGGCCTCTTAGGCCCTGTACCCGTGTCCACAACACACGCGCAGCTCCCCACGCTGACGCCGATGTCTAAGCCGAGCGCCAAACATCCGCGTTAGGTTCCCATTCTTTTAGTCCCATCGTCGACTGGACAGTTTTTTCCCTTCTTCCCTCTTACCCTTACCAACTACTATCAATCGCATCTTGCTCCCTCTCTCCCTTTCCTCCGAACCAGCTTGTCGCTCCTGGCCTTCCAGGGCGCGCTGTGAGAGAGAAAGCGTGTAAATCATTGTACTATCGTCGCGACACGCACCGAGTGTCCCATCCTGTACGATTGTTTACGCTCGTCCATTGAGTGCGATTTCACATTCAGGTTGGTTCATCTTTTTTGTCCAGAGTGGTTCCCGTCTCTGGTTCGTCGAGACACCTGAGGAACGGGAACAGCTCTACCAACCTCCGTCCTTCCTGTCTCTCCACTACCCCGTCCCTTTCGTACCCTTTTTGAAAGACAAAGACCACAGCGTCTAAAGCTGTGGTCTGTAATAGCATTGTCACTCGGTTCTGTCCTGTCCTATCGTCCAGTCTCCAGCCAAAGGTACCTTAGCATAGCGCGGCATTCGTCTTTTGCCCTGAACACGACCGGACATCCATCCCACACCACAAATCACCCACCGCCGCCGGCGACATAGACCAGACATCACATCACACACGCCTACTGGATATAGATCGCACCCCCATGCTACCTTAATTCCGACACGACGGCGAAACAAACAAGCCCTACCTGCTGCCTTCGCAAACGAACCTTTTTGCTGGCTCAGGACATAGACAGACAGAGACAGAGCACGAGGACAGATTGATTCTTGCTATTATTCCCTCCCCCTCTCTTAAACCTAATCATTATCTACTACCACTCTCAGTATCACTGTCTCCCTTACAATCCTACCTTTCATACTACAGGTACTGTTCAAAGTTGCACTGTCCCAAATCCAATGCTTCAAACCCCAGACATTTGTCTCCTTGTGCACGAAGTCGTTGTGTCCCGTGTGGCTTCAGGCTCCTTCATTACATAGCAGCCATCTATTCATACCTATTCTTCATCCTTCTCTCCACCTCAAATATCCTCATGCATGCTGTGTACAGTATGGACACAGGTACCCGCTGCCCATGATCACCCTGCCTTAAGTCCACCAGCCAGCTGTTCTAGTCTGAGGTGCACCAAACCCAGCGTCCACGAACACCCCTGGGCTACCTGAAGTAGCACGGCCCCAAACGACACCCCCCAAGGCCCAGGGCCATACCCACACTGACCACGACCACCCCGCCTCTCAACAACGTTCCATCCATCACCTTCGTCTCTTTTTGCTCTTCCTCTACCTCATCTTACACTTTGTTCAGGCGCATTTGCTGATGCTGATCTGTTTCTCTCATGTCTTTAGTGTTATAGACTGAGACCGCTTGCCAATTCGGCGTGTACCACCTTGTTTCTATTAGCCCACCATGGACGAACTACGATTTCGCTCTCAGCAATCCCCGCGGGGCAACGATCAGATGCATTCATTTGTCTCACCTTCTCGCAATGCTTCCAGAATGCCTGGCCCTCAAGTAAACCCTCACGTCGGCACCCACGACCATCGATCTGGCCTTCCTCGCCGCTTTACGACTGATTCTGGTCGAGTCCCGACACTATCCTCCCTGAATGCTATGGCTTCTCCTCAACGAGTACCCGAGTCTTCCCAGGACTATAATGTGAGTAATCCAAACATTCGGATGTAGCGCTTGTTTGGCGCCTCCTGCGCCTTCTGATACAATCGGCTTTGCTTCGAGATTTTCGAGTTATCAGCATTGTAATAACACCAGATGCTGACATATTCGGCAGCAGGCGATGCACAAGGTGCAGTTGGTACGTTTTCGAACACCGTATTCCCCGTCTAGTTTTTATCCTAGACTCCACCGATCGTATAAGCTGAGCCAGAGCACTCAACTCCCAAGCGATACGATATCCATCGATTGGAGAGCCCGACGACTAACCGATAGTAGACTCAGATCGAGAAAAAGAAGATGGAATATGAGCGAATCAGGGAACAAAGGCGACGCTTCGAGCTCGAGATGCAAAAATTGGACCAGCAACAGAGACGGGAGGCTGCAGAACTTGCTCAGATGGAAGAGGAAGTGGGTAGATTGGGTGGTCACCAGTCCGAGCCGACCACACCTCCCGAATACCGAGACCACTCTGGATTTCCCTCGTTTTTGTCGCGACCGAGTCGATATTCGATGTCCAGCTTGACCTCCCCTCCAGGTCTCTTTAACCGCCCTGCTCGATCCGGTTCGCAACTCGCTTCTCCCCAGTCCGGTATTATGCAGACACGCTTCGGGTTCGAGGATACCACGCCTCAGATGCCTTCTCGCTCTGTCCCGACTACGCGCCGAAACAGCGACGATGAGAAGGAGGAGGCTGTTCGACAGGACCCCAGCAGCCACCGTTCGGGTAATGCGTAAGTAACAGGCTTCCATCACCGATATTCCTATTTTCCGAGCCTGTGTTTTCCCAAGCGGGAGTTGTCTGCTGGAGCTTTTCCAGATCCCAAACGTCCAGAAGAGCATCGCTATAAACCTCAGTTCCTGGAAACAAACCAGGTGCAGATGATGTTCTGAGGATTTGGTTAAAGCTGCAACTGCCAACACCGTGCTCAACATTGTTGTCGTGGGTGAAATTCTGGCCTTGAGATCAAAGTCGGGATAATCCCAAGCTATGAGAGAGCTTTCTCCAGTGGGGAAGCCGAAGGCTGGTTAAACCACAGGCAGTGATTCACTCTGGATCTCGATCTAGGGGAATATAAAATCCTCGAGTTGAGCTCTTGCTTGATTTCCAACCAACACCGCACTCACAACACACTACCAACACAAGCCTTTCAATACCGCTTTCCCCTTACTTACTAAACTTCACACTACCCTTTACACGTTTGAAGCTGCATCTTCGGCATCGAAACAGGATTCAGTCGCTAGAATAAGTTTCTACTTTGATCGCTGAATTGCGGTATTGGACGTTACCATCCGACTCAACCAATCTCTCCCCGTGTTTCTTCGGAAACCCATTGAACAAAGCTAACCATGGCATCAAACGACAGCATCAACCGCTATTCAATGCCTGTGACCCGTTCGCGAACCGGAATGTACGACGTTGGCCTTGACCAGACCAACACCACTCGTTTCCTCTTTGGCGACGAGGAAACGAACGCCCTGAACCACAGTATTCCTGACGAAAACTTTCCGACTCTTGTTCGTCGTGACGATCAAATTGTGAGTTTATCTTTAATCTCGTGTATCTTTCATCTCATGCCATTTTTCGTCCTTCCCCCTTATTCAGGAGCTGGCTTTGTGGTTACTTCATTGTGAGATTCTCCTAAATTTAGGATTTGATACCTCTTCTCCTACACGGGGACTCGCGCTTGAGCTCCACATTTTCCTCAGAAGTGCATCTTCTCCTCAACCTCTCCCTCAACTATGCATTCACTGCCTTTTAGCATTCACTCTCATGCACAATTTTCTCCTCCACCTACCTGCATAGGCCGGATCCTCTTCTCTACCCCCCTGTTATTTTGTTTCAGCACAATAAGATTTTGAGGCTCCGATTGTTTGCACAGGGCCCCACTCCAAGACCTATACAGCTGCACCATTGTTGCTTCATTATCTGACCCAAACGTTTCACTCAGCTCTCTGCATCCTCGGCCGCCCTAGATCTTGCCCTATCCCCGTCCCCTAACCCCGAGGCGACGTCGTCTTCAAGAGGTTGGAGCCGTGTTGTTAACCGTCACCGCCCTCAGCAGAGTCTCTCTTCGATCAACGGAAGCTCCAACATCGTAAGCGATCTCGTGGGTCTCGCCTCTCGACCTACTTCGCTCCGTCACTCTATGGACCTCAAGTACATTTCCGAGAACGCGGTTGAATCTGGTCCCCTCATGTCTCCCACTGGAAACCCTAACATGTCGTCTCCTCCCAAGCTGCAGAGCTCATTCTCTTCCAACGACGTCCCCACTGTCAAGAGCCCTGCGGCTTCGTCTTCCAACGCCAACAACCACGCCCGGCAGCACTTCCACAACCATAATGCCAGTCTGGGTCGCATTCCTGCTGGTGCGTTCCCTCGTGGTCACAGTCGCGAGCTTTCTTCCGACAACAACGCTGTGGCCCGCGAGCAGGCCAACTATCCGTCGATCCAGTCGGCTCTCCAAGCCAGTGCTGCTCCCTTTGGACCTAGCACCACAGCTGCCGCGCCCCCATCCTCGATGGTCACTTCTCCAGCTGGCGCCCCTGCCGTCAACAACAATTACAACAACAACAACGGCTTCTACCCTGCTAATGGCTATGGAATTCACCAGGGTGTTCCTCAGGGCATTGTTCCTCAGGGTGCTACCCAGGGTGCTACTCACCAGCCCGGCGCCTACAATGTCAACATGCTTGCGAATGGCATGCAGCAGATGAACATGAATGGGGCCAACGGTGGCAACATGTATCCGCCTCAGAACTTCAACGGATACAATGCTGCTGCCTACAGTCAGGGCAACCAGCCTCGCGACAGCCAGGCACGCGTCATCCAGCACCGCCGACAGCTTGACAACGAAGGTAAGTTTTCATCTCCAAGAAGGTGCTGCATCATGGACTAACCTCTTTCGCAGCCATGTCCCGCTACCAGAACATGCCCCTTGAATCCTTTGTGGGTACGATCTATGATCTTTGCAAGGACCAGCATGGCTGTCGTTACCTACAAAAGAAGCTTGAGGAGCGCAACGCCGAGCAGGTTCACATGATTTGGGTCGAAACCAACCAGCACGTCATTGAGCTCATGACGGACCCGTTTGGTAATTATTTGTGCCAAAAGCTCCTTGAGTTCTGCAATGACGATGAGAGGACCATTTTGATTCAAAACGCTTCCCAGGACATGGTTCGCATTGCGCTCAACCAGCACGGCACACGCGCACTCCAGAAGATGATTGAGTACGTGAGCACACCTCAACAGGTCCACCTCATCATCGAGGCGCTTCGTTTCCGAGTTGTTGAGCTTATTCAGGACCTCAATGGCAACCATGTCATCCAGAAGTGTCTTAACAAGCTTACCGCCCCCGATGCCCAATTCATCTTTGACGCCGTTGGCAACAACTGTGTTGAGGTGGGCACTCACCGACATGGCTGCTGTGTTCTTCAGCGCTGTATTGACCATGCATCTGGCGATCAGAAGCTGTGGCTCATCCGACGGATCACTGAGCATGCGCGAATCCTTGTTCAGGATCCCTTCGGCAACTATGTCGTTCAGTACATCATTGACTTGAACGAGCCTACCTTTACCGAGCCCATTGTTTTCATGTTCAAGGACTGCATCAGCCAGCTATCTCGCCACAAGTTCAGCTCCAATGTCATCGAGAAGTGCCTGCGCTGTGCCCAGCCTCCGTCCAAGGACTTGATCGTCGATGAACTGCTGCGACATACAGAGATGGAGCGACTTCTTCGCGACTCCTTTGCCAACTATGTCATTCAGACTGCTCTGGAGTATGCCACCCCTCATCACAAGTACCGCCTTGTGGAAGCCATCCGCCCCATCCTGCCTCAGATCAGGACCACTCCCTACGGTCGTCGTATTCAAGCTAAGATCTCGGCCTTCGACAACCGTGGCAGCGCTGCTTCTAGCGGACAAGTGACACCAGCCGACAACACCCAAGGACAGATTCCTCTGCGCGCTGCTCATGCTCGAGGTGTGCCCGGAAGCGGACCTCTCCAAGGCAACGGCATCTCTCCCAACGGACCTATGCCAGCCATGCGCCAAAACATGCCCATCTACCCACCTAACCCTGCCGCTGGCGGACCTGTCCAGCAACCTTACGGACAGATGGCTCCTGGCAACTTTACCCCGAACCCTGCGGCCAACGGTACCACCAACGGCGGTGCCAAGGGCAATGCTGCTAACAACAGCCCTGCTGGCCCTGTCAATGGCGACGCAAACGGCAACGCCAATACCAAGGCGGGCGAGACTGGGGAGACTCAGTGGGTCTAGGCTTGTACTCCGACAAGTCGTTCACATGACCTGCTTGTACAACGACGTTCATTATGGCTTGCGGAGGCCTGCTTCGGGCACCCCATGACTTGACGATTTTCATACGATATCTGTTTTACTACGTCCCAGAACCATAGCCAAAAGGGCGCAGGCCCATTACGATTGACACGACAGCCGTCGAGGCTCTGTTGTGTGTACATTAAAGGGCGCTACAGGACTACAGCCGCTTATCCTTGAACCCCTGCTATTCATGTGTTTTGCTGGGAGGGGATGGCAGCTCACACGAAGGTACGGGCAACACGGCAAGAGGCGTGTACATGTATTTGGATCGTTACGATCACAATATCAAACATTCGGCATAGACGACTCGGTTCTTTTCGACTTTCTTGTTTTTCCACCAATTCTTTGCGATTTCGACTCTGGGACGATACTTTTTGGCGAATTTCGACACATCATTTGTGACTTGAGAGGTCATCATCACGAGTTACGTCAAGCTTTTAGCATGATAGGTTACGATGTACGTGATTTTGCATGCGACAAGACACTGAGTGCTGTTCTCTTTGAAGAGTGAACTGCAGCTTTAGTCTTGGTTGACTAGGGTGATTACATCCTGTTGATTGGGCAGCTTTTCGACACGATCACTTCGATCTTGGGACTTTCCTAGCTGCTTGGGCTATGCCTCGGTCTGTTGAGCAGGATAGCGGCAGGGAGGTCCTCTTTTTCTCACTTCGTTTGGGTTGTATGATTTCAGGGACCGTTGATTTATTGCTTTTTCAACTCGGGGCAAGAAAAGATCCTCATGGGTATACCAGGTTACTGGTCAAAGATGAAGAGGACACCCCGGTCTGTATTTAGACTAGGTCTTTAAATTCAGGGTTTGCTTACACTCTTGTGGTTCCTAACATGTGATTGATGAACTGGAATATGTGATTGTTGTGTTGGTATGGAGATTGTATCCTAACCCTGCCTCTTGATGGCATGACAAGTAAGGTACAGCAAATTAATATAACAAACTTGATAGATCATAAAACCAAAATACTCACAATTCTGGATGACGGTCTACAAAGTTCTATCCAATTTCTTCAATCCGAGTTCTGGATATTTGTTTGGTCGTCTCTTTAATCTTGCGACTTTACTCGCACAAAGCATGGAGATCTGTTTTTCCCCCTTTGCTGGCAGAACATTTTAAAAGCTGTGCTTGATGTATCTTCAGCGGACTTGGAGCATGATAAATTTGAGTAACGGTGCCTGCCCATGATGAACTGAGCAGTTCTTAGCCGCAGTTGTAAAGGCCGATGACTTGAAAGAGAGTACTGTGAGCATGCACGATATTGAGCAAGGGTTCGTCGATGGCGATAAGAAGATGAACTGTTGGGCGTTGTTGATTATGACAAAAGAGGATGAATGGGAACGTCAAGGATCGAAGCGACTGTATCGGTTTTAAGCAAGACATGATAGGAAGATTTCTACGTAACAATATATCTTACGGCAGGATTGAGCATCTCAGCATGCGTAATACATCGAGAAGATGTTTCTAGGTATTCATGGCAATGTCAGAATAATTTAATCCTAACATTTACTACCTCAACGTGTTATTCATCACGATTGCCACATGAGTAGGTGTTCAAGCCACTCTCACACTTGACAAATGAGTTTGATCCAGGCACCCGGCAATCAGATTCGCCATTTCTCGTACACGAAGATAGAACAAGACTCCAAATGTCTTGATACAAAATATAAGCTCCATTAACTCCATGCAATATCCGTACCCACGCTATGCAATGCAGTGTAACATAATACTTAGTAATCGCTCAGTCTCAACTTCTTTCCAATGTCGCGACGACGAGCCTGCGCAGCGGCAGCCCTCTCTGAGGCGCGCGTATCGGTTGATTCAAACTGGTCGTTGCGAGCCTTGAGAGCCTGCAGAAGCATGCCAGCATCGAAGAATCCATCTGGAACTCAGGTTAGTGAACCATCGCTAAAACAATAGAATAACATAAAAACTCACATCCACCCATTTCATCATCTTCACTAAAGGTGCTGCTCTCGTTGGTGGGCGATGTTGTACCTGTGACAGACCGCAGGCTCTCGGCGGCAGTGATAGGGCGTCCGCGGGACTTGATTCGATTAGCGAGCTTGGGCCTTTCCATCTCAACCTCTCGAGCACGGCTTGCCTTGCCAGTGGACATCTTGCGGTTGCCAATTCGTAGAATGCGGCGGATCTCGAGGAGATAACTCTCAAAGGTGTCGACAAAGCGCTTTGTTTGACGATGCTTGCTAGAGACACAGATAGCGAGTCCATCGTCCTTGATGATATATCCAATGCCAAATCCGTCTCCTGACGTAGGACCGAATCCGAACTGGCGCAGAGCAGGGTTTCCGCAGTTGGAAGTGGAAAGAATAGTGTTGTTGAGCTTGTCCCATCCAGCATCGGCGAACAGAAGGGGTAGGGGATTTTGGTCCCTCGATCGAGAGTTGACGCTATAGCCGCGATCTCGTGTAGGTCTCACCTCAACACCATCAGCAGATGGGATCGAATCGTTGGTAGGACTGCCGACAGGCGAACCGACGTGGTCCGAGTATCCATCCGCGGGACTAGAATAGCCATTACTGTTGAGTCCGCTATCGAGGTCATCATCCAAACTCCTCTGCCAGACAGAAAACAAAGCGTAGAGATGTCGGTCGCAGCCCTCGGCCTTGGAGCACTGTCGAGTGTTTGCGGTATGCTTCTGGCAGGCCTTCCTGAGTGCCTCGATCTTGGCCTCAGCGGGGTTATCAGCCCAGAAGCTTTGAACGAACTCAATTACTTCAGATGAAACAGTCCTGATTGCCTCAGTTCGTCCGTGCAAGAACATCTTGGTCATGGCGGGCTCATAAGTACACTCAACGCGGCCATAAAGACCGTAGTAGGCGGCCTGGAAAGCCATCTGGACAAAGGCATCAGGAGAGAAGCCCATCGAGGTGATGAAGTTCTTGCCATAGTGGCTAAAGTCCAACGTCTGGAACTCGTTCTGTTCGATCAAATCGGCCAATCGGGTCTCGGCGAAGCGGACAGCGACACTAAGCTCAGGAATCATGTCCCATTCAAGCTTTCGAGGAGTGACACTGACATCACCAAAGCTCTCCGGGTCACGCTTGGAGGGGTCAGGACTGGACGAGGCCCAAAGCGAAGGGGCTAGGCCGTTGATAGTTCGAGCGAATCGGAGGATGGTATCGGTATAAACGTCACTAGCGAACCGCAGAACCGTATGGCCATCGACGCCTGTGTGCTCAAAGTTGATCCCAGCACTTCCGTTCTTACAGACAATGATCTGAAGCTTGTCGTACCATCGGTTGGTACACGTGCCAATCTGAACGCCCTTCTCGATTTCACTAGTTCCACAAAGCATGTTCTGGCAGAGGGCTGCAGCGTCCGTGGGCTCCGCGTAGTCCAGACAAAGGACAAAAAGAGCTGAGTCTACAATGCCGAGAGAATCCGCATTGTTGGAGCCCGGCTCGCTGGTCAAAACATCTCGAAGGCCCGACCAGACCTTACGGTTCTCAGTGCTCAGGACTCCCAAAGCGCCCTTTGCAGCATCCTGGATAGGGACCTGAGTCGCATCGTCGACGATGGTCTGCAAGTTGATAGAGATATCCTTCTCACTCATAATAACATCAGAGTTATCATCCAACACATCGAACCAGTAAAACTGGCCGTGGCACATGACAACGATGTGTTTCGATTCGGGGTCTTGCTCGATTTGGCAGCCTTCCTCAGTGGGAACTCGGGCAGTACCAAAGAGCCTCGAGAACTGGTACATGCAAAGAGGAGTTCCCTTGACCTTGTCTGGGGCAAGCTCCTCCTTTCGTACAGCACGGACAAACTCAAGTGATGATACGACCAGGGAGGCGGCACGAGTAACTTGGTCATTACGGGCGGGAGTTGGGTCGTCTTCCAAGAGAAAAAAGGGGTTCAGGTTAAGAACAACAGGGTTGTCAAAGTTCAGGTATGAGTCGTACCCTGCAAAAGTTAGCACATAGTATGAGAAGAGAAGGCACTATTGCGTACAGAACTGCTCGATGTAGCTTGTCTTGCCCTGGGCATATGCCTTGAGTTTCTCCTGTAGCTCGGGGCCATCGGCCTTGAGAAATTCGCTCACAGCATACTGCGTCTCTGCATGTTCCCGGGCTGTCTGGAGCGGCTTGAGAGCTTCTAGGTATCGCTTGCAGCTGGCTTCTAGCTCAGGGATAGGAAGCTTTGGTAATTTGTCCTGGCCAGAAAAGGTGATGCCACCGTCTTTCCTTGACTCGTTGTAGGTGGCCATTGGAACGCGTGTGTAGTCGCCGTTGAGTCTAGGGGGAGAGCTGCGTCGTGGTTGAGCAAGTTCGGGAATCTCAGGAAGAGTTCGAGGAACAGTGACGCCGACAGGTTTGGGCGTAGAAGATGGTTCAGAGAGCCTCTCTCCAAGAGGTTGAGGAGGAGTGAAAGTGCGAACTTGAGTCATGGTGTTAGTAGGAGGTGATGGTAACGAAGTCTAGGCGTAGATGGGTGACACGCTTGTGCTAACGTTGAGTCCGCGGAGTGCGGTTCGGTAAAAATAGTGACAATTTTCTTGAAGAAAATAATCTGGCATCACACAAAGTGCTTTCTAGATTGGAAAAAGATGGGAGATTGATAACAAAAGCCAAGACAGGCCGAGTTGAGAGGGCATACGGCTCTGATATAAGCAGAGTAGAGCACCGTGACCTCGCTGACTTAGACAAGAGTCAAGTGGACCCTCCACGCACCCCATGCACACCCTTTACACTTCACCCTCTGCCATTGACTGGGGTAGCCGAACATGAGGGAAAGCATCTGGGGGAGTGAAAACAGCCGACGGCTATGATAGGGCAGAAAGGCTTAGGATGGGAGTTGGCAGTGATGAAACTTCTCCGCAGGTCCGACAACAAGACTTGCTCACTGCCGAAACGTGGGTTCAGGGAGTATCAAGGTAAATTGGTCCAGGCACAGTAACTTACCGAGAATGGGATACACAGTCTAGTGCAGGAAAGCGAGAAATCCCCGAGTAACGAGAGCCGGTAAGAAATATCGGTGCCGGATTTGAAGTCCGTATCGCAGTGGTTATAACAGGACAAGACCGGGATAAACAAAATGAGGCTACCCAGTAATGTATCTTAAAAGGACAACCGGGGGGCATGCAGAAGCGAAAGAAGTGTAGTACCTGGCTATGTAGTAGACTAAAGAGCCACGAACGGTTCGCCACGATGTACTGTCCGGCTTGAGTGTGTGTTACCGTTGCGGACGTTTTCCGAGCAAGATAGTGATAAGAATGGAACTTCGGACGACGGGATGTTTAGAATGGGTGCCAGGCACAGAGCCGCGACGACGAGTAGAGTTGATAGATCTAAGCCTAGACCGTAGATGATCCACTCTCGACGGAAGTTGGAGTCAAATAGACTGCCTTTGACTGGTTGGATATTGTATTTCTCCAGTGCTTCCGCAAGGCCATAACGGAGAGTGCCCGGCGTGCAAAGACAATGAGGCCTTGAACGTGAACCCCAAACCCCAGGTTTCAGCCTGCGATGATGAGAATGAGGGGAAATCTCTTAGTTGGGGTCCTTTCACGTGGCAAACCCCCCACTGTACCTGTGGCTGCTTGTCTCTCTTTCTGTATGCACGCGCTCTCGAAGCGACCTGAAGAATAGTCGAGTGCCGCGGTCTAATGGTCTGATGTCTTTCATGTGCCGTTCAAAACTGTGACGCATCATCACTAACTGGTAGACTAGGAGAGCTAAGGTGGGCGGCCCGTGGTGAGCGGCAACCCCAGCATCATGTGCCGCACTTGTGGTCTAGGCTGACGATGCTTGGCCTGGATATTCTTGCTTCGTTATTTTGCATCTAGAGGTTGCTGCCTATGTGAGCCACGCTAGGTGGTTCCAAAACTGTTCAAGCTGAGTTGAATTCGCTTGTCGCCAGCAAACGATTCCTCTTGAAAATTCCCAGCCCTTCCTTACTATCGGCGCCATCCGTGAAAGTGGAAAGTATGTAAGACGACTGCCCCAAAAGGGTTGTGATGCTTTTCACTGGTGTGCGGCCAAGACAGAGCATGCATGCCATGGGCAAAGTAACCGAGAAGAGCAGAATTGCACTCCAAATGGGACGGACAATAGTTCGGGTTCTCTTGGCATTCCCGAGGGCCAACGGAGCCGGCTGTGATGGTCTCCGTCTGATAAACAAGAGGACAGACGATACAATACAGTACGGCGGGTATAACGATGGGTGACGGCTGGGCCCGTTTCGGTTCGGTCCAAGGGACGGCAGCCAAAAAGAGACCTTGGATAGAAATGCCAACAGCTTATTTCGTCATAGCCACGGCTCCGAAACCGTGGTTCCCGCAGTGGAGAGCAGGCAATCAAATGCGGGCTTTCCGCAACCCAAAGTATGATGGGCGAGTCTGAGTGGACGAAACCTCCAGGGGATGACTGGGTGGCGTTTTTGATAGTGAGCCGCGGCCCTACAAGGATCTCGAAATATCAAAGGCTTGCAGATGATTGAAAGGAGGACGTTTGAAGACAATAATTTGGAGAGGGAAAGATGGGGATCTCGCGGGGTAACCCTGTCTTGCCTTGCCGTCCTCCGTGCCTGCCACCTTATACCTTCACTCTTGCCTCTAGTTGGGCATCTCTCGGCACAAAAAGCTCCTATTTATTCGGTGTCTAGCTAGTAAGCGTGGGGATAGAACATTTGACTCGTCTCTTAAAACATATTTTCCTCTAAATCATCGACCATTCATCTTTTACAGCTGTCATGCTCGAGGTTTCAACCATGTTTAATTTGTTCCTCTACATTCACGTGACCTGATGTCATGGCCGTCCGAACGCCCGGTCCTGCTCTCGGCTGTCCGTGTTCTTAGACCCCCGATCCCGGACTCCGGTTCCTGCATTTGGGATCCGGCTTCGGCGCCGTCACAATCGGACATATGGAGGTAGTTATCTCAATCCAGGTGTTCTTTTTCCTACGCGCATATAAGATAATTTCCAACCCAGATATATTACTCTTAAGGCACGCGAGTTGTTATCGTCCTACTTCACATTGGTCACCCGCCATGTCGGAAATATATTAAGTCAGCAGTAGACCTGTTCATAGGCGCTTACAGTCTTTCAGTGTATTGTCTACTTAGTCGTATTAATATGAGCAGTCAGAAAAAAAGTTATAAATGTGTTGCAGTGAGTACGAGCTACGTTATAGACAGCTGCCTTTAGGTAACTTTCAGATCTGATCTGAGACCGGCTTTATACCTCGTAAGGTATTCTACTTGTGACATAGCCGAATGCGACTGCTTCCCAACCCCTATAATTTCGTATGCCTCTTTCGAATGGACTAAACATTTCATAAGGCTCTAGGTTGTCTGGAAATTGCCGAGTCCTTCAGGGCAGCGGTGTTTACCTCATCTGGGTTGTTGATTCGAGCTGTCAGAGCGATCGCGCTAACCTGTTATGGATTTCCATTCGAGCTCTTTACCACTATGCCTCTTTTGGAATATCATTCGACTAAGCACAGCCCTATGAACCTCGCATCAGGATCTTTCATCAAACCTCGGAGAGATAATCTCGCCGTGTTGCATCTCGGAAAGCAATTTTTGGAAGCTTCTCATTGGCTCCAGTTATCAAACACTCTCTGAAATAGGAAACCTCATTCGAATGCTTAGATTCGAGAAGCTGAAATACTTCGCCTTGTGGCCCGTTATAGCTTGTAACGTTGGGATCTACGCAAGCTATCACCATGGAATATCAAAAGGAACATCAGCAATGGAGATTACGACAGACTGTTCTGTTGGCCTCCTATTTAAATATAATACTTTCGTCCCCAGGTCTTTGCTCTTCAGTTCTAATCCACCGCTTCATATTATTTCTTGATTCTCTTACATCGAACATTCCTCGAACAGAGATAGTATCTCGGATTTTGACCAACACACAGCTCCCTCTCGACTCTTATTAGTTGTACCAACGCAATCATGATTTCTTTGGTCAGAAAGGCCATCAAGTCAAACCAACAGCGTAAAAAGGCGGAATTAAGTCCAACGCCTATAGAACTGCAAGACACAAGTCCTGGCGCCCCCAAGCAACAACCACAATGTCGACATATGGCTGCTTATGAGTCTTCCGCTGGCCCATGTGCTACATCTATTTCAGAGAAAAAGGCTGCGAGAGTATATCGATGGAAGATCATCTTTGGTCTCATGGCACCTTTTGCCCTACAGGCACTCGACTCAACGATGTATGTAAAAGAGCTTCGACAACCCCCGAAACAAAGGCTGACCATGTCCTCCAAACAGTATTGCAAGTGCCCTTCCTTGGATCGCGGGTGACTTTGGGGAGATATCACAACTCAACTGGATCGTATCCGCCTTCAACCTCACCTCGGCCGCCTTCATCCCCTTCTGGGCGCAAATGGCTGATGTCTTTGGCCGCAACGCCTCCCTCAATGCTGCCATCGTTCTCATGCTCATAGGGAGCGCTCTCTGTACGGGAGCTCCAACTAATGCTTTCCCGGTTCTTCTTCTTGGACGTTCATTCCAAGGAATCGCAGCAGCCGGACTCAACGTTGTTGTTCGTACCATTCTTGCCGACAAGGTCTCTTTGCAAGAGAATGCGAAGAATTGGGCTATCTTTTCACTCGTGGCAGGTATTTCATATGGCCTTGGTCCTGTTATTGGCGGTTAGTAGCGCCCGAGAAAATAAGTCGGGGGAGTACAGCTGACACAGGCTATCAGGATACCTTACGAGAGCAGACTGGAGATGGTGCTTCGGTATTAACCTGCCTATTGCTGCCGTGGCGCTGGTCGTCGTCTTCTTTTTGTTACGCAAAGAACTCCTCGGCCCTCAGCCCATTCCTGAGCTCAACGAAACAGTTGTGACTGGCAGAAAAACCAAGTTTATCGCAAGGCTCAAGACTGTTGATTTTGGCGGCCAGTTTCTGTTCATATTCGGCTTTGGTCTCATCATCCTCGCCTTGACCTGGGGTGGTGTGACCTACTCATGGTCATCACCTGCCGTCCTGGTTCCTCTTGTGGTTGGAATCATCTTTGCTGGCGTTTTCGGTTATTGGGAGTACCTCCTTGCCCCTGGAAATGCCATGTCAGAAAAGTTGCCCTGGCAGCGAGCAATGATCCCCTGGGATATGATCTCGAACCGCGATATTGGGCTCCTCTTTTACTGCGAATGTGCGACTGGCATTGGCATGTATGCTGTAAGAATCTATCGCCTGCTTCTGACTTCCCCTTTTCTAATCAGTATAGGTTCTCTACTTCTGCAACATCTACTTCATTGCTGTGCGGGTATGTATTGACTTGGCCAACTCCCATGAGTCCAATATTAATCATGACTATAGGGATATGACTCTGACAAAGCTGGTGTTCAACTTCTCTACTTTGTTCCTGGACTTGGAGGTTCGTCCCTTAAATATTGTTGACAATGTTGAATGGTGTGCTGATACTAAGCAGTTGGTGTTTACATTTGTTCTTGCTTCTGCAACCGCTGGCCTCGCATGACCTTCCCATGCGTGTTTCTAGGAACACTTACGGAAGCAGTTGGTCTAGGTGTGCTCGCCTGGGCTATCTGGGCTGATAAGCTTAGCACCATCTACGGAATGATGGCTCTTGTTGGTTGTGGTAGTGGTATGCGCTTCATGGCTTCACCACTCCATGGTATCGGTCTGTTTCGGCATTTGCGCGCCTCAGTCATCGGACTTATGGCAGTTGCTATCCCCTTTGGCGGTACAATTGGGTTGACTATCATGTCTACTGTTTTCAACAACACTTCTGGACTCGACTCGGGTGATAGCAACTTTAGCAGCGTCCAATCTTCCTCGGGCGAGGCAAAGGATCAGGCTGTTCACGACGCAAAGATGGGTGTTGTTTGGGCGTTTGTTGCCATTACCCCCCTCGTCTCACTGGTGAGTCGTTCGGCAGCAAAGAGTATTTACAACAGTAACTAACTTCTTTCTAGGCATTTCCATTTTCCTGCTGCATTGGCAATGTCAAGCTTGGCCAGGGTCCTCCTGGAGAGGAAGGCCCCACAGATATTGTCATGAAGGGATCTTATATGCTCAAGCTTCTACGAGGCCAAGAGAAGTTGAAGATTGAGAAAAACGGATACAGACTCGGCAGTTCGCAAAGCGGAGCGTGGTCAGCGAGCGTAGCTTCTGATGAGAACGTGAGCGCCTCGAGGCCATTGCAAGGTGCTCAACATGTTTGAGTCACTGGGGTTGAAATGATAAAACGAAGTATTTCCACGGGAAATACTGCAATATGAGATCTTATATTGAGCATTTGGATTTTGAATATACCAATAGACTTTGCTTCTTATGCATTCGACTTCTGCCGCTATTGTCCTGATTGGGCGACGATACATGGAGAACATTTGATAGGAATGCTAAGTTGGGAGGCATAGTAAAGAATATACCATGGCATTCAAGTAGTGCTCAAGACTTATATCTGATTGTTATAAGCCTTTAGTTGTGTGCAAATCTGCTACCGCGGCGATCACTTGGCCGTATTCGGGGGCGATGATTAGCTGTGGTAGTGTAAGTCCGAAACGATAATCGCCTGACTTTAAGTCTAGGAATCTTGCGGGAAAACATGAATGCGTCTTTGTTTTCTTCATCATTAACCCCGCCAATTATTGAAATCTCCTTTATGGTACTCTTGAAGCCTTTCTAATTAGTTATTTTACTGTGTAGTAGCCGTCTTCGAGTCAATTGACCGTCGCCCTTGTTCCCAACCCGCCACTATGAGCGATATTGAAGTTGAAGAGGAACAAAGCCCCAATCCGAGGTTTTGGCTTGAATTTCGCACTTTTGATGATGGCCTCTCCTCATCTGTCGAGTCGTCATCCACTCTCACCGCATTTCCTCAGTTCGCACAACTACCGCCTGAGCTACGTCTACGAATATGGTCATATCTTGTCCAACCCCGCATTACCATCGTCTCGTGTCTTCAGCGCGATGAAAGTCTCGATCAGAGGCTTTACGAGTTGAACCAGCGGTCGCACGGTAGGACAGTGCCTGTGCTGCTGCATATTAATCGCGAGTCGCGCTATTTGGCTATGGAGCACTATGAACTTGCCTTTGGATGGCGCATCTCGAAACTCTTTTCAGATACGCCCGTGTCTGCTCCACCGCGCATCTGGTTCAACTTCGCTCTCGACGCAATTTACCTTGTGGGCGAGCTAGAGCCGTATGATATTTATGGGTTCAACTCGGCGATGGTGTACTTCCTACGGCGTGAGGACGCTCACAGGGTTAAGCACCTGGCCTGCGTGCTTGGGGAGCTGGGTTACGCTGAACAAGAAAGTGATCAGGTGTTTGGATGCCTGTTTCACGTTGTTGATATGTTCCCCGCGGCAAAAAGGGTGTTAATGACAGTGGGTGATGGAGATGAAGAGGCTTTGAAGGGAAGCAAGTTACTGAGTACAGATAACGTGATGCAGAAAATCTGGAATGGTTTTCTAGGCGGATCAGCGAGGAAGACAAGTCCAAAGATGGCAGATAAGGAGATGTTAATGATCGAAGAGCATGACTTGGCAGGGTTCGTGGCAAGTCATTAATTGAGAATGGAAGCGGACCGAATACAATAAGAGAAGAACACTATTAGACACATTTCTTTAGTATATATACTCTCCTATAATATCTGGTTGTGATGGCCGGGCATTTGTTCCAGGAAGAGTACGCGTCTTATGCCGTTCTAGACTCAATAATCGACACTGAATTGTTGGATGCTAATAGAGAAGATATGCTATATAATTACCAGTAAAAGGAAAGAAGTTACAACCAGAGACGTGTGAGGGCATATATACTAAGAGAAATATTCGAGATCGACACCATCAATGGGTCTCAGCCCACGTGTTTGCTAATTCCTTAGAGAAGTATATGGACGGTGGGGTTTTGTTATAGGTATCCATTGTCATGGGGCTTTGGTTCTTTGTGATTAGGGTGATGGGTTACTCTGGCTAGCCTATCTTTGCATGTTCGTCTTTTGTTTGTTGATACCATAACCGTATAGTATTTCGTACTGGGTTTTCTTGAAACACAAAGTCGGTAAGTTTGCTTATAGTAGTTTCCAGAACTCAAACTACTCCATTGTATCTTGAGCGTCATGCTCGAATTGGCAAGGTATACTGAGTGGGTCAATATGAAGCCCATGGAAGGATGTCAGCGGCTAAGAGCAAGGGCAACTGAAGATGAGTAGGAACAACATCCGGGTATCACATGAACAAGCATTCACCTATTTCTAGGATTTCAGTGCTGGGACGGAAATTTATTATATTGGGAAAATTTATGGTAAATTCTCACATAAGAGAGTGGATGGTTATCCTGTGACATCTAATGACCTCTGGAATATTGCAATAAATTTGACGAATCTTGTACTTCTCTTAGTATGAACTGTGTAGAAGCCTATCGAGCCCGTCGGATAGTTTTATCTCGCCTGTATACCATAGTATCTCGATCTAACGCATGCTAGGTTGTATCATGCAGCAGAATCGACAGACACGGAGAAGACTTTCATCATGACGGAGCATTCGCCGTCTAAATTCCCAAAGCTGGCACGTCAGGAACTCCAGGGTAAATGCAAGCAAAAGGCAAGGATCCAATCATGCATTCAATCCACCAGCCGCCAGTTTAAAGCCGGTTTCTAGCGTGGAGTTGATCACGACATGTAGCCCCACATGCTATCCAACTGCCTGGAGTCGTCTCCATGTTTGGGAACAGAAGCCGAGAGGCAATTGCCCGGCAGAGAAGGGAAAAGAATAAGGTAGACATTAAGATGAGGCGAATGTGTAATTGGTACCACGATTTTCTCATCGAGATGAGTTGTTTCGGCTGAGGTTAATGTCAGCTGTAAGGTACACGAATCGTCGAGTTGGTGCCTTGAAGAGGCTGCCGCAGTGAAACCCAAAAATCCAACCACAAAACTACAACAATACAATCAAGGCAACATGAAGTTGCCCAGAACAACACCCCAAAGGGCCTCAGGGGTCCTGCCGGTTGCCTGGGTAAGACTGTGACATTCAATTGGGCCCAAGAGCCTTGGACCGCTACGCCACGCTTCAGCCCCAGGCCCTGTGAGCCCAAGTGGATGCGCAGAGAGTCGTGGAAGCGCTACGAAAAAAAAAAGTGATACAGTCGTCGCAGAGAGGCGATGGAAAGACAGCAAAGGAAGAGCATGGAGAGCCGGATCCACACCGGAGAGTAATAGGGGGTCCAACAGGTGATTCGAGATCCATCAATTCATTGACACATTGACAGGCAGGTAACTGAACTCAATTGTACTGTAGCTTGGGTCAACAGGGTTCTATTGATTTCAGCCTGATAGACTGATGCAATTCTAAGCTTGGCACTCGGGACCAGCAGCTTCATAATGGTCCAGTAAGCATTGAAACGACAAATTGATGAGAAGTGATCTGCAAACTGTTCGAGTCAATAATATCATTTTTAGGATTATATTCCTTAGCTACGTGGACATGGCTATGCTCTCTGCACTTTGCTCACGGGTAGGCAAGAAGACCAACACAGGCAGGAAAACAGGCCTTCTGCATCGCAAATGCATCCCCATCCAACCCAATCAATGCATACATCCGAAGTAGCGGTAGACAGAACATTGTTGAACAGCTAGACAAGGCATCCGTCTTTCAACAATGGAGGGCAACAAGGTCGTATGACGACCATGTTTGCATGTTCTCTCACTACTACCAACCTACGTAGTTACCTAGTAGATATTGCACACAAGTTGATTGTAGCGCTAGATTATCAGAATTTTCCTATTGATTGCCACAATAATGAACCTCGTTCCTGTTATGACGCTCCATGATGGAGGCAACCTAGAGTTTTCGCAGTGCTAAACCCCAGGGAGAGAAGAGCGACAAAGAAAAAAAAGCAGCGCCAGTTGAGGAGGGGCACAAAGAGGGAGCTACCCGTGCAACATGAGGTCGTTTGGTGGGGCAAAGTAGCTGCTACGAAGCGACAGGGCTCTATCTCGCCTACAACGAAAGTACTGTAAACTTCAAGCTTGCTGACCCCTGTTCGGATGCCCCGCGATAAAAGGCAGAAACTTTATGAGGAGATGACATCAGTAAGATGAGCACAGGCTCAGGCACCGCCAGAAGCCGTGAGATAGAGACAGAACAGACGGAAGCTACGGGAATAAACATCAGATTTCTGCAGTGGAGAGTCCCAGAGATAGAATCGCCTTCAAGAATCACCCAGAAGCCAAACAAGATTCATCTCTTCGCCATTACCTAGGAGACGGTTGCATATTGCATTTTTTTTAGTGGGGCGTACCAGATCTGCCAGGTGCCCGCAGCTGCTAGACGCTTCTTCAGACGCCCCGATGCGGCCTTGCCCCTCCAAACACACCCCAGTAACGCCTAGCAGCGCCCAGAAAGCGGTAGACCCCCTTGCAACTCATGAGAAGCTCTCCAAAGTGGGCTCCTTTGGAACAGCGCAGAACCGCATCGAACCTTGGCACCCGCCTTTATTTAGAACCTTTGCGCGGCAGGAACGAATTCCGACTTTCTTCTCACAACATCATCACACTCAAATACCCTTTCAAAAGTCTTCAAATATCACGATCTCCCTTTGAAGCAACTGCGATTTTCTTTTCCTTTTTTCTCTCTACGCCATAATCTCATTCACGAATCCTATACATCTCACACACATCACACAAAATGGCTCCCGCCGTCGGTATCGATTTGGGTACCACGTACTCTTGCGTGGGTATCTTCCGTGAGGACCGGTAAGTTTTTGAAAATACTCTTCTGTCTTGCGAACAAAGTACTAACTTTTCCCCAGATGTGATATCATCGCCAACGACCAGGGTAACCGAACTACCCCCTCATTCGTCGGTTTCACCGACACCGAGCGTCTCATTGGAGATGCCGCCAAGAACCAGGTCGCCATGAACCCTCAGAACACCGTCTTCGACGCCAAGCGATTGATCGGTCGCAAGTTCGCCGATGCTGAGGTCCAGGCCGACATGAAGCACTTCCCCTTCAAGATTATTGACAAGGCTGGCAAGCCCGTCATCGAGGTTGAGTTCAAGGGTGAGCAGAAGACCTTCACTCCTGAGGAGATCTCTGCCATGATCCTCACCAAGATGCGTGAGACTGCTGAGTCTTACCTCGGCGAGACTGTCAACAACGCCGTTGTTACTGTCCCCGCCTACTTCAACGACTCTCAGCGTCAGGCTACCAAGGATGCCGGTCTCATTGCCGGCCTCAACGTTCTCCGAATCATCAACGAGCCTACCGCCGCCGCCATTGCCTACGGTCTCGACAAGAAGGTTGAGGGTGAGCGCAACGTCCTCATCTTCGATCTTGGTGGTGGTACCTTCGATGTTTCTCTCCTCACCATCGAGGAGGGCATCTTCGAGGTCAAGTCTACCGCCGGTGACACTCACTTGGGTGGTGAGGACTTCGACAACCGTCTGGTCAACCACTTCGTTAACGAATTCAAGCGAAAGCACAAGGTAAGATCAGTCTTTCCCCCGTGGATACTCTAACTCCACCATAACTCCTTCCCTAAACTATCACACTTCATCATGAACTCATCATGAATTTTGAGAATTATATACTAACTTATAACAGAAGGATCTCAGCTCCAACGTCCGCGCCCTGCGACGTCTCCGTACTGCTTGTGAGCGTGCCAAGCGAACCCTTTCTTCTTCCGCCCAGACCTCCATCGAGATCGATTCTCTCTTCGAGGGTATTGACTTCTACACGTCCATCACCCGAGCCCGATTCGAGGAGCTCTGCCAGGATCTCTTCCGATCTACCATCCAGCCCGTCGACCGTGTCCTTACCGACGCCAAGATCGACAAGTCTCTGGTCCACGAGATCGTTCTCGTCGGTGGATCTACCCGTATCCCCCGTGTCCAGAAGCTCATCACCGACTACTTCAACGGAAAGGAGCCCAACAAGTCCATCAACCCCGATGAGGCTGTTGCCTACGGTGCCGCTGTCCAGGCCGCGATTCTGTCTGGTGACACCTCCAGCAAGGCCACCAACGAGATCCTGCTTCTCGATGTCGCGCCTCTCTCCCTCGGTATCGAGACTGCTGGTGGCATGATGACCAAGCTCATTCCCCGCAACACCACCATCCCTACCAAGAAGTCTGAGGTCTTCTCTACCTTCTCCGACAACCAGCCTGGTGTCCTTATCCAGGTCTACGAGGGTGAGCGTCAGCGCACCAAGGACAACAACCTTATGGGCAAGTTCGAGCTCACTGGTATCCCCCCTGCTCCCCGCGGTGTTCCCCAGATTGAGGTCACCTTCGATCTTGATGCCAACGGTATCATGAACGTCTCCGCCGTCGAGAAGGGTACTGGCAAGTCCAACAAGATTGTCATTACCAACGACAAGGGCCGCCTGTCCAAGGAGGAGATCGAGCGCATGCTCAACGATGCCGAGAAGTACAAGGAGGAGGATGAGGCTGAGGGCAAGCGTGTCGCTGCCAAGAACGGTCTTGAGTCCTACGCTTACTCTCTCCGCAACACTCTCTCCGACCCTAAGGTCGAGGAGAAGATTGAGGCCAGCGACAAGGAGACTCTCACTGCCGAGATCGACAAGGTTGTCCAGTGGCTCGACGACAACCAGCAGGCTACCCGTGAGGAGTACGAGGAGCACCAGAAGGAGCTCGAGGGCAAGGCCAACCCCATCATGATGAAGTTCTACGGAGCTGGTGGTGAGGGTGCCCCTGGTGGCATGCCTGGCATGCCTGGCGGTGCCGGTGGCTTCCCTGGTGCTGGTGGCCCTGGCGGTGCTCCCGGCGCCGGTGGTGACGATGGTCCCACCGTCGAGGAGGTCGACTAAATTCTTTGATACCCCAACAACATCAGTCTCGACTTCTAGAACAGTCAAGTGTCCATGGATACAATGCGGAGGCTAGGGGTCTTATGGGATGATGCGATTAGATTTTCTCCTTGTGTTTTTCTGCGACGTTTACGGTTATGAAAAGCTTGGTGGTTTTTACCAAATCTGTACTTTAATGAATCAATGAATTAAGACATTCATAAACAACCATGTTCCATTGCTGTTGTGAATTGTATATGCCTCCGACATCTCATAACAATTGTGAGTTTGGCTCAACTTTGTGAAATTAAGCTATAAGATAAGAATTAACTTATGATGATACCTTCAAACTTACATGTATTTTTAGACCAAGTTTCACTCGCAACATTATTATTGACCAGTACCCTTTCCCGAGGCGTGAAACACTCAGCCTACTAGTCGATGAGAAAGTTGCTTTTGATCATTCGAGTAGTAGCTATTTGTTACTTAATGCTCTGAGGGAAAGCTGCAGAAATCTGATGTGCTGCCAATTACAAAGAATGGGATTTTAATATTAATACATGAATGAATGAATGGATTCAATATTCCCTATTCAATAGGCTCATTGAATGTTGTCCCTACTGGTAATTTGTCCTCCCTGCTCTCCCATACATCTTCGCTGCTTGGCTTCCCCGGACCATACTTTGCAAACTCCTTTGCACGATAGTGCTCACGGATAGCCTTCTCGCGCTGCTCAGCACTGTAGCCCTTGGTGCGCATGCAGAACCAGAAGTCATCCCATTGCTCGCTGCACGAGCGCATCTCTCCGTAACGGTATACGGCGTTCCATTGGCCGCCCATTGAGTTGCATGCCCACGCCTGATCAAAAGCCTGTCGGCAGGACATGTCGGTTGGGAGAAGGGCTTCAGAGAGGGTGTCGCGGGGAGGGATGTCGGAGGGTGTGGGCACGGAGGGGCGAGATGACTTCTTGAGGGAGAGCCATGATGATATTGAGGAGGATGATTGTTGCTGCTCTTCTTGTGTGGGAGGAGAGGGTTTGGTGTTCTTTTCTGATTCGAAGAGGTCGAGGAACTTTTGAATTTCGGGATCGGTGTTGGAGTCGGAGGAGGGCTTTGAGGTTGAGGTTGAGGTCGATGATGTGGTGGGAGGTGTCTCTTTGACTGGCGCGGATGGTTTATCCTCGCTGGGAGGTGATGAAGACCATAGCCAACCCATTTCGATGTTGATATATAAGTGGTATAGAATCGATTGGGATGTCTTAAGCTCGATGTTCTTGTGAGGCTTATCCTCTCGGTTCAAAATGACAAGAAAGAAGTGTCAAGAGGGGTAAGGAGATCTTTGTCGCAATGGAATATTGGCGTGTTGATGCAGCTGGATGATTGACCTTGTGACGAGTGCAGATCTGAGCGTCCAATGGCTGTTGAAGTGATATAATATTGGCTGAGTCTTCTGCAGCGCGCAGGCTGTTCATTGGATTTTCGAGATTTGGTGATGCGCCGCAAGGATGCGCAGGGAAAAATAGATCTGCCGGATGCCGTGATATGATGATCAGTGGAAATATACAAGAGTTCTTTAATTTTTATTTCTTTAGAAGGCTGAGAAATAGTACATAAATTAGAGCCAATCTATGTATGACAGAATGAACATGAGCTACGATTGTATGTACAACTATTTGAGTTGAAGGGTAGTTGGGTCTACCGTCTGGATCATAGCTAGAAGGTTATCTTAATGATTTAAACCATATCCTTGTTAATTCGAGGCTGCTAGGAGCTGTTGGATGTCAATGTTTAATTATCCGTAGACTTCTGATACACTTGGTAGATAGCCCAGAATCTCGTTCAAATAGTTTAATGAAGCAATTAAGTCATCATGGTGAGCTATGATACGATAATATTCAGGTGTCGTCTCTCCTCCATTTGTTGGCGGGGTTGATCTTCACGAGCCCTGCTCGAAGTGGGTTCGATTTCAGCTGCCCGCTACTGAACGATGACCTCATTGGCAAGCACCGAGGAAGCTAGCTACGATAGCTCTATCCCTCTCTGCCAACAATTCTCTACCCTAATAAAACTTCTCAACTCTTCACGATCACGCCTAATCCCTCTTCTCAGTCAGCCACTTTTCCTACCACTATGCGCGCTGTTGAGATCAAGGCATCATGATTCCTAGCCGAGGTCTTGCGACGGCCGCGCTTCTTGCTGCGCGCCGGCCCCTCACATCAACCTCACGATCACTCGCATGTAATCTCACAGCAGCGGCATTCCTCCGACAACGGCTCAACCAGAATGCTGTTCAGCGACCTATGAGCCGTGCTTGGGAGAGTACAACTGTAAACCCTGCAGATGTCCCTCCAATTGCTTCTGACGAGGGTGCCGACAAGAGTGGGCACATCACTACACAGTCCAACGAGGCCATTCTCTTCTTCGACAGTGAGTGTTTCTTGGTGTTGTAGTAGTAGTAGTAGTAGTAGTAGTTAATTGGACTAACTTTGTAGACATCTTTCCTCTCAAACTCAGCAGCGTGCTCGTCCGGCCTTGGAAATCAGACCACGATGTTACCGACCTGCTCAAGCGATTCGAAAGCTCTTCATTGGGCATACTAGACCCAATTCGCCTCGTCAAAACGGCCATTCCAGAAGATCTTCCCATAAGAGTTACAGAAATTCTACCGCGCTTGAAAGATGGAGGTGCCTATGTTAAATTCATGTATGATGCCAACATAGACCCTGCCGAAATTGAAGGTATGTCATATATTAAGGCTCACCCTGTCGCTCTACTAACTCTATATCAACCAGCACAACTCGCCAAACGACTTAAGGAAAAGCCTATCAAACCCTGGTTCGCCATATTTCGACCCGTCAACGCCCGTCTAGTTCAAGGCACACCTTGGCTGGAGGACTTGTACAGATATCCTACCAGTCTTGTCAAGATCGAGTTCGTTCCTCCAACTCCCGGTATCACGCCTGAAGAACTTCCCGAAGAAACACTTTACTCTTTGTTTCGAAAATATGGCAAGATTGCGGATATTATCCCGCAGCCAACCGACTCCAAGGTCACCCCACGATATGCCCATGTTGGATTCCCTGTAACAAGAGACGCTATTATGGCTCGCAATTGTATGCACGGTTTTATTGTGAACGAGGCTTTAGGAGGCGGCAGCAAAGGAACCAAGCTTCGCCTATCCTTTGAGAAGCGTGTCAGGGCACACAGCATCTGGAACTGGCTGACCAACCACCCACGTATTGTTGTCCCTGTCCTTGCAGCCCTGATTGCCGGTTTCTCAGTTTTGATCTTTGACCCCATCCGCGAATTCTTTATCAAGCTTCATATCCAGCACTCCCTGGAATTCAAGGACTCCCGGATTTATAAATGGTTCAAGAAGCAGTCGGGCAACCTGGGATTATCGGGCAAGTCAAAGGGAGACGACGGTCTTGAGGAGGTCTGGAATCATCGACGCGACGCAATCGTTCAAGTACAGGGCTGGCTTGACGAGACATCTGACACCTTCATCGTCGTTACTGGGCCCAAAGGCTCAGGCAAGGTCGAGATGGTCATGGACCAGGCTTTAGAAGGCCGCAAGAACGTACTCAAGATTGACTGCAGACGCATTGTCGAGGCTAGGGGCGAGGCGGGTACCATCAAGCGTCTAGCGACAGCTGTTGGCTACCGTCCTGTCTTTTCCTGGGCAAACAGCATGAGCAGTATGATCGACCTTGCTGTGCAGAGCACCACTGGCGTCAAGGCTGGCTTCTCAGAAACTCTTGAGTCTCAGCTGAACAAGATCATGCAAACGACAACCGGCGCCCTCAAAGATGTTGCTGTTGCATCGCGTAATAAGAAGGACAGCGACTACAAGTTGTCTGAGGATGCATGGCTAGAGGCTCACCCTGAACGCAGACCTGTCATTGTCGTCGACAACTTCCTTCACAAGGGCGAGGAGAACAGCATTATTTACGACAAGATAGCCGAGTGGGCAGCGGCTGTAGTACAGAACAACGTCGCCCATGTCATCTTCCTTACCACCGACTCAGCTTACTCGAAGCCTTTGGACAAGGCCCTGCCCGATCGACTCTTCCGTACTGTTTCCCTCGGTGATCTCGCACCCGAAGTAGCAAAGAACTTTGTCCTCAGCCGACTCAAGGATCAACTCGCCGCTGCCGAAAAAGCACGAAAAGAAGCCGGAGACGAAGAAGTTGAGAAATCGCCCATCCCGCGCCCTAATATGCTAGAGCTTGATCAGTGCATTGATACTCTGGGTGGTCGTCTCACAGATCTGGAGTTCCTGGCTCGACGTCTGCGAACCGGTCAGTCTCCTCGACAGGCAATGGAAGAGATTGTGTCTGAGACAGCCACCGACATTGTTCGTATCTACCTGCTGGGCAAGCCGTCTGAGATTGCGGAAAAGAAGTTTTCTCCTCAGCAGGCGTGGCATCTTATCAAGTCGCTTGCGCAAAACCCCAATTTGCGTTACAACGAAGTCCTTCTCTCGGCACCCTTCTCTTCTGCCGCACCTGCCGCTGCCTCCAACGCCGATGCCGCCATTGATAGCCTTGTCAGCGCGGATCTCATCGCTGTCAAGACGCATCAGGGTCGACCGATGACTATTACAGCTGGCAAGCCTCTGCATCAAGCTGCCTTTTCCGTTCTTCTCCATGATCGCGTCCTCCGAGCCAAGATGGACTATGATGTCTTGAACGACTCATCCAAGGCCGAGGCCAAATCGATTGACAAGGTCGAGAACGAATTGGTTCTTCTGGGCAGCCTCCCTCGACAGACTGGAGAGACTGCTGGACGTATCAACTTCTTGCTCCGCAAGCTTGAAGATAGTCAGACTAAGATCGCCAAATGGGACAAGGAGATGACCACATTGAAGAAGCTTCTTAGCGAGGAGTTCTGATGGAATGTATATGGTTAAAATATGCATTCTGCATTTTTGGATGGGTGTATTCATATCTAGTGGGTGGACGAATACCATGTACACTTAGGTTTTCACCAGATACCCTTCTCAGTATTTCCCTAATAAATAAGTTCCTCTTCATCCTTCATATTTTCCCTTCAGTGAAAAGACTGATAGTAGTAAAGTACCTATGCTCTCTGCAGATTGTAACAGTCCCGAATTAGAAATTTCATCTGTCATGAATGGTATACAACTAAACCCGCCCTAACAGCACATAAATCATAAAGCATGCCAACAAGACAACCTCCTTCGAGGCAAGATTCGACATAATGAGTCCCTTTCCCATGCTTTTCCTCCGAGGGTTACTCCGAACAAGAAACTTCTTCAACAAAAACTCCATCATCTGTGCCACGAAATTAAACGAGCGGCATGATTGATATTTGCGTCCTACAACACCAATACCAATTCACTTTTCTTTAAGCCATCATGGAATGTTGTGATTGATCTGGCTCTGTTGGTTGAGCTGACATCTCAGATCCTTGAGAGAAGAAAATACGCGAGTCGGTATCGTAGTCATTTGTTATGCTGTAGTAGTTTCCTATTCATCATGTGGTTAGTCACTGCAAATTCAGGGGGTAAGTAAGTAGACATACCTCTGGGAACAAACCACATGCCTCCAGCGCTGAGGCGGAATGAGGCTTCATTTACTGTGACCAGAACCTTTCCAGAGTGCACAAAGAAGACCATGTGCATCTTTCGAGAGTTCTTTGGCCGCTTCTCAGAACCAGGAGGTAGGTCGACAACACCCGCGCCCATAAAAGGCGTGGTGAGTGTCTTGGCCATACGGAATGAGGCGTTTAGGATATCGCGAGTTTGAATCGCATCGCCAGAAATGGCTATGCGGTCCTCCATGACCTCGACTGGCTCTTCGTCTCCTGGAGGATTTATCTCATGCTCAGGCTCCCACAAAATAACCTCGCCGTTGACGACACCAGGGTTAATCTCCCACTCTTCAGGCTCGACCACTTCCACCTGCTGTACAGGCTTGGATTTCGGCTTCCCGCGACCTCTGGCTTTGGGGGCCTTCACGGGTATCGCTTCTTGAGGAGCCCGGATGACCTCTTTGATAGTTGAAAGCACAAAGCGATCGCGGCCAGATACGTCTTTGAACTCCTCTTCCTCTTGGACGACCTTGTCGCCTCTCCACCAGTCGAGTGGCCTGTACGAGTGTCTTCCAGATCTTGTCGTCCGCACTTCGTCTGCGTCGTGACGAACAGAGACAAGGCCGCGCTTCTTGGGTAAAGGTGGTCCACGTTGTAGCGCTGCAAATGATGTCTCTCCAACGTCTTCCCCAGCAGCAACTCCAGCCTGTGCCTTGGGTTTTCGTCCAGGTCTCCCCCTGGGTTTAGGTTCACCTGCAGGCGCAGGTGCAGTCTTGGACGGAGCCGGCTTGGTAGGTTTTGATGGTTTAGGGGCATCAGTGCGTGGTCTCTTGGTCTGCCTGGGAGGTTCTTCGTCTTCTGGTGCCGGTTCCGGTTCCGGTTCCGGCTCTGTTGCTTCGTTGTCCGACTCTTCAGGCTCTTCAGGCTCTTCAGGCTCCTCCGGGGCTGGTCGTTTTCGTGACTCGGGCGACTTGGTCTCCTTTGTCTGAGCAGCGCTTTTCGGTTTCGGTTTCCGTCCTCGTCTAGGTTTAACTGGCTCGTTGTCCTCTGCGGGCTCTTCCTCAACAGTCGGCTCTTCAGGGGATTCTTCCTCCACTGGTTTTGATTTTGGTGGTCTTCCACGTCGCCCTGGCTTTTTAGAATCTGCCTCTGCTCGCTCTGCGCCAGCCTTGGCTGATGTTTTTGTGACCTTGGGCGCTGGCTCTGGCTCTGGTTCAGATTCTGGATCGGGTTCAGGTGATTCTGAGCTTCCATGCATATCTCCAATCATTTGCAACGACTCTTCAATCAGTGCCCTGTGATCCGAGTCATCTCCCTCTCCGTCGTCGTCGTCGGGCTCAGGCGCGTCTTCTGTTTCATCGGCATCATCCTCCTCCGGTACTGCGCCATTGACTCCATTCGTCGCGCTCTTTCCACGTCCTACAGACTTTGCTCCAAAATCAAGTTTTCGTGTCACAGTAGGATCGCGCTCTTTGGCGAAAGGCTGTCGAGTAGGTGATGAGAGATGTGGGTTTCTTCGGGGAGAAGACATAAGCGTGGTCTTTACAGGTGATCGACTGCGAGGGATGGGATACTGCATGCCTCGTCTGAGCACCGTCTGAGGTCCCGGTCCAGGAACTGGAGTAGTGTTAGTCAATGCGTCTTGTTGCACGCTTCGATGAGCGCACTTGTCTCAATGTCCATGGCCTCACTGCCTTCGTCATCCTCGTCTTCATCATCGCCATTTTCGTTCTCAAACTGATCATCGTCCTCCTCCTCGTCATCGTATGCTTGATTAGGTCTCGAAGGTTCTTTTTCTGGCGAAGAGAGAAGGTCGTCTAACGGTTGCATGCCATGTTCGTCGCGTTCGCCTGTATCGAACAACTCTACACCGGTTTTACTACAGGGAATGGGTTAGGGCTCTGTTTAGTGATGCGCATTGAGGGGATCTCGCGATTCGAAAGGCGCAGACTCACCGACCACGAACGCCGAGCTGATGGAAGGCTTGCGGCTCAGCAACTTCGCTGCGCCTTGAGCCGCGGGGGGCCATGTTGTTTATTTTCGCACAAGTGTATATAAGATCCTCGTGCTGCTTAACGTCGTCTTCTTAATTTTTCAGAATGCGCGGCGTCGAAAGGTACGAGTGGGATATAACGAGAAATTGAATACGCGACTGGTGACGCGGTTGGTGTGTGTTGTTTGGTGACTTTTAGTCGGCGCGAAGAGACGGGACGGATCAGTCAGTCTAGTTAATTGGGCGCCCGCCTAAAGCTGGGGGCGTGTTTAGAGGGTCCAAGTTAAGCTGACCCAGTAAAATGCTGGGCGAGCACAGTGGGCTTAGGTACCTATCCATGGGAGTTAAAGGCGGTGACTGCAACTCTCAAAAAGAATAATGAGGTAAAATATATTTAATGGCAGGTCTATCATAGATGACAAGTATCAAGAGTAATTGTGTATGTTACCAGTTGATTATTCTCCGATATTCCGGCAGATATGTACCTGTGTAAGTCGATGCTCTCGAGCGTTGGTGTTTGTCTATGGCTTGCCTTGCTGTGGCGTTGAGCTAGTGGCTTGTGTGACTTTAATGGGCATGGCTACGAGATACCGAGGTAAGGTAATTTGGAAAGCTACCAGTTCAAGAAATACAATATGATAATGAGCCAGAACTATGTATACTCAGATGAGCATTTTGTTTTAATACAACACAGTCATGTGTAGAAACGTATCAGACATTACTGTGACTTTGGATTCAATTGGTTGTGGCTTACACATTAGAGATTTGACCACCTATACAAAAGTGGGTACAGGTGCTTAACGCGTCTCAACGCGTCTCCAGAACAGACCTATCTTATCCTCAACAGCAACCAATTTCTCTTGACTTTTTGTAACAACGACTCAATGACATATGCCAATTGACATAATTCTAGCCTGCAAAACCACTCCGAAATACACAATCGAATATATCCTCTAATATCGGCTCTCTACGCACTCCCATCATGACAGACTCACCAACCGGCCACGTCCCCGTCGAGACAAACACCTCCCGTTCAATATCAACAACCTACATCCCACCCTCAGTCCACGACTCAACCCTTCTTTCAGGCTCATCATTCAACCACTTCTCCGCCATTCCCCCTTCTCTCCTCCCCACAGACCCCTCCGATCCTTCATCCGCACCACCATGCTGTCTCGGCGTCGACGAAGCCGGTCGTGGTCCCGTCCTCGGCCCCATGGTCTACGGCGTCTTTTTCCTCCCCATCACCCTCTCCGATTCTCTCCTCCGTGAGACACATCATTTTGACGACTCGAAAGTCCTTACGCCCGCTGTCCGCTCAGATCTCATGCGCACGCTGTGCACACCTGGCTCCGATCTCTTCGACTCATGCGGCTGGGCGACAGCATCGCTTTCGGCAAGAGACATTGGCGCAAACATGTTTCGACCGACGAATGCATACAACCTCAACGCTCAGGCCATGGATGCTACAGTAGACCTTATAAAGGCTGTTTATGCGCTTGGCGTTAACGTCCAGGAGATCTACGTCGATACCATCGGCCAGCCTGCGGCGTACCAAGCCAAGCTGCAACGCGTATTCCCTACAGCAAAGATCACTGTCGCTAAGAAGGCAGATAGTCTCTACGCCTGCGTCAGTGCTGCATCAGTATGCGCAAAGGTCACCCGTGATGCTGCGCTTGAGGTGCTATTTGAGGCAAGGGCGGATGAAGAGGAGAAAGAAGGAGAGGGTATGGCCTGGGGATCGGGTTACCCATCTGATGGCCGCTGTGTTGGTTGGATGAAGGGCAACATGCACCCTGTATTCGGATGGGGTTCTGAGTGTCGATTTAGCTGGGGCACAGCAAAGGATATGCTCGAGGCAAAGGGAAATGGTGTCAGGGTTGAGTGGCCACTAGAGGATGATGGTGAGACGAGCAGAGTTACCGATTTCTTTGTTTCGGGAGACAAGGATAAGGAGTCATCAGACTTGGGTAATTGGTTTGGTACATCTACGGACTTGGAAGCATTCTAGATGCCCTCATAATCTGAAAGGGAATAAATATTTGGGTGAAGGAATTCATAGATATCACAATACGGCGCACGGAACATATTTTATAAGTAGACATTATATCCTGTTCGCTAATCATACTCGGCAAGGTCTTGAGTCACTGCTCAAACTCAGACAGCCTCTCTACCATTAAATGTCATCAATGTCGTCGTTTTCGGCAGTAGTCGTGTTGTTGGCCCTCTTCCCTCGGCTATCCAAAGTGTCCATGCTGATGTTATCGCTGTCCTCGCGCGCAGGCATACCAACCGCCTGTCGTGCAGTCTCCGAGTTGGCAATAAAGTCGCGGAGCTGCTGCTTGGCAATCTCAACACCCTGGGTCATGGCAGCGTTACCCATTGAGAGCATTGGGCCAAGTAGGTTAAGTGTGTATGCCACATATGTACCTCCGGCGATGACCAGAATAAGAAGGCAGAGGAAGGGGTTTCGCAGAACTAAGAGGAGTCTGTTAGTACAATCACAATGGTCAAAAACGTCCAAGCCAAACTTACCTGTCAAGATCTCATTCCAGCCGAGAGCGAGAAGCAAGCCATAAAAGTACCACGGAACCTGGGCAACTCCGCCAATGGCTCCACGCTTGGCCTCGACATATACTCCATCCGCTGTCTTCTTGAATCGCACAACAAGATCCTGGCGCTTGCCCTCGCTGAGCACCGTCATCTCCTCCTCAAGACTCTTGCCATCCTCCTCGTCGATACCTCCAATCGGTGGCAGGTCTTCCTCGTCGCTGGCCTGAACGCCGCTGGGCTGCGGTCCAACAAAGCCTGGCAGGTCGGGAGGGCCGTATGTCTCCGAAAGTCGGAACCTCGACAGAAGAGGAACAAGGGTGAGGGTAGACTCTCGGGCCTTTGTGTAAATGCCCTCGATATCGTCGCTCGGGCGCCATATCCGGGGTACACCAGCCTCGTCGTATCGGAACTTGTCCTCGAAATTCTCTCGAAGCTTCAGCAGAATGTTGCCCTCCATAACCTCTTCCTCAATCTTTTCCCGGAGGGCGTTCCAGCTTTTTCGGCGCAATCGCCATGTACCAATTTCAACCTCCTCGTTGGTGGCATCGAAGCTCTTGGCTCGCTCGGCAAATCGAACCTCAGCTTCCTTAACAATGCCGGTGAAGACCTTCCAGACTCTGTCCCAGAGATCCTGCTCAGTATCGGGCTTGTCGCCGGTTTCGGGAGCACCGTGTCCACCCCGGCCGCTGCCAAGCTTGTTGAATTCGAGGCCAACAGCATCTCCAAGACGGGACTTGACCCAACGCTCGACACGGGTCGCAAGTCGTCGCATCTCCTCCTTTCGCAGTTTGGCACTCTCTTCGTCAAGCTCTTTCTCGAAAAGGTTGAGCTGCGACTCGAAGTTAGTCCACGTGACACCCTCGATAAGCAGGCTCTGCGCCTCAACACCAAAGATGTCCAACGTCTTGCGCTTCTCATTGGCGACGATCTCAGCGAATTCATAGCCGCCACCAGCCTTTTGTCCAGCCTTGACCTTGTTGGCAACAGCCTCGCTGAAAGCGATAACACCAGCCTTGTGGGCAGCGGCCAGCTGGCCCTGGTAAAGTGTCTTGAGGCGGGCATCAATCTTGCCCTCGAGCTCGTGTCGCTTACGAGCGTAGACGCCCTTGTGGTATCGGCTGGCTTGCACCTCGAAAGCCTTGATGCACTTCTGACGAGCGTCATTTCCAGCCAAACCTAAATCAGGCAAGACGGTCGGAATTCCCAGCTTAGATGCCTCACTTTGCTTCTCCTCAAGGGGCGTAACAACGACATCAAAGTCAATCAGAACCTCTCGAGAGATCTCGTCGCAACGGAACTGAGCCAGAAGCTCCTGCTGAGTAGGCAGATCAAGATCCTTGTTGTTCACGATCTGGTCCCAAATGCCCTCAGCATAAACGGAGAAACCATCGGCAGGAATTCGTCGGTGGTACTCGGCAAGGAAGAGGCCGCCCTCGAGCTCCTGGTCGCCATGCAAGCCGGCTTTGCCATGTCTGTGGCCAGCTGTGAATCTTGATCCCAGCTTCTGGACCTCCTCGACGAACTTATCAGCCTGCAGGATCTTGTGAGGAAGGGCAGCGAAGCCAAAATCGAAGTAGTCCTCGATGCGCGAGGTCTCGAGCCCCTGAGGCTTGGAGATGGACGACCAGATCTTGGTCAGATCCTGGATCAGGGTAGTTCGAAGGTTACCCAGGGGAGTAGTGCCGAGGTGATCGCGGATGACGAAGAAGAGTAGTGATCTAGGGGTTGATCTGGATGGTGTTAGTAATCCCGCATACTTGAACTACGATATGCGGTCTGGCTTACTGCTTGTCCTTGAGGAAGAGCTGCAGGTTGACCTCGAAAACAGTCTTGAGAAGACCCATGTTGGCACCCTGGTACAGACCAACCTGGTGCTCCCAGATGTTGACGATCAGAACCTCACTGGTGGCCAGCGCAAACAGAGCACTCTTGCGCTCAAAGTCCTGGTCCTCACCGCGTTCTCGACCATCGGTACCCTCAACGTCCATGACGAGGATGTTGTCGGACATCTTGGTGCCTGCGCTCTCCGCTCGCTTGTTCTTGGACATCCAGATACCCTTGGTCGTTTGGCGACGCTCTGTTTCGGACATGACGGAGAATTCGGTGCCAAAGAGGTTGTTGAGCAGGGTCGACTTTCCAGTCGACTGGGAGCCGAAGACGGAGATGAGGTGGTAGTTGAAGCCTGAATCGGCAACATCGGTTACATGGAGATACTCGTTAAGGTGGACGCTGCGAAGTAGTCGGTTAGCATTAGATCCATGGAAAGCATCATGATGAGCAAAATGGTGGGGATGATGGTTTGGACGTACTTGAACTCCTTATCCTCGTCAATGACCTGGACGCCATGCTCATAGCTACCGGCCCCCGGCGCTTCACCGACGGCAGAGAAATGGCCGTTCATAGTTTGCGATTGTGATGTAGCAGGGAGGTATATTGCAGGTGTAAATGTAGGTGTAGGTGGAGGTAAAGGCGGTTTAGTTGGAAGCTTTTAAAAGCTTGGGGCGTGCATCCGTCAATAAAGTACGGGTGGCGACCCTTCGAGACGTTTAGGTTATCGTGACGATATATTTTGCTTAGGATTATTTCGCTTTTGTTGTACTGTATTGAAAAGTCGAAAAAAAGAACAAGAAGTTGTTGGGGCGAATAATAAAGCGTCGGACGAGACCAAAAGTTGTGACCACCTGGACAGAAACCAGAAACCACCTAGACAAGACCAAGATCCTTGTGACGAGATGGGGATGCGAGGTACGTACCTCTCCCACCAACCCCCCTATCCCGTCTACTTTGCAGCTCAAGTGGCATTTGTCTAATTAATTGGGGGGTTCACAGCATTATTATCCCTATCCCTGCCACATGCTTCTTTGGTTGAGGTGTCAAAAAGCGGTGCGCACATATCACGTTATTATGGCATGCAGAGCACTGCAGGACATCCATTCGTAGTCAGTAGACCTATGGGCCCTATCCCCATCAGCTGCACTTTACATCCACCTAACCTACCGGTACCTGCTGAGTACCGAGTGAGGCCTTCTTTTAAGTATTTAACCGATCCCTATCACGGACATTTATTTGCGGGTGCCAGCGGGATCGGACCGGGTGCCACAACGGATGAGTTGTGAAGCTTGAATACTGATGACTTGGACCAATCAGAGCTTCCTCGCTTGGAGCTGTATGTAACACCCCGCCGAGGGGCAGCGAGGGGAACTTCATAATCATATGAGGTTTTGACAATATATAAACCAACTGCAGTTCATGTGTAGCAAATTTTACTTGGTTTCTACAACTTAAACCATATTCTATCAATTGAGTCTATAAATACCGCCAAAATGCTGTTCACCGAATCTCACGTCGACGTTCCTATCACTGCCAATGGCAAGGAGACCACTATGCGTACCTCTCCCATAGCTCAGCAACTCTCATGATATCAGAAACTCACAGTCATGGCCAGGCATCTTTGTCTTTCATCCTAGCATTCCTGGATACCCCAATGCGTAAGTATCAACAATCTGTTCTCATACTCAACCTCATACTAACCTTTCATCAGACGCTTCCCTGGAGTGGCTGTCTTCAGTGAGATTTATCAAGGTTAGTATATCGTCTAACTTCATTCACGACACATTCTCGTATATGGAATCCTCTTTACCATAAAACTACTACCAACACCACTCAGTCACCGGCCCTGTTGCCCGCTTCGCCCGTCAAATCGCTGGTCAGGGCTACATTGTTGCGGCACCTTCATCCTACCACGACTTCACCGGCCCTGAGGCTCTGAACTACGACGCCGAAGACACTGATCGGGGCAACCGGTACAAGATCGAAAAGGTATTCCATATGGCCGATCGTCCATTTTATTTTCTATAGCTAATCATGTACAGACTCTCGAGTCCTACGACGCCGACTCACGTGCCACTGTCGACTACCTTCTCTCGCTCCCAACTTGCACGGGCAAGATCGGTTCTACTGGCATGTGTCTTGGTGGCCATCTCTCTGTCCGCGCTGCTGTAAGTTTTGATACTTCATAGAAGCCTTTCTTCACCATTCATACTTACTTCTCCATCCTAGCTTGACCCTCGCATCTCTGCTTGTGTCTCCTTCTTCGCTACTGACATTCACTCTCGCACCCTCGGCCCTTACGATGCACCAAACACCTCTTCCACGGCACCATCCAACAGCAACCACACTTTGGACCTATTCCACAAATTCAAGGGCGAGGTTGCCATGATCTTTGGAGTCAAGGACACTCACGTCCCTGACGCTGGTCGTGACCTCATCCGCGCCAAGCTCCGTGAAGCCGGCGTTGCCACCAACTTCTACGAGTTCGCCTGGGCTCAGCATGCTTTCGTCCGTGACGAGCTCAGCAAGGGCCGTTACGATCCTGCTATTACTAAGATTTGCTTCGAGGTTCTCCTAGAACTCTTTGGCCGCGTCCTTAAGACCGACTTGGGAGCCAAGGATGACAACGTGCCACCTCCTGAGCATGTTTGTTAAGTTAGTTAAGTCATACACTTGATCAACCCAATACAACACAGACATAAATCGATAGCCTGGGACCACGACGTGAATGTAATATAATAATATTCTAGATTCTTTACTTCGTGAAAATGAGAGCTGCTGTCTTGCAGCTTCATAGCTGAGTTTTCATAAACCGATACATCCCGCCCAGTCTCATGCGGATGACCCAATATGGGTAGGCAAGAAGGGAGATGACTGTCCTAGTCTCTCAAGTACACCGATTACCGACAAATAAAATCCAATCCAATTCCAAACCATCCCCACAATATTACTATGAATACATTCTAATCAGCCGTTATCGTGCATCCGCTTCACTTCCACGTCCACTAGCGCTGGGGGGCAGGTGGCGGTCCTTGCGGAGGCGGTCCCTGGGGACCCTGCCCCGGTCTTTGCAGAGGGTGAGCGGTGTTGTACTGATTGCTGCTACTAGCATAGGGCTGGTAGCCTTGAGAGCCATGAGACGGGCCAGCGGCGAGGTTGGAGTGATAAGGCGTTGAGCCCATGCCAGTCTCGGCCTCCTCATCAAAGGGGCCAGGCTGAGGGCTGCGAGGGCTTGCCTGTGTCAACGTAATGCTAGCACGAGGAGCTGTCTCCAGCGAGAGCTGAGGGACAGCTTCACCAGCCTTGCGGCGGCCGCGTGTGCTCTCACGCTTCAGGTCGGTGCGCAGGGTTTCAATATCCCTGTTGCGAGCTGCGTCATCGTCGTGTGAGCGCAGTGTGTGGTTGTCGCTGTTGTCCCAAACACCAACGCCAGCGGCAGGGGGACGCGCGTTGAAAGTTTCCGCGGCTTGAGCCTCACTCTCCTCAGTGTTTTCCTGCTTTGCAAGAGGCACCATGCGAGCCTCATCAGTAGCCTTAGCAGCATCATCACGGCTATGCTTGGCAAATTCATCGCTGACAGCAACCGAGTAGGTAGGGTTGGTAGGTCCACCAAGGGGCTCACCACCACCACCAGGAGCAATGAGAGGTACCTTCTTCAGAGCCAGGGCCAGTGCACACATGAACTTGGAACGACGGCTTCCACGAACAGCATCGTTGTGCCAGTTGGACTTGTGAGCAATGGTGACATAGAGCAGAAGCTTGTCGAGATTACCGATACCACCAACGCTGATGCTGAGGTCGGGCTGGAAGTCGCGAGCATTCTCGGGCGCACGAACGAACTTCTCCATCTCCAGGCGAAGGAGCTCGACATCCTCGAATGAAGTATCGAACGAAACATTAACTTCGATGGTCTCGTGCATGGCCCTGCTACGAGAAATGTTTTCAATCCAAATGTTATTGAGTTGAATGTTGGGCACCTGAACAGTTTGCATGGTATCGAGGCGGTGGAAAACCGAGTACAAGAGGGAGATCTTGTTGACAACCATCTTGGTACCGGTAATATCGACACGGTCACCAACATCGTAAGGGTGCTTGACGAAAAGGAAGATGCAAGAACCGAGGAACTCCTGGGCAGTAACCGCGAAGATGAACGAGAGTGAGAGAAGGGTGGTTCCTGCGGTGGTAAGAGTGGTGATGAAGCTACTCTGGAAGAAAGCAACTGAACGAACTGTTAGCGAGGTTCAATACTCATGATAGCAAGTACTTACGGAAAACGAAAATGACGATCAACAGCACAACGACAAGAAGAATCTTATCAAAAGCTTGAAGAGCCTGACCAATGTCCTTCATGCCCTCGGATATGGCCTTTCTCTCCGTACCGATCTCGACAACCTTTCGGACCATTTCATCGAGACTGATATCACCGTTATCGTCACCGTCAATCATGAAGAATGACTCCTCAGCCTCTTCCTTGTAAGCAGGTCCGAGAACCTCCTGGAAGTCGTCGAGGACGAGCGAGTTATGGCCCTCGACAACATATGACATCCAGATACGTCGACCCATAGCCTCAGAGGCCTTGCTCTTTTCAAGAGCCTCAAGAACGATGGAGTGAGCTGAGTTGGGATTGAAGACCTGCTTGCCCGTAATCTCAGAGGCAAGGTTTCCGAAAACCGAGGCGACCTTGTCTCCGACTTTACCAACTTCTCCAATGAGCTTCATGGGGGTGGCAGAACCATTACGCTTATGCCCCTTCTTACCACGAAGCATGACTTCGATGCTGTCATTGATGATGGCGTCCTCGTCGGCAAACTCTGGGCAGTGCAGAGGGAAGAGAGTTCGGGAAGCGTCGAAAAGAAGGCCGAGTAGATGAACCTCGCGCTTAGACTCCTTGATGCGGTTGGCGAACGACCGCTGGTGGTATGAAATACCAATAAGCTGAACAATTGCCTTTTCACCGAGGAAGACTGCTGACGACACGAAGAGACCTCCCAGAACACGGCCCATTGTCCTGACCCAAGGGACATAAACCGTGCTGTGATCTTCATCCTTCCACAAGTTCTTGAATGTGACGTATGACGCCAGGGCCCAGAAGAAGAAAGAAAACGGGAGAATCAGGTTTCCGAGAACAGTGGCATACTTTCGGGTACCCTTGCTGACGACGCCAGTAAAGAACATGAAAAGCGAGGGCAGAAACAATGCGACAACCTTGGCAACCCACAGAGACAGCCACATGATGAGAACCCAGAGGAAGATCTTGAAAAGAGGAGGGCCATCATCGCCCTTCCTGCTACCATCAGAGTTGAACGAACCGACAGGAATTCCATTCTTCTTGCCGATGGCGGCCAAGACGACCAGAGGAATAGCCAAGAGGAGACCGACGGGGACGACGTAAACGAGGTATCGAGTGACGACGGAGAAGCCGATGATTTTGTAGTACAGCCTACCCATTGCGTTGACCGAGGTTTCATCTCCTCCTGTGCTGCTGCGGGTGAGGTGGCGTTCACCCATTCTTCGACGACGACCGCGGTGTCCATGTCCACCGGCTTTCTCGTCCTCGTTCTGAGAGCTGCTGTCGAAGCTGGATGGGTGGGGCATCTCAGCCCTCCTCACACCAGAGGCATTGCTCTTGACCTGCGTGAGCTGGATGCCTTCGGACATTTCGTTGTTGCTGTTGCTACCACCGAGAGGAACGAAGCCTGTATGCGAGTGACGCGAATTGCGAGGGGACAAAGAGACGTGGCGATTAACCATTGTTATATGTCTATGTTTGAACTCCTACCAGGGAGCCTAACGTGAGACAGAATTCGAAGCGGTGACTCGAACACTTCGCTATGTGCTCAAGAAGGTGCTTCTTCGTGGAACTTGGGAGGAATTGACTCGTCGGGCTGAGTGATGAAACCGATAGTCGTTTGAGGATATGAAATCGGGTAGTGCTAGGCAAGATACGAGACGGCGGTAGGATATCAAATCCTTAGTCGCAGCGATCTGCTTGTGCTCGTGTCTCGGGGTGAGGTGAGGTAGGGAAGGGGATGATTATCTGCTGAAGACTTGCTCCAAGCTAGATGGCCCGCGACAAAGCTGTGCTGTATGATGTCTGATGTAGTAGATGTAAGGAAAATAAATGCAGGCAAAACGCTACAACAATCCCATGTAATTCTCCTCCTAGTTTCAGGACAAAGAGCGAGGGTGATCTGCCGTCTTCTCCAGCGAAGAACGAACAGGACAAAGCTGAAGCTATAAGGTAGCTTGGTTTGGTGCTACCTAGGACAAAGCGAGGAAACGAGAGAGAGGAGACCTAGGGAAACAAACAAAAGATGGAAGCGATCGAAAGGAGGGGAGGCCAGGGTGGGAGGACCGTGGTTTTAGGGACTGGAACTGGAACGAGCGTGGTGGAGAAATGAAGAGGAAGATGGGAGGAGAGAGAGAGAGAGCGAGATTGAGGAACGAAGAGTCAATGATTGACGAACGAGATTTCGGGGATCATGGAAGGTGGAGGTTCCCTGTTCCTTCCCTGTCCGTCTTGGCTGCTCGTGTGAGTGTGAGATGTCAGGATATGGCACTGTGACCTTCCATGGCCTGCTTTTTTTACTAGGTTCTATTCTATATGAGGTCTATCCGCCTTGCCATCGTCGCTATCCCATCCACGATACCAAGACTCAGAAACCGCCCAGCCCGTGAAAGGGGGCCCGGCTTCTCTTCCCACAGCGGGTCAAAGTCCTGGAGAAGGGGGCATTTGATCCACCAGCAGCGCGTCTTCCAGGGTTCAAAGCAGCCAGCCACCCATTCAGGTTTTTCTTTACCCACTGCTGGATCAAGAGCCCTACCAGCTGAAAAGGGATCCGCGACAGGGTCCCTGGCCTGGCATTGGTCTGGTATTGGCACTGGCAACTGCAACATTTTTTTCCTTTTTCCTCCCACCTCATCTGCTGGATGCCGGGTTTCAGGGGCACCCGGCCCCCCCAAATGTCGCCATCATCCAATAACCTTTCAGAACGGCAGCGTTTCTCAACATCGGGCCAGGGGGAGGCGCCGCCCCCCGGGCAGCCACAAACAGCCATTGACAGGTTGTGAGAACCCCCTTTGTTTCACGTCTCCCAATCGGGCTTGAGTACTACGCGGCCAAAGTAAACAGACGGCGATTCCCTTGATGAATAAGATAAGTAGGTGAGAGAAACGACTCATTACAGATGCATGTGCTGCATACAGTGCAGTGCACTTTGATTAACTTCTAGGATGGAGGGAGCAATAGGATTCAACTAAGGATAATTATGATTATACGACATCGGCAAACAAATGCATGACATTACATTATCATGGAGCTCGATATTGTCTGGGTTCGCTTGTCTGGCCTGTGTAAACATGAACCCGACCACCAACAGCCCATCATCTTACACCGCAACAGCACGGATGAGAATATCTTTCCCATTATCAGACAACGCATCCCCAAGAAAGGAAAAGAAACATAACAAAAACTGGAGACGAGAGGCGAGTCCTAATACGAGAAGTTTTAGTTCCATTAGCCATCGGGGACAAAGTTGGGAATATCTAGCCGGATCTTCTCCATATTTTTCTTTTTACAGCCCCAGTTCCACCCTCCACTACCCACCGTGAAAGCATCAAGCTTTCCCTCGTTATGGAAAAGATTTACACTCAAGATCTCGAGGGGTCCATTCCCCGATTCCCAAATCGAGAGCTGACGTTGAGATGCCAGCAGCTGTCAATGAAACACCGTATGAAAACTGCCGTACCCCCAGTGCCGAGCAAGATATGATGGTGTTCATCTGTCACATTTTAGTTGACTTTACTAAGAGGGAAAAAGTCTGTTAATCGACGATTTGCACTAAGGTTTGTCAAGCTAGCATTTAGCCTTTTAACCCTTCAACGGCTGAGTTTCCGTTTTGTGTTATTGAGTCCGACTAGCACACCTTCGGGACATGTTGACGCGCAACCAAGATCCTCAAGAGACAAAACGAAACCAGCCACTTCTCTTTTCATCATGCTTAAGAACTCTAGCGTCGACGCCACTAAGAAAAACGAGTGCTGATGAAGCCGCCAACTGCCGGTCCTCTAGACGAACGCCTCGGCTTGACGTGTACAGGAATGCTCAACGACATCGTTGATTGCCAAAAATACATTCTGCATGACGTTTCCGCATAGGTCATTCGTGCTTCAACACCGCTGTCCCATGATGTGTTCCTGATAGAACAAAATCTTGGAAGCTAGAACAGAATTTCTTGCTTCGGCGGACCCTCTCACGTTGCCACTGGACTGAAGAGAACCGAACCACTCACGATATGTAACGCTTTGGCTACAACAGCCTGTGCGAGCAAGCCCCTGCAGCTCAAATCAAACCTATCATCATTTCACCAAACTGTTCTAGACATGGTTTTTTGCGTTAGCCTTTGGTCAACGTGTCAGGCAGGATAAGGGTGATCACAACGCTCACTAGCAGCGCAAGGGTCAACCTCCTCCACTGTACGTAATAAACATCCACTGTAGTAAAAAGTCAAAGATCCAATGCAAGAGTTTGCAAAGAGTCGAGACCGTTAATATTTGCTTCTTATTATCGTTTCATGAATAATGGCATTTGGGTTATCGCAGAGTTTTTCGTATGGATCTGAAACATAGCTTACACTTCCCCTATTCCTCGCATCTTACCTTACCTTGCTGTAGCACTTCAATTGGGTCCCCCATCCAGGGTCCAGTTCCCCCGATGCCAAGCTTGTCTCTGTAATAAGCCGATGGATTGCAACCCTTTCACCAGGAGCTTTGGCACGGGTTTACCTTAATAATAAGCTGACTGGAAGGCCCGACAGCCTGGGTCTCGATCTCGCTTGAACCAACGACCAGTCGCATTCTTTACTCTTTCAACCTCAGCTCTTTGGTAAGCATGCTGATATTCAACATCCAACAACATGAAATTCGACACCATTCCCACAAGAAGTGTCACTTTTGCTGTAGTCGTCTTCTAGCCGCTGAACCCTTCATGTCTCACTTTTCGGGCTTCCACAGTATCCGTTCACTAGCCAGCCCTGAACCAACAACTACAAAATGGGTAATACCCCCTCGACGCCGCAGTGCCGACCCCATTATTCACATGGAATCCACGGGTCGATCAACACGTCCCAGACTCCCAGTCAACAAGTTCTCCGCCTCAGCAAGAAAAAATGCAACGTGATCTGATCGATCAGACCTGCCCCCGGAAAAGCTTGGCCGTGCTGTAGAAACGCCCAAACATCAACACTCCCCCAGCTCGTATATCTGACTGGTACTGTATCGGATACCTAGTATTCGATCCCGAGATCGCGAGATGAGGAAGCTATGTGCGTCACTCGGTAGGCGCGCGGCATAAACACAATGACGTCGAAGTCTCTTGTCGTGTCTTGTCTTGCTCTGGTGTTTACCGCCCCCGGTGCTAAGTTGGTGAATAGACGCCCAATTTGGGCCTCGGGAACATGGCCTCGCTTCCTAATCCAGTTCTGTCACTGATGAGCGTCAAACGTGGCCGGCGTTTCTTGGATTATTTCCTCACTTCCAGCCTATCCGAATCTCTACATCTTGATCATGAGTGGAGCTTTTGTATTGCTGAATGTCGATCGCCCCAACCTCCGTCTCGTCTCCCGGGGGTCGGTTTGATGACGGAATTCCAATTCAGTCTAAGTCAGTCCGCTTCAAGTCCACTTTGAGGAACCGCTTCACTTTCCGCACTCACGACGTCACTTGCAGATGCTAAAGAGCTCGGCAAATTTCCACCTTAAGACCGGGTAAATTGGTTTTATCATCGTTGTTCTGATGAATAACGATTAAGACGTAAATCAACTAACGAGGTAGGCTATTATCATCATGATTTCTTTCTCCTCTGTGACGTCACGTCACCATACTCATTTCCTCTTTCGTGGGGGTATTCGGTCCATTCGACTTCAACAAACATATCATGCAATTCCATTCGCTTGCTCCTTTCTTGCGTAGGGTATCATAGAGTACAGGCAATTCTCCAAATCATATCGCCCAAAAAGAAACGCCAAACGTTGTAATATCACTCCCCCTCAACCAGCAAACTCATCTTGTCGTCTGAACTCCCGATGTAAGTCCAGTGGTATCTTTTAACTCGACTTTTGCCTTGTCGTTCTCGTATCCAAAGTCACTGCTGTGGTTGTCCTCCGGTTCCCCAACATCAAACTGGTATAAAGGTTCCAGGCTTGCGTCCCGTTGGAACAAGATCCATCTCTTGATCCACCATGGGAGGACTTTAGTAACTTGATACCTCATGAAGACGCGTGTCGGCACCGCAAAGATGTAATCGAGCTCCTCCAGCGTCCGCTGTTTCGTCTCTGGCAACAACAGGAAGATCAATACCAATGCTACAATGTTGAAACCTGCATACATCCCAAAGGCACCAATAGCATGTAATCTCGCCAACATTAGCGGGAAAGTGATGGACAGCACTGCCGCCCATCCCAGGCATGTTGCTACGGCCCATGACATGCCCACTTCACGGTGCGACAGAGGAAACACCTCAGCCGAGTACGTGTATGGCACAGGGCCTTCACCGGGTGAGTAAAAGGCCGCAAAAAGGTAAACGAAGAAAGCCACCATGGCCATATGAGCCCCGCCTGTACCTGGAATCAACGTACATAGACCCGCCGCAAGTAATGTCCATGCCATCTGAGGAAATGTGAAGAGAAGCAGGGATCGTCGTCCAAAAGTATCTATTGTCCATATTGCAGGCCAGGCAAAGACAAAGTTGACCAAGCCGAATCCCATAGATGCTAACAGGGCCTGGTTGTCGTTGGCCCCAGAGTCTCGGAAAACGCTCGTTGAGTAAAATGCGATGATGTTGATACCGCACATCTGCTGCGCAATCATGACAACGAACGAGGCCACAGTGGCACGGCGCACGCGAGGGATTGTGAAAAGTTCGATGAAGCGTTTGGCATAGTGTGCGTGGCCAATAAACTCCAGCTCGACCTCGAGTTGCGCATGGATATAGTACAGGTCGCGGGCGGCCTGAATCGGATGGTTTCGTAGCCGTAACAGAGACTTCATCGCATCTTGGTAGCGGTTCTTCTTCATGTACCAACGTGGAGACTCGGGACAAAGGTAAATCAACAGCATCAAGGGCACGGCGGGGATGAATGCTGAGCCTAGCTGGAATCTCCAGGCATTGTGACCAATGTTTGTCACAGCGACATTTGCACAAGTTCCGAGGAAGATGCCAAAGGCTGTCCACATCTGCCAACTCATGACAAAGGCACCTCGAATTGGAGCAGGGGAGTTTTCGGCAGCAAAGATGGGCACTATCGTGGTATATGTTAGCTCTGAGGGGACCAAGAACATACTCTGTGACTTCATATCCAAGATCAAACAACTTACCTGTTGAAGCTTTAGTTCCCATACCAATGCCCAAGAGTATACGGCATGCAAACAGCTGTCTCCAGTTGTTGCAGAATGCGCTTCCAATGACAGGCCAGAGACAGAAATTTGCCGAGAAGAAGATTGTGCCGCGACGACCCCAACGTGAATTCAGGGGATCGGAAAGCCAACAACCAAAGAGGGCTGTTCCGATGTAAGGAGCCGAGTTGACAAGGCCCACGAGTAATTTGTCGTGTATGCTTTCACTGCCGATACCAAAAGCATAAGGAAACTCGAGATTGGCACCATTGGAGCCTGTCTGGTCCCATCCTTGCACAGCTGCACCGATGGAACATGTTATAACGGTGAGGTACAGAACAAAGGGAACTCTCCATTTGTGCAGAATCTCGTCTCTGAGGGCTTGAATCTCCTGATCGTTGAGCTTTTCGTCCCCCTCGATATCCTCATAACCGGTAGGATCCTGTGCGACGAGAGCGCCCTTTCGGATAAGAGCACGAAAGTGGTCGAGTTCCTTTTTGCGACAAAAGTCGTCAACGTCAGCTAAAAGTCTTGCTCGAGGGAGCCCCGACAGAGGGTTCTTGATTCTTGAATTAATGTTAGCCATGGGAGTGAAGCGGGTATATCCCGAGGTTGAAGTGAACGTACTTGGCTTCAACATTAGCGTGGAGGTTTACATAAGCTTCTGATGGACGGCGTGTAGCATGTTCAATCATGGAACTGGATGGATATTCGTTGGTGGTCCTTGATAGACTGAGATTATTGGTCAGCACAGCGATCGACAATTCATAACAGAATACACAGAGCACAAACCGTTCTACATCATCATCGCCTGAATTCGGCGCCATATTGTTGTGGACGCACCAGTAGGTGGTGACGTGAGAGTGAGTGAGAAGAGGTTAAAGAGGATGAGATTGGGTGGAGAAGAGGGCCGTTGCCCGATGAGTATGAACCGAGCACCAGCAATAAAATGTCGAGAAACAATGTCGCTCTTTGCTAGATTAATAGATGAGACCCAAATTTCTCACGCGCCGATTGAGTTGGGATAAGATGAGTCCGATCAAGATAATTCCTAACGGGTGTCGTCGGGGATCGCCTCGCAAATGTGGGGTTGGGACGGAAGCTGAGCGATGAGAATAACGAGGCACAGCCAAAGCCGAGAGATGCGATGCGATGCGATGACTGTCACTTGTCGCGGTGGTTGAAAGAAGAGCTGAAACGCGACCGAGATTATTAATACACAGAAGTCAATCGCACAGATGGTCGAGGTGGATTGACGTGGGTTGGGTTGGGTAAGAGTTTAGAGGAGGCGAAAGTCGAGGACCCAGGCCGTCGGTTTTTGGGTGAGACGAATGGAACGGGCGCGAAGTTGTTGTGTCGTGTCGTATGTACTGTGTTATGTTATGGATGGATCAAGTCTAGAGGGGCGACACTCGAAACTAATCGGTGGCGGAAATGTATTCGGCAGCGCATCGGAGAATATCACCACAGCGCATGAGACGAGGGGATAGATGATGGCTATCGTCGAACAGCAGCACTTCGACGTGAAGTGAGTGAATGTTGAAGAGAGTCTGCGACGTCGATCCGGCGCCGGCTGCGCTTTATTCGGGCTTTGGCGGGCGGCGCAAGATGGGGAAGACAGGGCAGGGGTCTCGGTTCGTTACTTGCAGGGATTGACTTCCAACAAGTGACAGTTGCGCTGTGCTGTTTGTCGTGGGCTTTCTATTGTCAAGATGAGAGTCAAGGATATCATTCAGTTGCTGCGTGTCTCTGTGGCATCTAAACCTCAAGTTAACCTGCCTTGGTTGCTTTCCCTCGCCATAATTCAATACTCCGTGGGATGGATATCAACTCCAGGGATTCTCAGTCATCGGGTGCTAGGCCAAGCAGGATCCATCGCGCATCTCCGCATGCCACCAGACGAGACGAGACCAACCAGCCCCAGACTAAAAGGAACAGTCCAGTTGGTTTGGTTCTGTTTTGTTTCTTAGCTCCAATCTTAGCCCTTCATTACTGCAACGCTAGATTACCATCAGAAGGACGGGAATAATGCTTTTGAAGATTAATGAATATCTTAAAGGATATTGACTGTCTCATGCTGGTATTATAATGCCGGAAATGCATCTGGAATATCATTCAGTTCGTACCAGGGTCCCTTGTCTCGCTTCCGTTGTCACAAACTGTCTGACAACCTTCGTCAACCTCCAGCTGCCTCTCTGCAACCCCCAAACGGTCCTCTTGTACACCCTAGACTAGATGCCATGGACCGTTCCAAGAGGGACCAAGGCAGGTGCTCTGTTACTGTGCAGTGGCATCTAAAACACAGGCTGAGTTACAAGATGTCTTATGAACAGGAATAAATAACAAGACTCCTGACTGTGAACTTGAAGTTGGGCTTTCAGCTCTCTGGCTCTCGAGATAACTGTCACTGAGTTAGGAGCATTAACCGCGTGTCGTGATCCGCGTATACATAACCAACGTCTTGAATCCTTCCGACGCACGAGACTGGAGGCTACTTAAGTACAGCATTGATCTACACTGCATTGCTTATTTCACTCGGCACATGCGGTTATTCGTATCCGACACTTCACCTCGCCCTCATTCTCCGAGCCGGCTCCGGCCCTTGTGCGCCGACCAAGGTGTAACGCATCAGGGTTACACGTGATGATCATGCAATATCCCCCAACACTCTTCGCCTTCATCATCCCTCTGATATATCGACACTTGATGAAACGATGTACTCACGTCTAGAATCAATATGTTACCCCAGGCTTAATTAATAATGACCTCATACGGCTGCATTCTAGGGCGACATGGCTTCCGCCTCAGCTCAAGGCAGCAGAATTCCCTGCTTCGTGACTGGACATCCCCAGGCTTGTCTCATCTCCACCACCACCACCAACACCATCGCCCGACTTTCACCACCTCTCCTTACCTTGCCTTGTCTTCTCCAGGTTTTACAGCCCCTTGGTGTAAATGTCACGCATAATCGTGTGCTTTTCCCCAGATTCCCCGTGTTTTTCCAGAGATCGCTTCGCTTATGCATTCGTCCAATCGTGACCCCAGCACAATCAACTACACCCATCTTAAACTACGTTGATACTGCAAAACAAACTATTGAAAAAAACATGTCACGAGTTGTCACGAGTCAGGGCTATAGTATAAACTGCTTACACCTACTTCTCGGAGTCGCCGTTGAAATACTCTTAGTGCTGCATCTCGATTAGGATGGTGATATTCCCCGTCAGCCTCCGAAAGATCCGAATGTTATATACCCTAAGAGGTTTTCCAATTTCCAATGCCTTCGGCTTACTCTATATGTCTTGTTGCGTGTCGAACGCATCACTTGATCGTATCAAATAGATACTTCTTTCACCGCTAGTCGAGACCGGTTCGTTAACTGTATGCTCTGCATTATAGACCAGTTATCAATATATGCTACCACCCAAACTATATGCACGCCCCTGACTGAGATATAAAAACAAACAAGTAAACACCATATATACACGAAATAAGGAAAATAGATACGCTCAACAATGCATCGCCAAAGAACAGCCAACATAGCATGCCACAGAAAGGGTATCATTTCTTGGGTGCCGATTTAAGAAGATTCGTCACCTTAGCATGCAGATCCGTAAACCTCTTGTCCTTCTTTTCCATCTCCATTAGCAGTCCTTCGTATTTTGTCTGCCACTCGTCTGCAGATAACTTCATCCCTGACCCCTCAGATGTCGACTCCGGACTCAAGTCCTTGTCCTCGAGCCTATCCAGCGGCACGGTCTGTTCCATCTGATACTGGCCCCTGAAATGTCCAAAGCCATACTCCCACTCGCAACTGTATTTCATCCCGTTGTCTACCACGCCTAGACGTTTGATCCTTGTCTTCCCTGCTACGAGGATCCCGCCTCCCGTCACGGCTGCCAGATTGATCAAGAACGCCTCTGGTGACGCGGCCGTTTTGAACATTTCTTCGAGCGTGCAATTGACGAAAGCCAAGGCTTCATTCGCTGTACACATATGGGATGGGTTCCCTTCGGCGTCGAACCAATCTGCTTCGTAGCAGCTACGCATCATGTAGCCTATGACCTCGTCCACATTCGTCCGATCCTCAAGCCTCTCAAAGTACAGGGCCGGAACAGCCTTTGGATGTGACATTGGCTCTTCAACCTGCTGCTGGCTCGACGCAGCAGTCTCGTATGGTGCTTTGGCAGGATGTGATGCTCTGCCGACATAAGCCGTAGTTGACGGTGTCTGAGATCCTACGGACTGAGGCTCGCTGGGTTGTCCGTTGATGACCACGGCAGGCGGAGGAGTTGCAAGTCTCACACTGCCAGATGGTCGCTCGGGAACTCGTAGAGATATACTTGGTCGAGATGGACGCGGTGGAGAAGACTGCGGCTGTGAAGTTACCAAAGTACTCGGGATGGATTCCTCCGTCGGTCCACTATCTGTTCTAGGAGGAGCCGAAACTAGGGGAGTATAGATGGGGGCGATGGGTTCCTCGGGAGCCGCCGTAGTAGTTGTAGCTGAAAAGGGGGGCAAAGTCACATCAACAGGAGTCCTGTTCATCGGCGGTCGTCCTCTCGGTTTAACACCGCCGTTGGCAACTCCAGGTCTCCAGGCCGAAGACACGTTCTTTGGTCCTCTGCGCTGCGCTGTGAGTTTCGGCCTCGAGGGCGTCACGGCAGATTGCGGCTCCAGGGCGTCGTCCCAGAACGAGTTGCGTGTTGTAGGTGTAACAGCAGACTGTGGCCATCTGAATGCCGGCGTCTGTTGAGCGCCATCGCTTGGGGTCCAAGGAGCACCGCCTAGCCTGGACGGATCTGCTGACAATGGACCGCTTACGCCGTGCTCCACGGCTGATGACGGTGCGAGGTGAGATCTATGAGCGGGAGAAGTGGCTGTGTCATCGTCGACAGGACGTTTTCGACCTCTCTTTGGCCGTATGTGTGGGAAAAGAGCCCTCAGGGCCATGTCATCCTCAAGAGCCACACCATCACGGATGGGTTGGCTGGTTGGGTTACTGTCTGTGGGAATCCTTGTCCAGTAATCATTTGGAATATCCATAAGATACTCGAAAAAGGCCTTTACGTGCATGGAATTCATCCATTTCTAGAACAGTCCTAAGTTAGTGGATAAAACCTTGGTTGGGGTGGGTTTAAAGCAAACATACTTTTAATCTCACACCATACTGGGCGACTTTTTGTGCACTCTCCTCCTTGTTTGGGTCCGGAGGTTCAACGCCAAGCGTTGTGGTCAGCTCAGTCCATGTCCGGATATCATTGTTGTAAAACTTGCGGACCAGCTCGTAGATGGTGAATGTACTGAAGGACTTACCGCCGCTTCGAGGCGGGTTACGGAAGGCCTCGCGCAAACTTGCCGTGTCTGTTGAGAGCGGCACGGCCGGATTGCAGTAGAGGATGAAGTCAACATAAGCGTCCTCGACCGAATGCTCAGAAACGTTGCGGTCCGGTAGGCCCGGGCGCACGTTAAAGCTTGGGTCCGGAGGCGCAGCGGATCCGGCCCCCGATGCGCCGGGCTGAGGCGGAGGCTGAGCCGGCGTCGGCCGAGTTGGATTATTGACATTGGCAGGTGACGGCATTGCGAGTTCATCTCTTCTCCTGACTTTGTTTGTTTACCTTGATTGTTAGTCCCCCTTGCATGTTCAGACCGGCGTTTCGTCTCATGTGAGTATCGGGGGTAAACAGAAACAGAGTAGAGGGAGAGGGACGAGTTCTAAGACATGAATGGTCGATCCTCCAACAAGCAACTCGGGGCAACGATTGACGGGAATGAAGAGTCTCTTGAGTGAGCCTCCCGTGAGAAATCCTCCAGCTCACGAAAACGGCATAAACAGCCTCGTAGGTACCATGAGTAACGCGGTATTCTGCAGAGACTGACACGAAAATGAAGGGGGGACCCGCGTTGCAAATTAGGTCACGAAGCGATGGAGCGAGCAAAAGGGGCTAAATTTAGCAGTTGGCCCAGGATCAGGATCAGGATGAGGAGTGCTTACTTGCACTGTAGATCTATTATTTTCTCGTATCTCGTATGATGACAGTGTAGGGAATTAATTATATTTACTGTCATCACTTTATTATGCGAAATGCCCTTTTTCAACATGCATTTCTTGTCAACCTCGATGCCCATTCCAGAGCCATCCATCTTTTGCTTCTAGTAGCCGTTATCAAATCCGTACAATTCCCGCCACTTACACTACCATTTTCTTATTGGTTCTCCTCTTTTCTTCTTTCTGAAAGGCTCAATTGATTACCTGAAAAGCTCTGTACAGTAATCAATTGACTTTAGTAATCGCCTGTACGCCCTGCCGACTGACGAGCAGCCAACGGTTGTGCATCTTGGAGATGACGTGCTCAACCACTTACAGCTTCACTGCCAATTCTGGTACGAGAGGGTGAATTGCACTACGTTTTGATTTGAAATCCATGTTTTGTGATGGCAACAGTAGCATTTGCGAGTGCGGATGGAAATGTATAAAGAGTCGGGTATGAAGCAAGTTGCTTCAGCCAGCATCTCTTTCATTGATTCAATATTCAATCTTGAACAGCATCAGATTTGAGAGTATCTTGATCGTATACATTGAGCTCAGATACATCAGTTTACCTCGGCAACTCTCGTCCCCATTGACACCTCCTCTTACTCTTACTCTTACAGCCACCTCCATATCTGCTCAGACTACGTCTGTAGATATATCTATATATACAATAACTATCATTTTCAACAAGACTTCAACAATGGCCATCTCTTCAACAGTCCCTCGCGGCGACGTCACCGCAACCCTCAACTTCTTCAACCCTCCCGCCGACAAGTCTACACCCTTCAACTTCGTAGATACTCCTCCCAAGGGCCAACCCCAGCGCAACTTCACCGATAACCCTCAACCTACCGTCATCCATGACATTCGCGGTCGTGAGTCCGATTACCATCTAGACCGCGACGCTTTCCAGGTCATTCAGGATGTACCACCTTCTAGGGAGCCCGACTTTGTCGACGACGACTCTATCAAGGCAAACTACTACCCTGAACTCGAGCAGCTGCTCCTCATCAATGTCCCCGGCTCTAACCGCGTCTTCTTCTTTGACCACACTATCCGTCGTCAGAAGCCTGATGCTCCTCGTGCGCCAGTGACTCGTGTGCACATTGACCAGACCGCCGCGGCTGTGGCTCAACGAGTGCGCAGGTACTTCCCCGATGAGGCAGACGAGCTTCTCAAGCATCGCTATCGTCTGATTAATGTTTGGCGACCTTTGAACAAGAAACCTCTTGAGGCCTTTCCTCTTGCCGTCGCTTCTTCTGCCTCTGTAGAGAACGACGACGTTGTTCCTGTTGAGCACCGATACCCAGACGGCTACCAGGGCTGGACTGCAGCCATTCGCCATAACCCAGAGCAGAAGTGGCACTATCTCAGTGGAATGACGGGCAGCGAGCGGCTGTTGCTCGAGTGCTTCGACAGCGAGTCTTTGAAGCCTGGCTCTAAGATCAGAGGGCGTGTGCCTCATACTGCCTTTGAAGATCCGAGAACTCGATCTGATGCTGAAGGTCGTGAGAGTATCGAGGTCCGCGCATTGGTCTTTGGCCCTTGAGCCTGCTTGATTATAATGTTAAAGGACAAACAAATAGTTCGACAGTGGTTAGGGGTATCTTATAATGATATGACATGTTTTTGGGTATCACGGCGAGTTTGATTAAGTACGCACTCATAGTAATGAATAACAAGCATGACATTTCTATTTCTATCATCAAGCCTTCAACTTGATACCAAAGTGAAACATAATAAACCAGAGTCCCTAAATGCTTCGTCACATCCTTATTGACGAGCCTTGAATGCGATTTACCCTTCCCAAATTGAAGAGCCATACAAATACCACATCATCCCTTGATCGTGCTGTTCCGAACTTCCCAAAGCCAGATGCCGCCGTATAAGCCAAATTTGATGCTACACCTGTGCGCCGCGCTTGCAATACTATAAAAGGAGGTCACTCATACTCGTAGGTGACTAGTTCTTGCGTCCCTTGCCACGAGTGCTGCTGCTTCCCTGGCGGCTCATAGCAACTCCGCCAGCACTGCTCTGACGGCTCATTGGTACTGCAGCACTCGAGATGGCTGCTACTGAAGTGGCTGCACCAGCATGCGCAGGGCTTGGCTGGTCTCGCAGGCTGCTGATAGCCGGTAGGCCCAAGGTATCACGGACGTGCTCAGGGTCTTCTCGTGCGGCGCTAGTGAAGGCGACATATCGAGAGTCTTGGTAAGGTGTTGCGACGGCCGTGAGGACCTTGCGAAGTCCACCTGGAGTATCCAGATGGGCTCCAGCCCTGTGTGAAGCGTCGTATTGCTTGAAGTAGCCCATGACTGTGAGATCGGAAGTAATATCGTCGTTTGACAGAGGAACAGGAAAGTTCTGGTCTGCGGTACGAGGGTAGGGCTTGAGATATTGTTGAGGCACCGGAGGAGGCATCTTAGGTGGTTCCTGAGAGTGCATCAGGTCCAAATTACCCACCTCGAAGTTGGCGATACCCTCAATACCCAGAATCTTGTCATCGAGGAAGTTCTGGTGTGTGCCGCCGCGAGTGCTGCGGGTGGCATGTGAGACAGAGCGCTCCATTGCCGGAGCTGAGGGCTGAGAATCAGCGTCATGATCGCCATTGGCATCACCGTGACCGGAATCGCTGTCATCGGGCGACAAGCCGCCGCCATTAACGCGGTTGCGCAGAACGTACTGGTGCGCGGCAAGAGCAGCAGTGTTGTAGTTAAGCGACAATTCCTTGTCAGTAAAGAGCTTGTCAATACTGTAGACAGGACCATTCTGCTTAGCAACTGCCCGCGCCTTTTCGGACTGCCAGAGAGGTGTTGTGTTATGGTTGTCGAGGGCACGTCGTGTCGGGGCAGGTGATCCGTCGTCATCGCCAGCGTTCCTCTTTCGCTTCTTGTTGTCCGAGTACATTTGCAGATCGTCGGCGTCCTTACGCAGACGAGTGGCTCGTTTGCCATGAGGACCGCCGGGGCTCGCAGGGTTGGTCAAACTGAACTGATTGGGGTTGAGTAGCAAGGCGTTAGAGTCGTTAATTTCCAACACTTCTTTCTCTCGGTTCAGTCGGTTCTTCTTATGGGTCAGGGTGTTGATCAATCGGTCACGGAGGGTGCTGGTCAGAGCTCGGTGCTCGCGCTTTGCGGTTTCGACCTTATAGGCATAAGTGTTCTTGTACTCTTGGAGTCGTCGTTCATATTCATTCTGTTTGCGCAAACTGTTAGCAAAAGGCTTGACTAGGCGACGTGCGGCGCCTTCTTACCTTGGACTGTGATAATCCAAAGTCACGGAGTTCGACCAGATCCTCTACTTCTCCTATGAAGTCAGAGAATCGGATACCAGCCATGTCTAGGAGACTTCGAGCATCTTCAGCGTTGACCGGAGGGCCTTGGGTCTGTGTGTGTTCTCTCGAGAGTTCGGAGATGACCTCAAGCACCTTGGGGTCGTATGGGTCGAAGCGCTGGACCAGATTGATGTCGAATTGGATCTTCTGTAGCTGATCGCGATATGTCATATCTCTTTCTCTGTGAAACTTGTCGGTCATGCTAGAGAGTCGCTCTATGAGAGCTTGTCGCTTGCGATCTCGTTTTGACTGAGAAGCAGGAGGGGGAGAGCGTCGATCGGACCGGCCGCCCATGTTGGCAGGTGCCGCTGCATCGTTCGCAGCCATTGCGAGAAGTTTTTGGGTATCTGTGAGTAATTTCTGAATATAGAGACAAAATCTGTATGCTTGGAAGAGGGAATCCCGTCGGTTGAGGGTCGTGATCCCTCGTTGTTGTGGGTAGGTTTTGCTTTGAAAGTTGGAAGGGCTAAGAAGCAAAGGGTGTAAAGAGCCAGTGCAAGTAAAAACGACTGCCAAGGTGAAAAGCAGCAGGGATAAGTACAATAATTCTGCGGAATAATGAAGACTATTGAGAGAACAATAGAGCAGGTAAACAGAGAATTGCAGTGCCGCGCAGTGCAGTGCAGTGCAACAAACGCAATTGAATAGAGTGTTTCTATTGTCTCGGCTCAAACGATGAGACGAGACTGGTAGAGAGAGGCCCAGCGGCATGACCTCGCTGGGTCCGCTGTCTGAGTGAACTCACCGCCTACCAAAAGCGGGCACTTACAAGAATGTGCCCGGGCCGATCTTTCTTGGGTGTGAAGCTATATGATTGGTTGAACAGTCATAAGCGGTGCGTGACACTGTTATCTACAGTTTATACTATAGTACTTATTCAATTAACAAAGATATGAGAGAGGTAGGTTTCAATATGGTTCTATTAATAATAACATCGAGTTTTATTATCATTACTTCAGAGTCCTCCCCGAAGCTTGTGCAACTGGCTAATTAGGCCAAAACCACCTGGTGACTTTGTATCCTCTACAACAGCCGCATCCCTCGTGACACTTCCTTTCCGTGGCCGCGATGCTTCCACTTTGCCCTTATCCTTTGTCGCCTGTTCCATTTCCTTCATCAGGTCCCTATGCCTATCCTCAACTAATTTGGCGAGACCCTCTATAAACTTGTTTCTCCCCTTCTCTTCTGCCGTGTCCTTCCATACCCTTGAAAGCTCCTTGAGCTGCTCAATCCTCTGCGCTGCCTTCTCAATGCCTTGGACAGGATCCTCAGACTTGTAAAGTAAGTCTGAGATCTCGGCTCGGATATTTTGGAGAACCTCTTTGCCCTTCTCTTCCGAGCTCTGTTGTGCTGAACCAGGTTCGGGAGCTGACACGGACAGGAAGCCGGAGCTTACTGAGACCTCAGACGGTGGGAAGACGAATTCCATAGCATCGCCAAAGGTCTTGATGACTGAATCAAGGCGGGATCGTACAAGAGTGAGTGTTTGTAGTTGTCTGATAAATTCGGGATCATCTGGGTTTACTGCGTCACTGCCGTCCGTAGCGGCAGCGGCGGCTGTTGTCGATGGTGCCGCACTCCTATCTTCTCTGGCTGCAGCAGCTGCAGCGTTCTTTGCTTCGATAGCTTCTTGCAATCCCTCAGGCACAAACTTCTTGATGTCGTCTTGAAGCGTCTCATTCATGGTCTCTTGAAGGCCCAAAGTCTCGCCCCGTAATAGCTCCACCTCGTAAGCCAGACGGCTCCCACTTCTCAGGATGTCATCGGTAAGGTGTGTGAGAGTAGTTGATAACCGTGAAGTCTGCGCGTTGAGCTGCGAGATGAGAGTTTGGGCCTGTGTGGACAACTCAGCGAGGGGTGCGACATCTGACCCGGTCCGGCCAGGTACTGAGCGCTGCTGCAGTGGAGGTAGAGTCGCATTGAGGAAAGTTGCAGGGTCAAAAGTAGGATCTAGAAAGTCTTGAAGGAATTCATCCGATGTATGTGTTGACTTTGGCTGGATCACTGCTCTGGACTTTCGTCTTGTGTGTCCGGGTCTGATAGAGGCGCTGCTGGTTGCCCGCCGGCGGCCTCCTTTCAAATCAGAGGCCATTCTTAATAATGTGTCGGGTTCTGAAAGCTTCTTCTGCCTTAAAGTTAAAGAAAATGTGTTTTAGTCAGTTGCTAGAAAGTTGGCTTAGAAGACTCAAGGGGGTATAGTTTCGTAGGTGAGTGAGCGATGCTGGCCACTTCGTTATGGTGCCTGCATAATGGTAATAGCCCGATGATGAACCGGCCACCCAAACTACTTACCCTCCACTTACAACAATCATCACTTTCTTTTACTTTGGACTTTTCAAAATCTCAAACAAAATAACATGAGTGAGTCACAGGAAGAAATGAAAGTCAATCCCTCGAGAGCTCAGGCTCTCATCTCTCAGCTCAACTCCGTCAAGGAGCGTCTCTCTACTGTGGCGAATGGGCGAAAAGTATGATTCACAATTCGGAAGATAGATGCAACAAACCCTGGCTTACACACAATAGGTTCGGCTTGTTGCTGTCTCAAAGCTAAAGCCTGCAAATGATATCCTAGCACTTCACCAGGCTCCTGCTTCACATACTCACTTTGGCGAGAACTATGCTCAAGAGCTAACTCAAAAGGCGGCTTTGCTTCCGAATACTGTCCAGTGGCACTTTATCGGCGGTCTCCAGTCAGGCAAGATAACTTATGCTACCTCTCTTTAAAATACAGACTAACACGCTTGTCAGGACACTGTAAGTCCTTGGGCAAGATCCCTAACCTTTTCTGCGTCTCAAGCATAGACACCTCCAAGAAAGCCCAGCTTCTCAACACAACCCGCACCAACCTCCTCTCCTCACAGCCCGACCTGCCCAAGATCGGTGTTCACGTCCAGGTCAACACTTCCGGCGAGGAAGCTAAGTCAGGCTGCGCTCCCGGCGATGAGACTGTGGCCCTCTGCCGCGAGATCATCGAGACATGCCCTAGTCTGCGACTGCTTGGCCTCATGACTATCGGTGCCATCGCCCGTAGCAAGGCCACCACCACCGAAACTGAGAATGAGGACTTTATCACCCTTAAGGAGCAGCGGGATCTTGTGGCTAAGGAGCTCGGCTTGGATGAGGATAGCCTGGAGCTGAGCATGGGTATGAGCGAGGACTTTGAGGGTGCGGTTCGTCTGGGAAGTGGTGAAGTGCGTGTGGGCAGCACTATCTTTGGACAACGACCAGCAAAGGCAGACGCAAAGATTAAGGAGTAGCATGGCGAATCAGTAAAATTGAAAATACTTGTATTCCTTTTTCACCAGGCCGATGTGATAATTCAATACTACGTCATATATCTGCTATCACCACGCGTGCCATTAACTAAGCTTCACAACACCTCTGTATCATGCATTTCGTTCGATTCAAAATGAGAGAATTCATGGTATATGGACAGCTATATCCTCCCTCGTCAAATCACTCCACACGGCGTGCTCGCCTTTGTGTGGTAAAGAGAGACTACATGGGGAGTATCAACGCAGGCAACTTTTCGGCCAGTAAAGTCATGGCTTCAATTGAGCGCTTCCTCCAACTTTCATGCTAGTTCCCCAACGCCCATATGCTTCTTTGGTATTAAGACAACTCCTTTCCAGCGAATTACATAGAAGAATAACATCATTGTCTCCCTCAAGTTACCATCACATTGCGGAAAGAGTCCGAAATCTGCTCCCGTGAAGGCGGTTCGAATCGTTCTGGTGCTGTCGAGATTCCCGCAGAGAGTCGTTCCTGCATATACTTCAACAGCACGGCGGGAACAGCATCATCAGTGGCTCGAATAGTCAACCGGATCATCTGACGAGTAGTTAGAATGTGTACTGCTCCATAGCAGCATGGTCTGCTTACCTGTTGTCCGTAGTTTGGCTCAATTCTCAATAGACAGCCGAATTTGCCCCCTTGAGACGTGTGTATCACACTCGCACCGACAACGTTCTTCGGATTGGGGTCCACCATATCTAGCACACGCCACCTGAATCCTTCTACTGTCTTTGTAACGAAGCTCTCTGTGAGCTGCCTGTCACCTTTGCCAGTGACTCCAAAAATGGCTTGTGCCTCCCGAGGAGCACCGCCAATCTGCTTCCACCTCTTGAAAAAGTCCTCAGCGGTCAACTCGGCCGGATCCATGAACTTGTGTATCGCCACAGGAAGCTTCAGAGTAAGTGCTTGCAGGGCACCAGCCAGGTAGCTGATGCGTACTGTAGGACTCTTTTCAAAAATCTTCTTGGCCTCAAACATGACAACTTGCTGAGATTGTCCTCCTTGCGTAATGGTACTGTCGGGAAGGTTCTTGACGTCCCAAGTAAGGTTGCTCTTCTCGTTCTCATCCAAGTCCAGGGTTGTTGTGAAGGAGCTCATGGTCGCAGGCGTCTTGTTCTTAAAATATGTGATCAAGCAGGCCATCTGGCCCCGATACTCGGATCGAACACCAATCTGTAGTTGACCATCCTCGTAGAGCACACCGTCCGACCGAACCAGCAGTTTGTTGAATCCTTGTTCCCAACCTGGTGACAGGTGAGCTGCACTGGCCAGGTTAGGGGCCTTGAGCATCTTTGGCTCGGACGGTGTAGGTGCGTTCAGGTCAAGACCAGCCAAATCAGCAACGCCATTACTATGGCCGTTCGCACCAGCGGCAGCCTGTCCGTTCGCTTTACCGTTCAGAGGCACATTAGAGCTGAAGGTTCTCTTAAGTGCTCCGGTTCCCATACTAAGTTCCCTGGCGTCAGCGTTGGCATCCTTTCCTCCCACCACCCAGGTTCTCCGGTCACTGGTGTTAGCATGCTTCTGATGTAATCTTGAGAGAAGAGCAGACTGTCTTTCGGGGAAAGGAGGCATTTCGTCGCAAACTGTTCGGAGAAGGTCATCCGTTGGCATGTTCACAAGGGTTAGGTATTCGCAAGCTCTCTGCTGAAGCTCCGAGTCTAGGTTGTGGCTGTGAAACTCGAATACATGGGCAAGCTGAGGCTTGATTTCCGGGAATAAGTTGACGTATTTGACGAAACAAGACAGAATCATAGCACGAGTACTCGAAGAGCATGCAGTCAGCTTGCTCTGAAGGGCCATGAATTGTTCAATAGGGCTGCAGCGAGGCTGGTCGGCTACCAGATGACCAAACTCTCCGAGAATATAGGCACCAATCTTGACGAGAGTTTCGTGGCAATGGTCGCCCTTGACGTACTGCAGCGCGTTTTGAGCTGCATAGACCTGGAGCTCCTCGTTGTTTGTCACAATCTGGATGACCCGCTGCCATACCTCGTCGCTGACATGATCTCCAGCCATGGCGATGAGTCTTAGAGAGATATCGACATACCACTGCACATCGGTAGCGTACTTTTCCGTCAGAATGGCGATCTTAAGGACCATTTCTTCTCGGATTGCAAAGTCGGCATTCTGTAGATATTGCAGTAGTTCACCAACAATGACCTGGGCATTTGTTGCATCGCACATGCTGTAGAGCAGATCGAGACCTTTGCGACGAACGCTAATATCTCGGTCTTTAAGCGAACCAAGGATAATTTCTTGGTGCTGCTTGATGGGGTCGAGCGTTTCAGTGCGTGCAGCGAGATGCGTCATGGCTTCCAAACCCAGATATCTGACGTTGGTTTCTCGACTCTGGATGAACTTGCCCAGTCTCGTTGAGATTTGCTTCATCAGGCCATGCTCAGTGTCCAGGTGAATGATAAGGTTGATAGCTTCGAAGAGAACAGCGTTCTGTGCGTTGTTCTGCTGAACATTCTTGTTGGTTTCCATAGCCAGGTTCAAGATCTTTTGCAAAGACTCGCGAATCATTTCTCGGACATGAGTGTCCTCTGTACCCCTAAGTCAGTACTCCTTTCGCATGTTAACCGCAATCTCTCGACTTACCTGCAGGCGGGAAGTATTGCAGAAGTCGAAGGAGCTTGATCTGCAGCCAAGGACAAGGGACTTTGTAATAAAGGTAGTCGGTTGTATACTCGCCATCGATGAGGATTCGCTTCAGGCGAGCAGCTGCTTTAGCATATGCTCCCTTGTATTGGTCCAGGTTGTCTTGGGCTAGTGTCATGACGAGCGAGGTTACCGAAAGCGCGACACCAAGGTCAGAGTCATCCATTAGGTGGATGATTCGCTCCGCCCATTGTGGTGATACGATATCCGGGTGCTTGCGATACAGTCGGAGGAGTGTCAGGGCTGCTTTCTTTTTGACAAACGATTTGGAGGTCCTGGTTAGTAGCGGTCAGCGGAATTGGTTCGTAGCAAAGGGGGTACAGGCGCATACGGTGAAATCAGGAGCCTATGGACTTCTCCATTCAGAGCTTCACCCATTTCTCGGCTTCCCACGTTGGCAATCGCATGGAGGGCCAGGCAATTGAAAAGCTCATTGTGGTCGAGAAGGTCTTTTCGAATGCTGTTGACGACGAGATGCAAAAGTTCGTGCTTCTCGTGGAGGAAAAGCGTCATGGCCAGGTATCCGATCTGTTTCTCCGAATATTTGTTGGCTGAGATCAGATTGACAGCTTCGAGATGGCCAAAATCGACATTCCAGCCCAGGATGTAAATGTATAGCAGCTTGCAGACATATTTCTTCTTGTGATAGCCGCTGAGGCTGCCGTCCTTGAATTTCTGTCGGATATTGGCCAGCTCCTTATTAATTCGCTTCTCCTCGAGCTCACGCGCTCTCGCATTTCTAAGATCAGCGATAAACTGAACCAAGCCACGCATGTTGGCATTGCTGCTGCTCGAGCGGCCGAGGAATCCGGATCCCGAGCTCGACATGGCGGGCGGTGGTATACTGAGGTATTCGGTCTGACAATTTACTGAAGACCCCTGATTATGAGAACCGGACGGGGGGTAGTTGGCTCAGATGGATTCGTCCGGCGAAAGGAGCAGCAGAGAGGATGATGTCGAAATGGCGCCAAAAACAGAGTGTGTTCGCGCTTTATCGCAAAGATCGCATAGTCGATTCGAGTTGTCCAGACGGCTCACGCGCCAGACATCGATTGTATGTCGATGTGATGGGAGATTGCTCGTTGGAGGGGCGAGCTAAGCAGAAGATGCGGATGGTGGATGGTGGGTGGTGGGTGGTGCTCTGGTGCGGCCTAATTGTTAGGAGTTGCGGAAGAGGCCCGTGGGCTAGGGAACGGATGAGTCGGGGACTGACAAGGGCTGTCACAGGCGAAAGATGGTAGTGCTAGAGTCGCTTCAATGATTAGAATAGTAGTACAAGATCTCTGTAGCGAGTGCTCTGGCGGAATCCACGGAAGAAAGAGAGAGGCGAGTGAAGACGAGTAACAAGAGACGGTGGAAGGGGAGGTGAGGTGAAGTGTTCTGTCATCCCATATCCCAGTGGCTTCTGGCTTCTGGCTTCTGGCCTCTGGCCTCTGAGAAGCCTCCTGTCTCCTGCCTCCTACGGATGCAACGACTACCAGAACGGGCTTGGCCGCTTAAAGTTACACGTGGTCCGTGCATCATCCACTCTATGCTGCAGCCAGTAGAGAACTAGCTATCATCTATCAAATCCATCATGACTTCTATTGCATCAACACTTCTGGCTACGCATCATTTTCATATATAACCAGATTTCTTCTGTTCTGTTGAGTTCTAGAGTGGCTAGAACAAGTCAATTGTACAATGGCATCATGTACAATCCCAAAAATGGCGATTCGCTGTAGTTTACGAACCTTCTCACGGCCTGCCAATCTTTGCTGTCCTATCTCAAATCAACGCTTCTATGCTGTTCAGGCCGCCGGAGCTCCTCGTTTTCAGGTCTTCAACCGGCGCACAAAATGGCTTCAAAAAGAACGTTCTACTCTCAATCCTGAACAAGGTCGCGAGGCTGACTACCTCAAAGATGAGGTTGCAATTCGACTATCAGAGAGACTTCTAGTAAGCAGTACCCCATATCATTAGCAACCTCATTCGTCTTACCTCACACTAGGACATAAAACGTCACTTTCCCCGAGTGTTAGACCTCGGTGCAAACTCATGCAACATAGCACGGGCTTTGGTTCTGGATAATCCTGATCCAGACCCTAATATGCCTGAGTCGCCACCATTATCGACACGCATCGATGAGCTGGTTGCCGCTGATTCTTCTCACGCACTCCTTTATCGAGATGCAGACCTTGAGTTTAACAATAAACTTAACATCACTCGGGATGTTGTGGACGATGAAGAAACCATTCCTTACGAACCCGCCTCTTTCGACATGGTTCTGAGCTCCTTGAGCATGCATTGGATCAACGATCTGCCCGGTATTCTTACTCAAATCAACCATGTTCTCAAGCCCGATTCTCCCTTTATTGGCGCCATGCTTGGAGGCGACACGCTGTTCGAGTTGCGAACGTCACTACAGCTGGCAGAGACAGAAAGACGGGGCGGCATGTCTCCACGAGTTTCTCCATTGGCCGATGTAAAGGATATGGGCGGCCTGCTTCAAAAAGCCGGGTTCAAGATGTTGACTGTAGATATTGACGACATTATTGTTGATTATCCTGACACGTTTGCTTTGATGCAGGATCTTCAGGCCATGGGAGAGGGCAATGCTGTTCTTGGGAGGGAAATGGGTGCAATCTCTCGGGACGTTCTTCTGGCGAGTGATGCCATTTACAGAGAACTTCACGGTAACCCGGATGGCTCCATTCCTGCTACGTTTCGAATTATATACATGATCGGATGGCGGGAGGGTGAGAATCAACCTGAACCGCTGGCCAGGGGGAGTGGTGATGTGAACTTGAAGGATATTCTGGAGCAAAAATAGACTGGGCTGGATGATTTTGCATAATGTATGTAATTGTAACATCAATGGCTATGTTCTTCGCGGAAGGGTATTACTACGCAAGTTATGATTGTCAGGATTCATGATTCTATGTGTTCTTAATCGCTCGCCATCGCCATACATGCGTTTGGCCTCTACACCTTGCGCCAGTCTGTCATTGTTCGGCCGATGCATCCCAGGCCAGCAACTTCCACAACCTTCTCATGCCAGCTCAGAAGCACGCTCATTGCTGCTGTTGCGGGCTCGTTCGCACCGCCAGGTCGTCCTCCAATCTGACTGAAGCCTCCCGTCGATTGGGGTGTGACCTTGTTTGGTGATCGCGAAGCTGTTCCGGGGTGAACTGTTGCCATTCCCTTGTAGCTAGATAGATTCGTTAGAGCTTTACTTAACTCCACGGCACCAAAACATACATGTACTTCATCAGAACGTCCAGGCACTCGGGGCCGCCGTCGGATCCGTAGATGCTCTTCAGCAGAGGGGACATGTCGCTCGCCTTGATCGATTGGAGGACCTCGATGATGGTATGCAAGTGCGCGTCCTGTCAAAAGCCTTAGGTTAGGTTTCATTTTTCCCGAATACCAGTATATATGTTGGACGTCGAAACTTGGGGTTGGCGTACCTTGGCGGCATCCGTTCCATTGTAGACAGGTGTCTCGAGACTTCCCCTCAAGGCTCCCTCGGCATCACCTCCTCTCAGAAGCTGTCTGATCTGTCCGGAAAGCTGTCGCACTTCCGTCTCGTCAATCTCGGGCTGTGGGGGGTGAAGGGTCGAGGTGTCGAAGTTGACGCTGGAGTCCTCGTTCAAGGCGTCAATGTCGATCGTGCGCCAGGCGTCGCTGAGCGTCGCGCTCGTGTGCTGCTGAATAATGGACATTTTTTATCAATTGCTCGTATCAGACAGCCGGTGACGTTTCCACGTTGCGGATTTCTCGTGGAGCTGTATGCCTGTATCGGTAGGAAGCTATATCGGTGTCGGCGTGGTTGGGTTCAAGCTGCGTCAGCGATGGCGGGGTGGAGTTGAGGCGCAGGTGGCTTGAGGAAGAGTTACTTGCCTGATCTGGATTTGCAATAAGGAGGTACGTGGAGGTCCGGCCACTTCAGTGGGTCTCGTCCCCTTCTGGTGGTTCTTACAGTGACCTTTAGTGGTCAGTTTCTAGGGACACAATGTACTACGATATCTGGCAAGGTCAGTATGTCCATCATGTTTGGTGAGGAAATCTCCCTTCGTTTTTTTATGCCGTGAAGCATTATGGTATAATCTACGAGGCTTCATATGCTACTCTCGTTTCTTTGTTGGGTTTGTAAGGGTGTGAATGTTGAGCGCAAACCCAGTGCCCAAGTGAGGCTTGTGGTTACCGTTTGATCAAGTTACAGTAACAACATCGACACAAAAGCTCGAGATACTATATCGCGAACAACTCGAGTGGGATATAAAAGACCAAGCCAATGTAGCATCATGTCTTATTAGGCCTAATCGTCCGGCGAATCCGTAAAGAATATATGTAATATGTGGAGGTGCAGGTCAACGACCAACTACCCTAAACCACTGATTTGTGTAAGTTGACAGCTCCGCGACAGCCTACATTGTACCAGCAACACCTTATTCCTACATGACATGAGTATACCTTGGGAAGGTGCCGAGAACCACATGGCCCGAACCAGAACCTCAGCTATTGGAAGAATCTGACCGTGACCTTCAACTCTCCAAACATTGGATCGACTGACCACAGCCTGCAGCAATCGACGTGGACCCCGTAATGTACAACGACACCAAATTACATTTACCCGGTACATCACCACACTCCTGACAAGTGAAATAACCGGTTGACGGTTGTTCGGGAGACGCCGTGCCACACTACTTCCCCAGACTATTAACTTGTCCTAATGTGTAGTTTAGGGGTCAGTTCGATCGAGTCAGCCTCTTGAGGCTCTCTACCCATCCTAGCTGGTGGCGAGACCTTCACGACTCGTGGCTAATTGGACAACGTAGATCAGGAGCATACCCATCAGCTATACATCTGCTACACACCCGAGAGACTATTGGGTTTGGGCGCCGAAATATGCACATAATCTCGATAACGATCATTCCGGAAGCACGGCGAGCGGAAGGTAGTGGATCTTACTCTCATCCTATCCGAAGCTTGACTCGTGGCTTGCTTGGCCCATCGTCCGGGGAGCATACCCGGCTCGAACGATACACTCACTCCAGAACAAAAGCTCTGGAAAGGCTTTACAGATCGTCCTTCCAGAAGGTTACCTACCTAGTGAAGAGGCCTCTCCTGTCCCCACAGAAATAGACCAGGAACCATGGGGTTCTTGGGACGAAATTTTTTAAATTACCAGGCGGATTCGGCACGGACGCACTGCAGTTGCGGATGCGGTTCCCCGGTGACACGAATACTATAATCTCAACGAACACGATTGACTTTAGCAAAAAGCTCTGAACCGACAATGAGGCTGGGAAGGAATGGCCACGTCCCAGGGATGTCAGGTCACTTCGGCAGAGAACTAATCTAGTGGACTTTCGAGCAGCCATGGCCGTTGCCAAAGTCTCTGCCCAACAAACCAGTTGAAGAGACTCAGAGCCAACCGCCTATGACGTCTCAGCACGTTAGACACAGAGGTCCCAATTCTGATCTGCAAGACTCTTCGCTGAGCCTTCTGGAAGGCAAGAAGCGATGCCCCGGTTTTGCGCTCAGTTCCAGACTACTGTGTCGTGAATCCGATAGGTGGACTTTGATGACGACCCACCGTTTGTGATGCCAAGAAGGGTCTTAATCTCATGGCAAACGGTACGTACACACAACCAGCAGACGCAGCAGCAGATTGATGACATCTCTTCCGCTCCAAGCTAAAATAGTTCAGGAACCAGATGTCACTGGGCGGAATATGTCAGCCTGATCTGCAAGTAGTTGCCCTCCTCGACAAAGCCGGCCACGATAGTGTGATGGGATAAATCGATAGCACCAAGGCTTGTGGCATTAAGTTGGTCTGGGCATACGATTACGCCTTCGCCATGAGCCACGGACATGCGTGTCAGTCTCGTCTCATCACCACCTCCACGAAATGGCTCACAGCACAAGCTTTAGAGCCAGGGTTATCAGGACAGATCTAACAATAAAGCCCCTAGGCCAAAGGTCATCCTTGAGTTGAAGACTGGGGGCGAATCGAAAAGGCCCGTAAGAAGGGTTCATATGACTGACGATGGCTTCCTATCGCATGATATCCCGTGGGCTTAGAAGAAACCTTCCAGTTGAAGAACAGAGACGCAGATGGCCAAGCCAAACTTGACTGACTGCCACATGGCGGGTGGAGGCTTGCCAATCCTAGCAAGGATGAGCTCTGCTGGGTTCGCATACGAGTCACATGACACAGTAGGATATCACTGCAATAGCTTCTGATGGATGAAGTTTAGAGCGTCCTCTATACCGATCAACTGACATTAGCTCTGGAAAGAGACCCTTCAGAACCGCCACATGTGGATGCTGCTGATGAGAAGAAGGCGGGTGAAGGTTGGAACGAACGACAACGACCCCTGTTTCAAATTCGAATGGCGTTTGGAAATTGGCTAATGCAGGAACGCCGAAGGTCTGGGGCTTCGATGGGGCACTACGGTCTGCGCAAACCGCCACAACGTGTGGGCTGGTAGCGCTAAGGCGGATATGTGCAGCGATCTACCCCTGAACTTGCAGGACGGGAGTTGTTGGCAGTTCATCCCAATCCATGGACATCCCCACAAGATGAAGGCTACCAAATTGCCTGGCTCAGGTGGAGGAGCTTGGACCGAAGAGGCATCTGGTGAAGTGCACTTTGCAAGAGACGACACGCCTAGCACTTGGGTGTTGACCCCATACAGTATGTTGTCGCTCTGTTCCCGCTGCTGGCACCGTGGAAAAGTATCTTGCAAGGAGCTTCCGTTTGCGTGGAGTTTCATGCTAATGGCTTGACAGGCTTCTGGAAACTTTCCATGCAGCCTATCGACCCACTTTGACTTCTACACAGCAAAAAGCCGCTGTGATCGAACCTGGCACATTCTAGAAGTGCGTTGCAAACGTGGAAGCAGGTTCGCAATGGCAAAGGCTGGACGCCAAACCGTTATAGAACACAAACCATCAACTCCTCAAAGGAAGCAAACAAACCGCATTACCCTGCCGAGCATCACCAGTCACACGATACCAATACCATCCTCAGAACTAAACATGGCTGCTCGGTGAATTATGGTGAGGTAACAGAGGACGTATCTACCTGCCAATCTAAGGGACGTCCACCCAGTCTTAGGCGAGGCCGGCAATATTTCCGTTGCATAAGGTAGGCAGGGATGGGGCTTCTTGTGACGCCATGGTTCCCTAGGAGTCACTGACTTTACGACGTCTCATTTGGTAGCAGCTGAATGTGAAACAGTTTTATTACCTTGTTACTTCATTCTTCTCGATGATTTCGCATGAAGACTGCCATATTTGTGACTATCTGGGGGCTTTCCAGATGATGGAGACAAAACTGGACATACTCATCCTCCTATCGCCCCTTGGTCTGAGCATCGCTCTATTCGACATATATCACGTTAGGCGTGGCAACAGATGGCCCTGGTTCAACCCAGACACTGGGCAACCGAGATGCCCCAGTGGTTCCGTGTCCTTGGGATTCGATATCATAAGCGGGGCGACATGGTTTCGACCTGAGAAGCGACAGCATCATTCGGCCGAGGAATTACCATGTTGCACATGCACAGGGCAATTGCCAGTCTCAAGTACGAGGGGAGCTACTGCTAGAGTTCCGTTCTCGTCTTCGTTTGTTTCCCAGCTGATGGGTACATGTGAGAGGTTGATGTTGGCCAACACTAGGATGCTCGAGCGTATTACTGGACAAGTATAATGTTGGCATCGATTCGTCTGCTAGCCATCGGACCATAGTTCGGTAGCCGGTCTGTGTGAAACCCACCAGCTCGGAACCAGATGGCTATGGAACTGAATCCAGAGCTAATCGTAGCTAATTATGGACCACGGATCGTTTAACCTCAAATGTCAAACCCTATAGTAGGGGCCGCATCATGTTGCGAAGCGGCAACCATCACATGAATTGCACACAGACGGAAAGAAATGTCAAACAATAACTCTCTACAAAGTCTTAAGCGTTGTTCGAATGTTGTGAACGGGAGCACTGCATTAACATGCGAGATATTTATATCTTATGATGCTCAGTTTTGCTGCCCGCGTTTTGCTGGGTACCGTACTGACTTGAGAATTTGAAAGCTGATATCAGCCGCACTTTTAGTTGTTTTACTGGAGATTTAGCAACGCAACACGTCGTTCTACAGCGTAGCACTAGCAATGCTGCAACGAGACGATATAACACCTTGCTACATGGTTCTCTCAGGTTGAGAAATCATTCGCCGTCAGAGTATGGTAAAAGTGCGACAAAGGTTCCTCTACGTGCTACCTAGTCTCATTGACGCGTTATGCTTGCTGCGCTCTGACAATACGATCACTACCTGATTCCGTCTCGCGACGAGATGAGACATGAGGTGTGTGGGGTTTAAAAGAACATTTCTTATTCTACAGTCTACCGACGCTCGGCATATGTAAGGCCGTTAGCATGGAAGAGCTGCTGTAGACAAGGGATCACGGATACCGACAAAGCAAATTGGCATATCCAGGTATAAACTTCGCGACTCACAGCTGGTAGGGTACATCCTTGGCTGGACTAATACATCAACTCGGCTCTTCACTTGACAGCAGGGACAAGAAGCATGGACAACACTCAGACCAACTGACAGGGACCAAGAGAGGAGTAACAACACAAACACCACGTCGCAAAAGTGAAAAATCAAACAGATACTCCGTAGATGATGGGCGATTGCAAGTGCAATCAGGCTGGGATAGTTCGAGCTACATCAGACTGGGATGTGGTTGCAATTGGGAGCACCGAGAGAACGGAGGACCCTAGCCATGTCCCAGACGAAGCCGAGTGGACAACTTCGTACCCGGCTGGAGAGTGTACCCCATGGATCAGCATGATTGTACTGTACAGTGCACCGACACGGTCCTGAGTACCTCTAGACCCTCCGCCTGACGTCGGTCGCATCTTCCAATTCCCACCGGCGCGGATAGGCTTGGCTGAGCATTGGGCTCGGCCAGTCTTGGGGTCCACCACGGGGCGCCGGAAGTGCAGCGGTTTTCTGGAGCTTCTGTCCATTTCAGGGTGCACATGGCGACAAGGACGATTGGTGGCTACCTGGCAACAGACGTTGGAAGAAAGAAGGTTTACTGGGAACTGCAGAAAACAATCATGGGCACACACACACATTTTTGTGGCCAAGGTTCAAAGCGGGCTCTAACGGGCTGTCAACGTCACAACCAACAAGCCAACGTCCTAGTCACGGAAGAAGGGTACTGTTTCCTGCAACAGGAGGTGGCCATCAGGAACAGGAGGTGCCATGCCAAGGGATGAACGGAGCAGATTTAGGGGCGTGATGAATCGGCGATGGGTGTGAGAAAATGGTTTGGGAGGTGATGGGATAAGTTGTGACTTTCCAACCAACCTCCCGGAGACATTGCCCGCCTTGCAGCAAAGCAGATCCCAGCGGCTGTCAACCCCTGTGGCCCGGTGGCCTGGGTGACCCAGAGAGATGAAAGTGAGAGTCAAGCAGTGGAGAGGCATGTATTGATTGACAGTACTGTACCTTACCTTACCTTTGGGTTGGGTTGGGCGCCGCGGTTGCTGTCCGTGTGGGCGCTGAACGGATCAGCGCTTCTCAGGAACCAGGGCCTGGGTACCGGAGCACTACTACGGTTTCGATCCATGCTAATGCCTTCCAGACGGTCGCAAGCCCTGGGGCGACAAGCGAGAGAAGGTTGAGAGAAGCGCGCGCCCTGAATTTTAGAAGCCCGAGCTTTCTCTGTTCCCCATCAGCCACGGACGGCTACCTCGTGGAGACATGCATAGGCCCTGGACGAAAAGCCATGAAACATGGTCCAGCCAGGTACCGGCCTCGTCTCTCCTTTTTTGCTTTGGTTCGATGGAGACGTGGCTCGTTGTTTTTTGTCACCCCCCAAGGGTACGCCCCCCCTGGACCGTGGACCCCCTAGGGAAATTTCCCAGCAATTTCTGATGAGGTCGATACGTATGAAGGTAATAATGGTTGATTGATTGACTGAATGACTGAATGAACGGCACATACACACCCCTTGCCTTGCGTTGCCTTGCCTGGGCTGGCCTTGCTCATTGAGATTTTCCCTATTTCCCTTCCTTTGATGGGTGTGGTCTGTACAAAAGCGAGTTGCTTCCCACTTCCTCCCTCGAACCAGAACTTCATCTCACGTCTCATCTCCCTTTACAAGACTCCCTTCTTAAAACCTCTCATCCTCCCAACCTGTTTCGTTCTACCTCTTCTCTCCTCGACCCTCGTCTTAACCTCTTTGAGAGTGAACCACTTACACACGCTCACACATACTCACATTAAGCGAACGATATCGACGACTACCAACTTGGACATCACCTTACCAGATCCATCAGCTCACTTCACCAATTCAAGCCTCGAGCTACGCTACCACTAGCACCTTTCAGCAAAGGTCCACCCCCTCGTAATAATCGGGCCCCCGTTTGTCTGACCCACACTCATTCGACCGTCCGACCGGCGCCACTGAGCTACTCTACTGCAGCGTGCCTTGTGCCTGAACTCAAGAACGAGCTGAGAAAGTAGCTGGAGCCAAAGTCCAAGCTACTAGTACCGACCGTATTACGGCAACGATCCGTCCATCCCATCCCCTTGACGGAAGCTCGAGTCACCCCAAATAAAAAAAGGTTTCCCCTTATTGGATCCTCTACCTCATTTGGTCGTTGCGCAAAAAGCATAACTCTCTCCCCTTTCTCTCGCTCCTCAAGAGACGCACCTGTCCGCCCTTTGTTCATATACTGTACAATACCTCGATACATTTGCGACATCATCTCGCTCGTGTTGCCTATTCCAACGCTCTGGTGTCGACGTCTCTCGCCTTTACTCCTCCGAAACACGCTCCAATTATATTGGTGACGCTCGCATCTTTAACACCATTCGGATCTCTCTCCTCTGTCGCTTCAATCTTTTAGCCAATCCGCGTTCACATTCGCTCAATACGTTTAATATCCTTGGTCGCACCATAACGAGTATTCACTGTAAGTCAAGATCGCTTACCCAAATCACTTCAAATTATCTCCAAGCACCCTCCTGCCTTCATATATATCCCCAGTGCCCTTCATTCCCACAACATGACTGACCAGCAACTCAGCCACATTTCATTCTTTTACACGTTCTCGCAACAACAGAAACAACAGACACCATGATTGAAGGATCATCAACCATTTCCAACATGGGCCGAGGAGCCTACGACACAACCGGCGTTCCCAAGCCCCCGCCTCGCCCCAAGCGCCGATAAAGAGTCCTCGCTAGGATTGTTGGATAAACTCTACAAGTCTTCCAACCTAATGCGACTGACGACTACGCCAAAGCTGGGCCACGCTGGCGATTAGGCCTGTCCGGCGACGACATGATACCGCGTCCATTACAGACGCGCGCTTCCCCCTTTCCGCTTGTCTTCACTTCGACTCAAAGCGATATTCCCCATTACGACACCATTTAATCATTTTCAACTGTCAAGGAGCCCTATTGCTCCTTACTCTAATGCATTCTGGATATACTTTTTAATACGCATTCCTGTCGAAAACCATATACACAACGGCTCAGAGCCATCCCTTGCTTCCCAGCAGCAAGCGGAATTTCAAGGGAACGTCCTTTTCTTGGGAACCACTGCACTCATCGATATTATCGAGTGCCAATTTCTTTTTCACATTTCTTCTTCGTGGCGACGCGAAACTTGTTTTTACCACATTGGATTCAGCACGCGGCGTTCAAACATAGACGGTATCAAAAATCGGGATTTGTTTTATTTCTTTTTCTTGTCTTCCCCTGGCACATCTCACACCACACATGTCCCTGTCGGCATTGGTCTCGAGTTGTCATCCTTGGTCTCCACATGCTCTCCCTCGACAACCAATCTGAATTTTCAGTACCACTCACGTCAAGGGCGCCTCGAGTCGGAATGCAGATCTGACTCGGATGGCAATGTCTCAGATCGACTCAGCACGACAAGGGTTGGCGAACCCACTCGACTTGGAATTGGATGACCGAAACCGAGCAAGGACAAAGCGACATAGAGGACCAGATGATTGAGCCAAGGAAGACTGAATGCCATGAAGACATATTTGGAGTTTTTTTATGCGAGGGTTTTGGGAAAGGATTCACAAAAAACTGGGAACGGCTGGGAAAAGATGTTGCTTTTTTTTGCATATAGACTTGGGGATCTGTGTTTTGCTTTTTGTTTTCTCGTTTTCTTTTGATTACCCCTTGCTTGCACAGTTTTCCCTCTGGCCAGCTTCTCTCGTTTTTATTTTATTTTCTACGTCTTACTTTCCTATTATTATTACTATTGGGATTTGGGTCAGCTGTTGGCTTTGGATCCCTCGCGGGAGGGCCAACAGCAATGGGATTCTTTGCGGTTTCATGTCGGCCGGCATTCCCGTGTACTATTTCTGTATTGGTGTACAAGACAAGACTATTGGATGAGGATTGAGAAGGGGGGGAAAGAAGAAAGCGATGCGATGCTCTGGCCGTGTTGAGACTTGAGAGCACTTGGGCTGGACTCAGGATTGATAGAAGATACCCCCTACTACGCGTTTCCCCCCTTTCAAACCTCTAGACTGTATAGTATCTATAAGACGGAAGATTAGCTACACAGCGCAAGGAAAAGCAATGAATATCCTGGGCTATGAGAAGAAATACAAATAATGGACTTATTCAATCATACAACTACCGCTCAAAAACATGAAAAATCGTTCTATGTGATGCAAAATCTATTTTCAGTCCCGAATCTACTCGCCATGTTTGCCTAGTTTGGGGACCTCGAGACGAGATGACTTGTTATGGGAAGAGAATTACTTGTTTGCTATGCTTGGAGCCGTAGTTTGTGTGACGGGCGGGTAATGAGGAGCGGGGAGAAGAACCCGACGATTTGGGGGGGGACAGTTTGTTTGCCAGAGGACTACACTACACTACACTACAATACGGCACAGGGCAAGAAAATGGTTGGGGTAACGAGCGCGTATACTTCCAATGCCAATGGAATGTTTACGCCTCGCCTCGCAAAGGGAGAAGAGAGGGAGCCTGTGCTGGGTTGAGTTTTGTTGTGTTGGTTGACGGCAAATAGAATACGAGAAAACAAGACTACCACTGTAGTAGTCTAACAACATTGAACAAAGGCAGAATAGAGTTAAGGTCCCCCTTGTCTCTTTGGACAACAAGTAATCTATAGCAGATTAATTGAGTGTAATAGATTGGGCGCGCAACAAGGTAGAGCGTTGTTGGGCTAATAGTTTCTGATGATATATTTTTAAGTTGTTGGTAATTTAGCATAAACGCGCCTCGTGCGAAATGATGACAACAGGGGGCCAGCATTAACACTGCGAGTCAGTCCTTGAGCTTTGATGTTGCTATTTTACTACCCAAAGTACTCTCTGCTAAACAAGGTCGGACCTTGGTCTGGCTCTGACTCTGACTCTGACTCTGACGCTTGGGTATTTCGATGGTAAGCTTTAGTACCTACAGTAGCCTCTGAATTGACTTTCAGGGGGCCTGGCCACCGTGCCTTGACTGTTGACACGCAACGCAATGATCCAGCGATGATGACGATGGGCGCGGGGGGGCTGATTCCGGCGCCGAATTGAAAACTCTAAGAGTAGCAGTTCACAGTAAAGGCAAAAGAAACTGGGGAAAACAAGAGGACCAGTTTTTGTTGATTGTCGTCATAATCAGGGGGGAAAAGAGTTGATGGATGGCGGCTAAGTTTTTTTGTGGTGCTGGGGTTTCGGGGGCGTTTGAATGTTGGCCCGTTTCATAGCCGTAGATCTTTTGTTGTTCTACAGGACCTGAATGTCACAAGATGTTGGTTGGCCTGCCTATCTGGGCATACATATTGTGTTGGTGACACGAAAACGAATACATACATATCTATAGAGCATCGAATTCGATCTATAGATAAGGAATGGCAAGGTAAACCAAGATGGTGCCCAGTCAGCATCACGAGATGTGTATAAGTTGAGATGGGAATTGTGGGCTAATCGAGGCCCATTAACATGCCACCTCCGCCCTCAGTCCATGCAATCTACCAAGATGACTTGGACCTTTCATTTACGGGAAGATATTTCAAGTATACAAGCAAAACATCAAGTCAGACTCGTCCTCGGTGACACAAGCCAGCGGATCAGCCGAGGTTCGTTCCGCGTCCAGTGGCAACCCGTCTTACAATCTTGTCTCGGTAACTAATTGGCAAACGTCGTCCGGGATTTGTGGTTCTTTTGATAGCAAGGGACGAGTCGCAATGGGATAACAAAAGAAGCAACTATAGAGAGGATGTGACGATTGGATCGACAGTTTGCGAATCATGCTTGGATCCGAGGTTGGTTGGCTGTGGCAACAGCAAAAATGTTTGCAAATGGACGCGCATACGGGTGACATACCGAGTAACAGATCAGATCTCACTATAAGGGAGAGAAAAGAAAACAATCACGGGGTAGACTGCATTAAGAAGAAGCAAAGGTGAAAGAGAGAACAAGCCAGTACCCATCATCATGAAATACAAACAAACAAGCAAGCAAGCAAACAAAATAATTGTCTTGTTGGCGCAAGAAAAGAAAAGAAAAGAAAAGAAAATACCAAAAAAAAGTTAATTACGGTACCTTGCATAAAGTGGATGCATGAGGTGTCACTGAGAAAAGAGACAAATGACGAGTCTGATATATCATAAACGTCATGAAATTACGGAGTCAAGACAAAGGTAACAACATCTCGACAAAAGAAAAGAAAGTCACAAAAAAGAGACAAGAAAAGCAATCTTCCAGAGCCACACCAGAAGCCAAAGAAGAAAAGACGTTTTTTGTTCTTATTTTTTTTTCGGGCTTGAATTACTAAACTAAACCAAACCATCGACCCCCTGAAGGCGTGGAAATCGGCTAATGCACGATGATATTGACAGCTTCCTGCTTGGGTTCTTGCTTCTGGGGTAGTTTGCGTTTGCCCATGAACAGGAACGGCCATGCATACATACCCTCCTTCCGCCTTCCGCCTTCCGCCTTCCGCAGTGTTAGCCTTGCAGCATGTACAGGTACGTACCGAGGTACATGCAGACTCTCTTGACTGCTTTGGTCATGGTGCGACGCCGGGCTAATGCAGCCTGACTCCCGGGACCGAAGCGTTGGGAATCGGGAACGAGGGGCCGCAGTGGAGTCTTCAGGCGAGGCAATACGTAGAAGCAAGGGGAGTGTGAAATGAACAAAACAAGCGAAAAGAACATGGAAAACGAGACGAAGACGAAAAAGAAAACAACCGGCAAGAAAATTATTAAAGACGCGAGACGGGAATCTTGCATGGACAGGGACAGGGACAGGGACATGGGTAAGAGGCAGGGTGTGTGTGTAATGTATACAGTGAATCGTGATGGTATCAAGCATTACAAGTGGATATCTATCCATTACGGCACCTTGTCAGCTCGTCTAGGTTTGTTTTCTCCACGTGAAAGGACAAGGCTACTTCAAATGTCAACGTCAAGGTCAAGGGCGACGGAAAGCACGAGAAGAAAAGCAAAGAGGCTAGGCGATACCGATGGTAACGGTAGAGAACTACTACTAGTCAAAAGGCGAGATTAGGTTGAGACTATTACTCGGCATATGCTTCCGCGACAATGACACCGTGATAGCTCTCGACGTAAATGTGAAGCAAGTCACATATATGTTGTACGTTATATGTCAGCCTTGCGTCGCAGTAGAAACCGTTGAGAACCTTGAACGTATCATTCTCACGGGAAATCTGTCCGTAATGCCTTAAACCAATAATACCTACCTACTATAATATGACTGTTTCATGACGAGGCTGAAGTGAATTTTCGCCCATCTTGCCGAACCCAGCAACTTGGTAACATCCATTCATTACCAGGCTACAACGTCGTAGCGCTAGTAAACAACAACACCAACGACACCGACAAAATAAAATCTCCATCCGGGGAGTTTAGGTAAACGTGCCTAGTTCCAGTTCCTATGGAGAAAAGAAAAACAAGCGAGAGAAAAAAAAAACTTCTTTTCCTTTTCTCTTTGATGGGTCCTGAACCGAGGCAATGGCTACAATGTATCCCTAGAAGTGGATGTAACAGATCTTCATCTCGGCACAAAACTTCTTCTGTTCCATGTCCTTGTCTGGAAGGAAAGAAAAACTCTAAACGTTCTGTAACTCGGCGCCTATTTCAGCCTGTACCCATGTCATCTACCGTTCGCCTAACACGTCCCAAATCCCATCGTCAGGTGTCTTCCTCGGAACGTGATACCCTTGCTTGCCGTTCCGGGTGGCTGGGACGGAAACTTGACTTGGGGCCCGGGGGGAGTCAATCTGTACCGAGCCGTCGGTCCTGGATCCGGATGGTTTGGTTTTGGTTTTGGTTTGGGCAATCTCTCTTGGAACGGGAACTGGGGATGTCATTCCCCGAGTCTTTTTGGGGGTCTGACTACGGTATATCATCGGGGACTTTCTTGGCTTGATAAACGACAACTTGGTTTTGAGCCTCAGGAGGCAATCTTGCGGTGTATAGAAAACATGTGCATATTGGTCTAACACTGCCTAGGTATACCGCAGTAGACGTCTTGGTGGGCACCCAGCTTGATAGTGTTCCAGCATAAACTGTCTGCCATCAGCACGTGTATTCACATCGCAGCTACTGATGCAGACAGCTCCTTCTAAGGTCATAATGCCAAATACTCATATCTTTGCCTTAAAGAGGCAAGTCACACCTAGCTCGCATTCTTTACTTCTCTAGCTCTTGTTTAATCTTGGGCTTTTATAGCCTTCCTATTGTTCTTATTCCATACAACTTGTTTATACCTTATGTCTGCCTTCGTTTTAAACAGGCAAAGCTAGTGGAAAACAGTCACCAAGCAAAGACAAATAAGTGACACTTGTGAACGTCTTCTGGATTGCCTAATAAGTCTATGTATGACTGGAAGTCAACTCGGGATAAACATCACTATTCACCTCGTTAGCAAACGAATCTCTCAACTCCAGGCATAACTTACGTTCTCCGCTGAAGAGGCATCTCCCGTCGAACCTTCTCCAGATTCTCAAGATCAATATCAACGAATCCAATCTCGCCTTCAGCACCTTCCTCTGCCTCACCCTCAAGCTCTGCCCCCTCCTTCACACCCTTAAGCTTGAGCACAACTCTACCCCATGGATCAGCAACAATGCTTTGTCCCCAGCTCGCACGCTTCTCATTATGTCTCCCAACCTGCGCCGCTGCTATCACATAGCTCTGCGTCTCAATGGCCCTTGCTCGGAGCAGCGTCTCCCAATGCGCCACGCCTGTACGGAGTGTAAAGGCACTTGGATACGTGAGTATCTGCGCTGGTCTGTTCTTCCACGCGCTTTGAGGACCTGGCTGCGAGAGTGCCAGGCCTGCCTCAGGAAACCGCAAGTCGAAGCAAATAAGACTTCCTATTCGGCCTATGGGTGAGTCAAATGGCGCCGTGAGACTTGCTCCAGGCTGAACTGTTGCGCTCTCCTTGAGGCTTCCGTAATCAAACACATGAAGCTTATCATACGTCGCAGTGTCGTCGATATCACCGTTGGCAGTGATATACAGCGCGCGATTAATAATCCTCTTCGACTGCTCCTGTCCAACGTCAACCTGGTCGCGGTGGTGAATTCCAACGTGGATAGCGACTTTATGCTCACGAGCTGCGTCTTGAAGACCCTTTACAAAAGGTGACGTCGTCTGCGGCTCTGCGAGTTGCAGAGATGTCTGACCATCTGGAGCGATGTAATCGGACGCCTCGGGAAGGAAAAGTACCTAACGGCGTTGTGTGTAAGTATACCGTGTGAGAAAAAGCCAGGGTCTTGAAAACTGAAGTATCGCCGTTTTGGGAGCAACATGAGACATAGACAGGCTCGTAAAGAGGTCTCACAGACTCGGCCCTTGGACCTGTCTCACGGTTCAATGAACCGACGTCCCCTTTGATTCCAGATCATGAGTCCCCTTATGACATCTGACAAGTCTCTTTCTCTTCCCATCTCGATCGAGGGATGTAGAGATTCCTCAAGGCTGAACACTTGTCACAGAACCCTTTGATATTGAATATCACGACCAGTCACAAATCAACCACGACACACGCAACTCAGACTCACCTTTGCTTGACCCCGCGCTGCACTCGCCACCAATTTAACACATTGATCCAGATTTCCCTTGATCGACGCCGTTGAGCAGATCTGACCGATTGCCTACGGCAGACGTGGTTAGCTTTATCATACCAGTTAAAGCAAGGGGCCCCAGAGTCTTAGGAATCAAAGAGAATAGTGTGAAATGACTGGAAGGGAACTTGCCGCAATCGCCATGATGATCAAAAATCGTCAAGAATATAGATCTTCCCGAACGGGTATGAGATTTAGATCTAGATGCTCGATTAGTCTCTTACTCTCCCTTGAATATCTGGATGTGGATGTGCATACAGTTGTAATGGAGGGAGGGAGGGTGAGTTGTCTTGACTCAACAGTTGCTGGACTAAATTGTGTCTCTCTCTTTGTCTTTGCCCTTGTCTTTGTGTCAAGCCGTTCTGGACCTTGTCTTGTCTAGTATTAACTGACTGACTTGCATGCAAGTTTACAGTAACAAACACCTCTTTAATTAATCAACTCAACTCTTGATAAGGGAGGGGAAACGGTGATGCCGCCATAGTCCCACTTTTCCACACAAGAGCCTCCAAAGGTGAAGCATTTGTCATTGACTCGAGTTTACAACCACAAAGAGGCACTTCTCCCTTCACCCATCATAGGAATGTTTTCATCACCACCATCAACAATTAATGATCACAGGGTCAAGTTCATAGGGTTTTATTCTTTCATTTCTCCCTAGACTTTTCTCTCCTTTCCTTTCCCTTCCTTTCCCTTCCTTCCCCTTCCCTTGCTGTATAACCCTTTCGCTGGCAACAGTCCACTCCTCTAACTCTTGGCTTTGACGAGTTGAGTAAATTTGACCTTGATCTGAATAAGAGGCCCAAGAAATACATGGCGCACACACCTCCCTCTGCTGTGCGCCGTAAGCAATGTTACTGACTTCGCTCAGTCTCAAAGAACCCTCATCCTCCATGCTATAGTGTCTCTTCTTATTTCCTGCAGTGCATGCCCAAAAACTGCCCTTCCCTAAGCCATGCCTTTAAAAAAACATAAAACGCCGTGCTAAGTAATATCACAAGACATGCAGCTGCGCAGGGTATCTTCCACCAACTCTCCTAGCCCTGGCCGAGTGTCATGGTTTCCATCGTCTTCTTTCCCTTTTTCTCTGCTTCCATTACTTCACCATGTTTTGGTTGTTATAGTATTGTTGTTACTTGGGGTTTGATGCATCCAAGTGTAGGTACGCCCGTTGAAGTGCTTTGCCTTCACGTCCGTCTCTCTCAAGTACTGCGACCCAATCACGCAGTTGAATGTTTCGGCCCTTTTCTTTGTCTTCTCTCCATGTGCCGAGACGGTTGCGTCCTTCGGTGGTCATAGCCATGTTCGCAGGCGTCGGCGCCGGTCCAGGTCCTCCGAGGCCTTTTCCGAGTCCCGGGGCGTTTCTCGTCGGGGTACTAGCCCCGCTGCCTCCCCTTCCAACGTTCATCCAGTCGTACGTCTTGCCCGTCTTCTTTTTGCCGAATAGACCACCCTTGCCTCCGAGACCGGCAAAGATACTACTGGTGGCGTTTTGGCTGTGGTGATTATCAATCTCAGCCGCTTTCATTTGCTGGTTCTTCTTCATCTCCTTCTTGGTCATGGCCTTGGGAGCTTCCGGAGCTGCAGTACCAGGAGTACCGGGTGCTACACTACCCGCACGCGATGTTGTGGTTCCTGAGTCTGCTATTCCGTCCTTGCGCTTTTGGCGCTTGCGGAGTCGTGCCTCTTCCCAGTCACGCTCCTGTCTCGCCAGATCTCGCATCGTAGTTGTCATGTATGATGAAACCTTAGGCAGCTTGACGGGAGGTGCGCCATTGGCCAAACCGGCTGCATCGCTGGAGCCTGTAGAGTGTGAGTATAAAATTGAACACGTAACTCAGCTTATACTTACGCTTTAATGGATTTGTGCTATCCCCGTTCGCACTCTCCACAGCAGCTCCATCAACTCCGTTGAGTCCATCTGCTGGCTTCTCGATGGGTTCCAGAGGCTCAACATTCATGGGCGCGGCTGCTGGTAGCCAGTCTTCAGGTATATCGCCGTGTGATGTCTTTTGTCGGGTTGACGCCACCGCATGTGCGTCTTCGACCAATTCCCGAAGCCTTTGCTTCGTGGCAATAGACATCAATGCCAATTGGTCAACCAGAAAGGCATCATGTGGGATATAGGAACCTGTCGTATGGACCATGGTCGTATCCGGGCCGGGTGTCGTCTTGACAGTCACCTTTGGCGACGGAAACTGTTCTGGAAGCCTCATCTTTCCCATAGTCTGACTGTTATTCTTCAGATCCAAGTTGAGCCCCAAGTGATGTTCTCTCGCGATCTTGTCGGCACGTCGATGCAGCATGGCGACAAGCAAAAAAGGATCACTGATTTCCTGCGTTCGCTGAAGTGCAAGTCGCATCGATGACTCTGACCAAGCTCTCTCAGCTTGCTGCGCAGAAAATGCGTCCTGCGCCTGGTCTTGAACAGATTGAGCAGGTTGGTTCGCCGGTCCTGCACCGTAAAAGCTCGTCTTAGGTCCTGGCTGTTGGTGGGCAAACCCCGTCCGTGCTTCGTCAAAACCGGTGGCGTAAAGATCATTCATATACTGTTCCTCAGCTCGAAGATCGATACCAGTACCAGCGAGCGAATCTGTTACATCGTATTCGTAGTCTTTGGTCGGTCGCTCTGCTGGCCTTTGTGGAGGACCCATGACACCGGGGCCAGGAGTCGGAGCCATTAGCTGGCCATGAGCAGGCACAGGCACAGGTGTCATTGTTGCGTTGGTGTACTGGGGCGCAGGTGTCTGTGGATGAAGCTGATGAACCGGAGGCGTCGAGTTCGGTCGTACGTCTGGAAGATTCAGGCCAGGCGTCGTGTGGCCGTTGGTGTAGGGCGTAGCATACGGCTGCGGCAGAGCAGGACTCGGCGCATATGCAGGAGATCCTGTCGCAGCAGGCGGCGTAGCTGTAGCACCTGGACTTGCGGCATAGGGAGATGTAGCATAAGGCGACTCGGGTTGCGACGAGGGACCGTCGGTTCGAACTCGTTTCTGCGGCGGAAGGGCAAAGCTCGACTGCGACTGGGCGGGCGACGGGGAGTGCTGCGGCGGAGAGAATGCGCGAGGCGGTATCTGCACCTGCGTCTGAGGTTGAGGTTGAGCCATGGTGACGTATTCGTGATTGTATTGTCGAAAGGCGAGTGAAGAAAGTTGAGTTGAATGAGTGAATGAGTGTTAGCTCAGCAGGCAGATGAGCCTGTCAAATCGATCGCGACGCCTCCCATCCGACGCGCTGAATCTCGGCGGGGTTCTCGGGAAAGCTGTCAAAAAGTTGGTCAGGTGACAATTTCGTGATTAGAATGCGCAGAAACTGCGCTACGAGATGGAGGCGTTGATTATCGTCGTTGGGCGAAGATGATATTCCGCTGCAAGTAGGCTATGGAAGAGGGAGCTTCGCCTGTAAAACGGAGGTCGCGTAGTTTTAACGTCACGTGCGCAGAGCCTCCCTCCTACCAACGCCGGCTTTTATCCGCTCTTTGTTCCTACGCGTGTATCTTTTTGCCCGCGTTGCCCGCCTATTCATTCATCTAATTCATCGTTCAATCATTTATTACACCTGCAGAATAGTTGCTATTGTCGCGATTTGTGAATCACGGCTTCATTCGAGTGCGCCCGTAGCTTAGGGCCGCATCTACTGACCATATAGGGATCTTCCACGTCTAATGTGAGCTGGACTATAGCTCGCCGCATTTCCAACCATGACTTCCAAACGAAAAGCTTCCGCTATGAACGCGGCCGCGGCGGAGGAGCCCGTAGATCCCTCGGACGAGCTCATGTTTCTTTGTCTGGGAGGAGGAAACGAGGTTGGCAGGTCATGCCATATCATTCAGTACAAGGGAAAGACAGTGATGGTAAGCGGTCGACAAGTATCCAAATAGCTCTTTGTCGCGTACTGGTCTAATACCTGTTGCCAGCTCGACGCCGGTCAACATCCTGCATACGATGGGCTTGCTGCACTCCCTTTTTACGATGACTTCGATCTCAGCACTGTCGACGTGCTCCTCATCAGCCAGTAAGCGACCCCCTTCTTCCCACTCCTGCGACGATATACCTAGACTGGACAGGGCGAGGAACGACCCTTTGATATGATATTATGTGATGTGTTGGAGCGGACAGCACAGAACAGAATTGCGATGCGCTGTGCTACCGCGACCAGTATCGTGTTCTTGTGATATCGATATCGATACCGATGACTTTGCTTCTTTGTATGCCAGATCAATACAATACAGGCTTTGCCCGATTTCCTTACCTTACGCCCTTGCTGTTCGTCCTTGTGATGCCGTCCTGTCCTGAATCGCCAGTCGCCAACCTCATGTCTAGACAATCACCATCTGAGGATCCCAGCTAATCAGCCATAGTTTCCATATCGACCATGCGGCATCCTTACCATACGTTCTTGCAAAGACAAACTTCAGGGGCCGTGTATTCATGACCCATCCTACTAAGGCCATTTACAAATGGCTTATCCAAGACAGTGTCCGAGTGGGCAACACTTCATCCAATCCAACTACGCAGCCTGTGTATACGGAGCAAGACCACCTGAACACGTTCCCTCAAATCGAGGCTATCGACTATCATACTACTCATACCATCTCCTCCATCAGAATCACTCCTTATCCAGCCGGCCATGTTCTCGGTGCTGCCATGTTCCTCATCGAAATTGCTGGTCTCAACATCTTCTTTACAGGCGACTACTCACGCGAACAAGATCGACATCTTGTATCGGCCGAGGTTCCAAAGGGTGTCAAGATCGATGTTCTCATCACAGAGTCTACATACGGTATTGCTTCTCACGTTCCTCGCCTAGAAAGAGAGCAGGCTCTCATGAAGTCCATCACAAGCATCCTCAACCGAGGAGGTCGTGTGCTCATGCCGGTCTTTGCTCTTGGACGAGCCCAGGAGCTTCTGTTGATTCTTGATGAATACTGGGGCAAACATTCCGACTTCCAAAAGTATCCAATTTATTATGCCAGTAACCTAGCTAGGAAGTGTATGCTCATCTACCAGACCTACGTCGGTGCCATGAACGACAACATCAAGCGCCTCTTCCGTGAGCGCATGGCCGAAGCTGAGGCATCTGGCGATGGGGCTGGCAAGGGTGGACCGTGGGATTTTAAGTATATCCGCTCACTCAAGAACCTGGACAGATTTGACGATGTTGGTGGATGTGTCATGCTTGCCAGTCCTGGTATGCTTCAAAACGGTGTCAGTCGTGAGCTGCTGGAACGATGGGCGCCAAGTGAGAAGAACGGTGTCATTATCACGGGTTACAGTGTCGAGGGCACTATGGCCAAGCAGATTATGCAAGAGCCCGATCAAATCCAAGCCGTCATGTCTCGCAGCATGGCCGGTGCACGTCGTATGCCCGGTGGTGACGGTGAGAAGGTTCTCATTCCCCGAAGATGCAGTGTCCAGGAATACTCATTCGCTGCTCACGTCGACGGTGTTGAGAATCGCGAGTTTATTGAAGAGGTTGCAGCGCCTGTTGTTGTATGTTTGCCCTACCCCTTATTACAAACGGATTTCAAGCTAATGTCAAACACAGATCCTCGTTCACGGTGAGCAGCACAATATGATGCGTTTGAAGTCCAAACTCCTCTCCCTCAACGCAAACAAAACCGCAAAGGTCAAAGTCTACTCTCCTCGCAACTGTGAGGAGCTCCGCATCCCCTTTAAAGCCGACAAGACCGCCAAAGTCGTTGGAAAGCTCGCCTCTATCCAACCGCCCCAGAGCATTCATCCCGACCAAGCCGCTGCGCGCCCTCTTGTTACTGGTGTGCTCGTTCAGAACGACTTCAAGCTTTCTCTCATGGCGCCCGAGGATCTCCGCGAGTACGCGGGTCTCAACACTACCACCATCACCTGCAAGCAGCGCCTCACTCTCAGTGCCGCAGGTATCGATCTTGTCAAGTGGGCTCTTGAGGGCACATTTGGTAACATCGAAGAGCTTCCTGAAATGCGTCGCGGCAAGAATGGTCACAGCAATGGACATTCTGACAGCATGATAACAGATGGCGATGAGATGAAGGAAGAAGAAGCGGATGAAGAGGTTGCCAGCCTCGTCGCAGCCTACCTAGTCATGGGCTGCGTCTCAGTCCGATATAGAACAAACGGTGAGGTTGAGCTTGAATGGGAAGGCAACATGCTCAACGACGGTATCGCCGACTCTGTCATGGCTGTCCTCTTCTCTGTCGAGAGCTCTCCCGCTGCTGTCAAGCGCTCCTCCGCCAAACACTCACACTCACACGAGCTACCCGCCGTAAACCCTCATCACTCCGCCACCCCCGAGGAGCGCCTCGAGCGTCTTCTGTGGTTCCTCGAAGCCCAGTTTGGTCAGGACAACGTCGCACCTGTTACAACCCCCAAACTGCCTGCCCTAGAAGAAGGAGATGACAAGGTCAAGAAGGATGGCGAGGACGAGGACGCCATGAAGACGGAGGAGGATGGTGAGGATTCGCAGTTGCAGGAGAGACAAAGCAAGGAGATTGAGCGACTGCACAAGATTGGTATTCCTGTGCCTGGAGTGTCGATCAAGGTGGATAGGATGTCTGCTACGGTGTGGTTGGAAGACCTCGAGGTTGAGTCCAATAACAAGGTCTTTGCCGACAGAGTGAGGGCCGTCGTGGAACGGGCTGTCGAGGTGACGGCGCCTCTTTGGGGTTAAAGGATGGTCTAGCTATGAAGTTACGCTCGGGAGGGGACATGTACTACAAGATCAAGCGAGTTCCGCGTTCACAGTGAGGAGCAGTTACATCTGGTTTGAGATAAACTTAAAAGTGAAAAAAAAACATGGCACAGGCCAATGTTTCTAATGTTGCACTATGCTACTACCTATGATACAATGAAAACAGCAATGTCTACTACTATAACAAATATCAACATTTACACAAGGTCCTCCAATTAACCCAGGTAAGCCTTAAGCTCTTCCGACTCTTCCAGCAGAGTGTTGAACGAGAAAGGCGCAAAAGGCCAACCCGCAAACTCAGCGAACTTGGAGAACGACTCGACCCAAGCAAGACGGAGGGAGTGCAACATGGCACTGGTACCCTCCATACACACGAGAATAGCAATGGCTGGATAGGGTTAGCAAGATAATCAGATGTTGTGAAATCAGGCAAGACTTACTCAAGAAGAACCACATAAAGAAGCAGACAACAATCATGATGACACCGAGGACACCAGGTGTTGTCAGGGCAGGGCCAAGAGTCATGCCCCAAAGCACAATGCTCAGCTGTTGATGAGCAAGAGACAGGGCCCAAAGACGGAGGTAAGAAGCAGTGTGGGAAACACAGTTGAGACAGAATTCTGGGTATTCGTTAGTATAGATAGCAACATTGGCCGCAAACAAATCACTTACCAATCGTGTGGATGACCTGGTGAATCATAACCTCACTGAACTCAAACTCCTCATGCTCCTCATCAATGTTTTGGGAGATCATAGCAACTCCATCACCATCTGCATCAAAGCTGTTACCGTGACCGTTGACGTTGTCGTCATCGTCGCCGTCCAAAGCACTAACTCGGGAGGTTTCACCTATGCTACGGTAACCCTGAGCGCGTGCGCGGCTGTTCTCCCATCGAAGGTAGAGAGGCTTGAGGAAGAGAAGAATGGGAACCTGAATGAAGGCCAAGAGCAAAAGAATGACTTGGACAACACCCTGGCCAGCGTAGAGCTCTTCACCATCAGGGATAGTTCCAGGCTGAAGGAACATGTAGATAAGCATGTTCAAAAGACCAGGGGGCTGGCGACCGGTACCGAGCCAGTCGACAGACCACTTGTAAACAATACAGAGGACAAGGTAACCGAAGATAGACTGGAAGAAGATCATACCTGGGATAAAGTTACCCCAGATGTCGATGGGCTTCTTGAAGTGTCGAGCGTTGATGTAGGCAAAGCATAGAGAGTATGTCATGTGAGCCCAACCCAGAATGATACTCATCTTCATCTTCAAACTGTTGCTAAAGAGGAGGTCGTTCTCGGTACCGTGCCAAGCATAATCCAGACCAAAGGGGTAGCGGTAACCGTCCTCGTTCATGGTGGCAGTAATGGCAGTGTTGTTGGTGTAATGCTCAGGCTTCTTGAACTCCCAGGCGCTGGGGAAAAGAGTCATGGACATAGAGAAGACATCGTTGTAGATGAGACCGGTGAAGACAGAGAAGACAGCCATGACGAGAGCAATGTACCGACCGTAGAAGATCATGGCGAAAAGCTCGAAGCTGACCTTCTTCAATGACTTCTCCCAGTAGATCATAGCAAGAGCAGCCGAAAGCATGATGATGGCGTGGCCGAAATCACCAAACATGACAGCAAAAAGGAAAGGAAAGGTAACAAAGACAGGAATGGCCGGGTTAACTTCCTGGTAAGTGGCGGTACCGTAGGCGTTGACAATGGTTTGGAAGCCTTCGGTGATCTTGTTCGTCTTCAGGTAAGTTGGCGGCGTCTTGTTAGTTTGAATCTTGTTGATAATGGAGGGAACGGAGAGGCCAGCTCGGTTGGTAACGTCCTGGAGCGTCGTCTTGATTAGAGGAAGATCGTTGGTCGGAACCCAAGCTTCAGCAATGAGGGTTCGACGAGCGCTATCATAAGAGAAGTTGTTGAGTGCGTCATACACAGCCTTCTCCTTCGCAATGAGAACCATCCAGGCAGAAAGCGACTGGGAGATCTGGTTGAGCTCTGCCTGAAGAGTGGCCTGGGTGTTCTGCAGAACGTTCTGGACATCCTCGAGACGGTTGTTGACCTCGTGAATCTGGTCACGTCGAAGGTCGCTGTTCTCATCAACGTTGTAAACATCAGCGCCCATGGACTCTGAAATCTTGCGGATCTTGGCGAGAATCTCCTTTCCGTGGGCGAAGATGACGAATACGTTCTTGTTGATCGCCTCGTTATTGGTAGGATCGATCAAGGGCTCAGGGATCTCTGACTGGTTCATGTAAAGGTTACCACGCAGAGTTCGCCAGAGGATGCGCTCGAAGGATCCGACCCTGTCTCTAGCAATGACGCCGGCGACGAAGCCAATGTTCATGCCGGAGAAAGAACGTTCGACCTCAGGGGCACTCTGGTTGTGCTCGATATCGGACAAAAGAGGAGCGTCATCGTTGTCGGTCGAAGCACGAATCTCCTCAACGTTGCCATGAGCGCGGTCGAAGAAGCTGCCGGCCTCACGGAGAACCCATCGCCACTCGGTCAAGTCACCCTCACGCTTCTTCAGAGTCTCGTAACTCTCGTTCAAGGCAGAGACACGCTGTTCCAGCTTCTGGCTTCGCTCAGATAGCTCGTCGATTTCGGAGGTCGAGGGCGCTGCGAGTCTCTCAACATCGAGATCCAGCTTCCGGAGCGGGATCCCAATCTTATCCATCTGAGCGTAGAAATATCCTGCCGTCTGTTAGATTCGTGTTTTGGTGGATCCCTATGGATGACGTACGCAACTGTCGCTCAACATTATCGAGGCGTCGAATCTCCTGAGTGAAAGTACGCTGGAAGGCGCTAACATTCTCGTTGAGCTGTGTGGTGAAATGATGAATTAGCCAGAGTCGCGGATGGAAGGATTGATGGGTGGTAGCCTACGTCGCGGAACTGGCAGAGACCAAGCTCTCCGAGCGCCGTAACAACCTCGCGACCGATTTCATTAGAGACATAGAGCTGAACCATGCTCATGTCCGCAGAGCGGAACGGGGTGTCTGGTTTGGGAGCCATGACGCCGTTGAGCACCAAAGCTGTATAGTCGTTGAGTTGGAGCTTGATCAAGGAGCAGGGAACGCTTCGGCGCGGTTACGTCGCAACAGGCGTAGTTTGCCACGGGGCCAGGTTGATCCGTGTCTGAACCCACGTGATTCAGCGCACAGCCACCCACGTCTTAGCGCCACAAATAAGATTTACATGCCACAATTGGAGAGTCAGGAAAACAAGACCAGTGATTTGAGATACGGTACCGCATATGTGGTTTATCGATAATGCCTCCCTTCTTAGTAGCTGCAATGGAAAATTCCGCCTAGCGAAGCGCATAGTCCTTCGAGTAGTTTAGCATGCATATAGTTGTCTCTGATAGGCCACAGTACATTTCAAGTTCATACTGCCAACTCATGGGACACACGCGTGAGATTATACGAAAGACATCAAGTATGTTAACAATTACAATTGTCAACCAAGCATTCACATTCAAACAGATACCAAAGATCGATCATTTCATGAAAGTCATTATTGATTATCTACACGTTTTTTCCCTTCGTCATATCCATGCCTCAGAACGCTTTTGCATCAAAATGACTTTACTTTTACCGCTAATTTTCAACGCTGTGCGCCGGGATATCGAGATCAAGATGCAACCCAAATCTAACCATAAAAAATCAAGCCGAAAACACCCCCCGAATGGAAGGAGATAAGAGTAGAGAGATCCATCCTGATAATGCAACTGACCGGTCAGTGCATCGTCCTCGGAGATTGGCATTTTACAGCCTTCGGCCGAACATGAATGTGCCGTACATTCCTCCGACGTCGGCCTCCGCAACCGGGATCTTCCTCATGCCCCAGCTCTCAGCGCCCAGCTTCCACCACCGGGCGCCGCTGTCAAGAGTAGATCCGTCCGAGTTCATGCGGACTAGCCAGTATCGGCTACCAAACTCCTTGGGAGTCCATCCTGCACGTTCAAGGCTCTTCTTAGCCTTGGCCGCTCGCTCATAAGCGCGCTCCTCGAGCTCGATAACCTGCAGCGGGGCCGAGGCAGGGGTAAGAAGAGCGCTAGCACTGCCGACGATAGTGTCCAAGTCGGAGATATCAAGGTATCGGAGGCTGTGCGGAATCCACTCCTGAGCCTGGTACAGAAGCTGGTGAATGTCACGGAGATCGAGGCCTCGGCCGATAGCAAGCTCCTCCAGGTGCTGGACCAGAGGGGTAAGCAATGGAAGCTGAGAGGGGTCCATTCTGCTTCCCTTGAGGCTTAGAGATCGGATCGTAGGTGGCAACATAGGGAGAATAGCATCAACGTCAGCCTTGCCCAACAGGAGGTGGCTGCTGGCATTGGTAGCAAGGCTCAGAACAGTGATGGTCTGAATAATCGCAGGGTGCGTAGTGATGAACTTGACAACCACTTCAGAGGTCAACTCTCGGCACTTAGCCAAGTTAAGATGTGTGAGTCTTGCCGTCTCAGGCAAGCTCTGCAAAGCCTTGTCGGTCACTCTGGTTCCAGCGAGATCAAGATGGGTGGCCCTTTCAAGTCGAGGCAGAATCATTTCAAAGACGGAGCCTGGCAAGTTCAGGCACTTGTGGAACGAAACACGTGTAAGGGACAGCGAGTCGGGCCACTGCATCTGAAGAAGGCTCGTGAAAGAGTTCTTGAAGCGGGGGGAGGAGCAGCCGCAAAAGTCGATGGCTCGGAGCCGGGGCATGTCAAATAAGAGCTTCTTAATCACATCGGGTCCCAGGTCCTCATCGATATACTCTTGCGCCAAAAACTCCTGTAGGTATGGGGTTAGCTCGAGACATTTGTAAAGGGTCTCAGAAGTCAAGTTTCGAGTCTGGGCTCTCTCGCTCGCAGTAGAGAAAATGGTGGAGGGGTTAAAGTGGCTAAAGTCCAGCCGCCGCACGATAGAAGCGAGAGCAGGATACTCATTGACGGTCGCGAGGAACTTTCGGAAAATTCGAGAGTGAGGAATTGTAATGTGACGATAGAGTGTGTTAAGAGTCGCGGCATGGATAGAGCGCGAAGCCATGAGAAGAGCCATGAGATCGGCATTTCGCGGCGTAAGGCCATTCGGGGGGATCTCGATGACAAGGAGGTCGATGATGCTGCCTGTGATCAACATGTCAGTGCGCTGATCTGATAGATGATTGGGACCAGGGTTATCAGAGCCCCAGGACCCTTCTTCCAACTTTACGTACCCAAAACTTCGCTAGGAAGTCGCTCGAGGGGAGAGGTTCCGGTCTCGTAGCTGTTGGGGGATGCTTTCTTGGTGACAGCGGGAGGTGCTGGAGAGCTCCATGTCATAGATAACTTGTGAAGATCTTCGCAGCTGCGGCTGGCGGATTTGCCCTTGATGGGGATCTGCTTCCATCCGCGAAAGTTATCCGCAGGGAACCAGAACCCATGAAGCCGACTGTGAGGCTGCGTCAGAGGAGCCTGAAACGAAGGCGATGGAATCTCAACGGAGGGTGAGGGTGATTCATCGAATACCTCTTCCGTCCCTTGAGTATAGGAGGAAATCTTGGAACGTGTGAAAGTCTGCGCTAGACCATCGTCATTTTCTCGAACAGACGAGAAAGATGAGCGGGCGGTCTTGTCGCTGTTACTGTTGGGGGACTCGGGGCGGGACATTTTGGCCTTGAGCAGAGCAGAAAGGTCAAATTGAGGCACCGCGTGGTGCGTAGGGCTAAGAGGGAGGGCCATTCAATTCAAAGGCAATAAAGTAGTGCAATGGCCGACCCCAAAGAGGACGGAAAGGTGACGCTCAGATACGGAGGCTAGGAATGAGGCTGCGTTCGTCGGGATGGAAGCTTCGTTTGTCTCAGCGATGATCGTTGAGGCCAGCTGAAGCCAAAGTCGACAGCCAACCCAACGGTTGGCGAAAGTTCAAGTTCAAATAAATAATATTCACGGAGATAGCAGTGGCGTTGTATGAGCCACCGGATCCGGGTTGTGCTTAGGCCGACAGAGGGCGGCGGGGAGCGGGAGCGATGACGAAAGGGTTTGCGATGCCGGAGAGGATCTGGTCAAGTTAATCTAGAACCCAGAGATAAGATCTTATCTAAGTCTAAGGGTCTTGGGTGAGTAAGAAGTCTGAAAGCAAATTGTCAGAGAACAAACAGACGAGGGCAACTTCGCGCATCAGGGCTTGGGGCGTGGACAGTTATAAACGAACGACGACTCCACGAGCCACGAGGAGCCACCCCCGAACGGAAGGCGAGTCACCTTGTTCTGGAGCCTCTAGAGGCTAGAGCCTAGAGGTAGGACTAGGGACGGGACCTCATGACGGGGACCGGAGGGTCGAGGGTCCAAACACCAAGACCAAGACCAAGGCGAACCCCGAAACGATGAGCAACAAGCTGCGGAAAAAGGAGCGCCACTAGAGCTAGCCACCCAGGTCAGGGTAGTCAGGGTAGTTCAGGCCCAGGGACGTTGACAAAAAGCGTGTTGGCGTTGGCATGCACGGGGCAATGTCTAGCTCGGGATCGCACAATATTGGGTAATAGAAATCGAGGACTGGATGGATATCTCGGGGCCGTGGCCGTCAGGTGAGCAAGCGACACGACACCATGGGGATGGCTGGTCCGAATATGGACGGGAAGAGACGAGAGTGAGGAGACGAGGAACATCCATGAGAGGCACGGTCATCCATTCCAACCATTTCATCCACCATCATCATCATCATCATCATCATCATCATCATGAAAATCCAGTCGGTGATGGGATTGACATTGGATGGCATGGATGAATATCCAATCCAATCCTACCGAAGAACTCATGAGGACATCAAACCGCCAATGATGAATTAATAGCGAGTAATGAGAAGACAAAAATACAAAAGCCGTTGCCGCTCGCTCAGATCCAATGCCAAACAAAGAAAAGAATTTCGTAAGAACCGCTGGCGCCGGATCGGCCTTTTGAGAAGGTGTGCAACTCGATTGGATGAAACAAGTCAAGATTTGGTAATGAGAACGACGTCGCTGAGAAGCCAAGACTAGGTAGCAAGAAAAAATCCTCTCCCCTCCGCTACCGACTTGACCTTGACCGTATGCTAATGTAATTTTGTCAAACATCATCTTGGCACTCTCTAAGCACCATCCCTCCAATACGGTACCAGCAGGAATCCACTGCAGCATGCCAAATCTAACCATCTCACTGACGATCAGATGTTTTGGCTGTTGACTGTGATGATCCCAAGAAATTGCGTTTTTATGTATTCTTTGACGTATATTATGTACTGTACCAATATCCTACAGCCTACAGCAAGCACACTTACACAAAGCCACCGCGCTCCGCTCCGCGGACAAGGGTCTCTCTGTCAACGCCGCCGCCTCCTCTCCTCCATCGGAAGATGAAACCGAGACAGCCTTTTTGATGAGCCCAGTGGATTCTACACTTGCACAGCCAAACGTAACGTAACAAAACGTAATGTAATGACATCCATCGTCAATGGATGGACGGATGCATTTGTAAAGTAATAGAAATACGCAACCCCGCCCTCGTTCAACAGAAATGGAAGCATGCCCCAGATCTCTAGATTGTTCGTGACAGATTCGCCGAGATCCTCGTGACCAGATATCGGACATGTCGGAATTCAAGCGACGCCATTCGGCAATGGCTTCGTTGACGGCCACCCTTCTAGACTACACACTACTATTTCGAAAAATAGAATCATCAAATCAAGAGCTCACACAGCACGCATCACCATGACGGATAACGGCCAACCAAGTACACAGCAGTAGAGTTTGGCCAATATGCACTGCACGATCCTCTCGGTGAAAAAGTGCCTTGCTTATTAGGTTCACATCAAGATACCTTACCCTTCGTTGCACCGCCGGCTTATTACCACCCTCGATGACTCTGGTTCAGCGCCGCATTGCCGAATTTTCCACCAGCAACTAGCCGCCGTACACGACAGCTTGAAACCGGTAAGAAATGATGATAATACGTAAAAATAGAGGGAATTTCTTCAAGAACCGGCTTCATTGCCGGTCTCCAGATTTTCTAGATCCTCCAGAAGGGTTCTTCTCAAGTAAACATTACCTCGCCTGGTGGGCATTGTCGTTACCGGCACCCCGTTTCCTCCGGCCCTAGTCGTAGCGCCTGCTCGAGCTTAAACACGCCAGGCCGAGACCGACACGGAGAACAACACCGATACCAGCCGCCGAGACAACTGAGCCAGGGTGGGCACTAACAGAAACACCACTGCCTTGACGAAGCGTGAAGCCAGGTCCTTGGGTGATGCGGTACGATGGGCATAATCTCACCCTGAGATTAACAAGGCTTAAAACACCGGAAGGTCCCCCGTGAATATTAAGCACAGACAGCTCTTCCTGGCCAAGAAAGATAGCACGTTCCTGAGCGACAATGGCCTTACGATATCGCATAGTACGACTCGCATGCTGGCAACATGCGATTCAGTACACAGCACGTGCCTCATAGTGTCTGGTTTAGATTACTCACCTTCGCTCCGGCATATGGTGTAATTAAGCTACGTAGGCCATCAGGCGCTGTCTTTCTAAGTGACACGGGATAGTCACCGCCTCATTAAAACCCCCCTGGGTAGTTGTTCGATATTAGACATCGTGACCAGCTCTGGGGGAAAAGGGGCATTACAACAGCATCATTCGGCAACACATTGTGCTACGCTGTTGGACTCGTACAAGATGGCATTCAAGCAAAACCGGGAATCAGTGTGAACGGTCGCCAACTCTTTCCAGTTTTGACCTTTATTATTAATGTATCATCAGAGCTCAAGTTCATGCCAACGTCAACTTCCTTGCTATGCCAGCGGCTCCGGAACGCGGCCGGTCATCTTACAAGCGCCGTGTACCCGCACCCGCACCCGCACCCCCCGGACCCTATCGCCGAAGGAAGGGGGAACGGAAAGCATCGACCATGAGGACACTGTTACCCCGGATTTTCCTAAACGTCATGGGCTAATTTTGTCCTTTTCCCATCTGTGGCTTCTCCCTTGTAACTCGTCACTTGACTTGTCTATCCCCCTTTTACAAATTCCTACCCCAGACATCATCCCGAACCTCCGGAATCTACTCGCCCACTCTCCATCTCCCGTGTGACAGCCAAGCATTAGCTTAGCTGTCTAGAAACTTTTGATACCCTTCATTTTTTTCTCCCCTTACTTTCCAGACATAGCTTAGTTGATCGGTCTCAACATGCTGCAGGTCCTAGTTTACGTGAACTAGGGACAAACCGCCCAACAACAGGTGCAGTAGAGGCCGCTTGCAAGCCTCACCACCACCAAGAAGAACAAGGGAGCTTCTGCTGTTGGTCAATTGCCTTGGAGCTCCCCCTTGCGCTCCCGTCGAGCTCCAGAACCAAAATGCCATTACCTAACACTTTGCCCTTAGCGGTCTGCCTCTTGATCCTCGTGACGCTGGCTAGACCACCCTCGACCGTCGTGTCAAACCCGACTAGGTGTGGCTGCTGCAAGTGTTGCTAACCACCATCAGTATCAGCTCGAGCATCGTGACTTTTCTCCTCTCTTCGCTTCTCCTCATCCGGTCATCACTAATGCAATTCTAGCAAGTGCTTCGATTGGTCAAAATCCAACGGTGTATTCATTCAGTCCGTCAATGGCCACCCCTCAAATTCCCCCGCATTTTGCCCCTGGGCTTGGGTCCGTTCAATGCCCATATTTGGATATTCGCAATACTACACCATGTCGCTTTCTATAGAACAGATAATGAACCTTGGACACATGGTCCTTCCGCTATACCGTACAGGCTAACTGCCAGACGAAACCATAATAACATGGAGCTCTGATGCAACAGATCATTTCCCTCATCCGGTTAAGAATATCAAAACAATACCGGGTGCTGTGTAACCACGTCCACCACCGTCCCAAGAAATAAAGGAAACGCCGTCTGTGTGCCTTTCGTATACATGAGCCCATTCAACGGGTAGTGCAATTCGTTTCAGAACCAATCGTCGATCTTTCAATGAGGCCATCGTGACTGGCCCGTGACTCGTGTCATCGAAAGTCGCCTGACCTTCTACCGACCATTGGACTTCTTGCCGCCCATTTTGAGGCGCTCCTTGCAGTCTTCGCAATACCATTTTGCTATACCCAGTTAGCTTTCAATTCGTCAGGCAATTCGATAGTTTGTGCAATAACTCACCCTTGGACGTTGGCGCTACCTTCAGTCCAACACACTCCAGATGGAACCACTCGCGCGGGCACTCATCCGCATCGCAAGCTACCATCTCACCGTAACTGACGCCATTACAGTAACAGTACGTCGGCTCATCTGCATCAATGTCACCCTCATCCTCATCGCCCTGCATGCTGCTGTTTGTATCTTCTTCTGCCAGCTGAGCAACAGCTGCATGGATGGTAGGACCGGCTTTCTTCTGGTTCTTCTTCCCAGTGCCAGCTCCGTCGTTATTTCTTGATGAGCGCGATCGGGGTTGTGCTGCTTCTTGGAATGTTGCCAACGCTGGTGTTGACGGCTTGCTGGCTCTCCCACTCTTGGTTGTGACTGTAGACGTCTGTGGAGCTGGAGGTACAGATTCACTCTTGCGATCATTCTCGTCCGGCTTCTTAGGCTCCTTCTTGCTACTAGTTGTAGCAGCGGCAGTGGTGGTAGTGGTTGTAGTAGCCGGCGGAGCAGAAGCAGCTTCTGGTCTCTCAACATCCTTCTTGGGATTTTCGGTCTTGATTGGCACGCTCGTCTCTTTGGGAGGTTTCGCATCGTTCCCATTGCGAAGTGAGCTGTTGGACTGACCTCCGGCACTCGGCGGGTTGGCCGTGTTACCATTGGGCTTGTTAGAAGCAGATGATGTTGGTCGTGCCTTGCTATTGTCCGCATTTGCGGTTTGTATTGAGTTCTGTCGCGAGCGAGTCGGTGCCGGGTTTGGCGTAGGTACGGGAGCTGGTGACGCTCGAACGGGAGGGATCTTTGGCTCGGGAAGCTCAGTGATCACGGGCGATGAGTTGGCTGACGTTGACACGCCAGTTACACCATTCCTGCTACAAACCATGACGTTAGGGTCTGACATGCGAAACTTCGAATGGGTCGCAAAACATACCTCTTCTTAGACTGGCCACTCCCCGAGGGAAGAGCTTTCCTCTTCTTAGGCGCTTCAGGAGCTGGCGTTGCTCGTGGACTTGTTGTCTTTGCCTTTGGAGCGGCGTTTCCAAAAACAGAGCTCATAGCACGTTCTGTTGTTGCTGTGGCGCCGTTGGTCGTCTTTTCGACTTTACGTCGCTTCTGCGGTGGATTTCCATTATTCGTCGCAGTCGTAGAAATACCCAGGCCGACATTGGCGGTTTCTACTGTTGCCGTCTTGCGGGACTTGGTGGTTTTCTTAGGACCCTCGGGTTTGTGTTTGCCATCGTGGTCATCGCCTTCTGACTCGTGGTTATGATTATTAGCGTTATTATGGTTATTGTTGTGATTTCTCGAATTCTTCTTCGCCTGGACGGCCTGCTTGCGAGCATCGCTTCTAGCGGCTGCTTCGTCGGCAAGAGCCTGTGCTGCGGCAGAGATGGCTGCGGCGCCGTCGCGCCGTGTCCGGTCGACGTGTGATGCTTTAGAGAAGCGATTTTCGGGGTATGCCCAATGTGTGGTGCTTCCCCATTTGGCCTCATCGCTAAATTCGTTCTCTAGGTGTGGCCAGACATCTTCAATCCGGGTAAGCTGAGCTTCAAGTGCTTCATTGGCCGTTGAAATGACGTGGTTCTTTTCTTCGAGCGACACAAGCATCTCTTGGACCTTGAGCGCGGTCTGGCGAAAGAGGTGACGGCGAGGTAGGTTGGATGGGTCGAAAACGAGGTCCCTGTGGGATTCATCGACCGACGGCACGCTCTGTACGCTGTTGTTTAAAGCAACACCACTCGAGCTATTCTGGGCGCTCATGGGCGCCGAGCCAGGAGCAATGCCGCTCGATGCCTCGTTGTTCGGGTGTGGCTCGGAAACGGGGGCATTGGTGGCAGCGTCGACGAGTCGGAAGAGCTGCTCTTCGGGTGCGAAAAGTTTGGCATCGACCTCCTTGAGAAGCGTAAAATGTCGAACGAGCTCTTTGGGGAGCGCGGTAATGGCATCGGCGAAGTGTGTGATCGCAGGGAAAATGTCGATGGGCTGGTCGGTGCCGCCGATCGAGTCTCTGCCAGCACCAGACCGGCCCATGTTCGCGGTGCTTCGCGGAGGGTTCGTGCGAGTCTGGCGAACGGGCTGCGACCGGCGGTGCGACGAGTTCTCCGTCGCGGGCGCCTTGGCCGACTTCATCGTGGAAGACGCGAGAGGGGAGAGAAGATTGAGGCGACTCGGTCGATCAGCTCAAGATTGGGACGGCGGGACGAGCTGGCGATAGAAAGATTGGAAGGAGAATGTATGAGGAGGGGGAAAGTAAATAGGCAAGTAACAGTGAAATAGACCAGGTAGAAACAAAGTCTAGGTCATTTTGCGTCTGATGTCGTAATGGGTTGAGAAAAATCCGTAAATAATGAGGAGGGGAGAGCACGCGTAGGAGCAGAAGCGGAAGCGGGATGGCAGAATGGACGGCCAAGGTTTCGGTCGGTTGTCTTCCCATTCGATTTTGGAGACGGGACTGAGCGCTGCGAATGCCGCGGCCACTGCGCTACACGCATCACTCACAGGCCTCAGGTGCCCCCAGCAGCCCAGCCAGCGACTCACGCGGACCCGCAAACTCGGAGAAACCACTCCCCGATGACGGAGTTTCTTATCTGATAAGGGCGCATGAGAATGCGACAGAAAGAATATTGACTTGACTATTTCATGGTATCTAGAAATCGATTGAATCGAGACCTGAGTTAATATACATGACTGTTTCATTCCTGATATAGAAGTTGTGCCAGATCTGAGCTCCAATACATCAGAATGGTCATAGCCAGCTGATATACGGCCAAGTTGGAATGCTTTACACCGCGTGGGGCTTTGCGCGTGAATGGCCATTTCGTCATAACCTCAAATCAATTAAGCAGTCTCGCATGCACTGTAAAAGAAGATTAAGCTGTGCCATTACTTGCGTATATATAACAGTAATTTCGAACGTACGAGAATTCGATATGATATATCATTTTTGTATGATTTTTTCATGTCTTTTGCATCACAGAATGATTGAGAGTATTCCTGTGCTTATCTCAAGGTCCTCTTACCGGTCCCATAATGTTTCGGTCGCATTAGATGGCCCCTAGAAAACCTACAATAACTGTTTGAAACTAGATGGAGACTCACATGCATATACATTCTGCTCACTTCAAAGAAATGTATGCCATTATGAGTATCGAATTCTATCACCCACTGAAAACCCACAGCAGGAATAACACCAAATAATCCACAAATTCCACACATGGTTATTTAAACCACGAGATTGCTCGCCATGAATAAGACCAATTTGGATTTTCTAATTAGACCAGGGTATCACTTCCGCCAGAAACAAATCACGCCGTAACAGGAGCAGGCCGAACAGATGCCTCTTCGCGGTCCTTCTGCTTCTGCCTCCACTGCCACTCCAACAAGATCCAGATGAAATCGTGGAGATCAAAGTCGGGCCACAGAGTATCGATAAAGAAGATCTGTGTATCTTGATGGCACTGCCAGAGCATAAAGTCGCTAAGACGTTCCACTCCACTGGTTCGTACAAAGATATCCAGAGGCGGGTCGTTTGCGGTGTACATGTGCTTATCCAGAATCTCTGCTGTGATTGTTTCGGGGTTCGGCAAGCCTGAGATGCTGGCGGCGCTATTTCTCGCTCGAAGACGAGGCGGGGGAGAGTCTGGAAGTAGTGTAGGCGATGACGAATCTCCATCGCTGTCCTTCTTGGCATCCTCGCCATCTAATGGCTCTGTCTCTTCGGGCACATCGTCGGGGATTGTAGGTAGTCCCGCGCGTCCGTCCAATTGGCGCGAAAGAATCTTCTGCCTGATTCGCGAGGGAGAGAATGGGGTGCTTCGAGGAGGAGTGGGAGCGAGGAACTCCTGGACTGTGGATTGGACCGCGGTGGTCATCTCGGCTCGTGATGTGTATGGGAAGCAAATGTTCAATACGGCTCTGGATGCGCGTTAGCTCTTGTATCGTCTACAGGGGCAGAAGGACTGACTTGTTGTTGTGCTTCGTTCTCGCGACAGCTTTATCAACCACTTCAAGGACATCGCTTCGAATCATCTCACGTTGGCCCAAGACGCGCACACGGGCGCCGTAGCGGTCAAGGATATGACCATAGTTAGTGAGTTGCTCCAGCTTGATCTTGGCCAATTGCATTAAGCCCTCGACCTCGTACTTGGGGCGGTTGAAGTTTTCGATGCTGAAGGCATATACGGTCACGACCTTGACTCCGGATTTGTAGCATATCTCCATAATCTGTTGACTGCATGTCAGCACGTCGCACATGTACCGTATCGTAGGAAACGTACCCTAGCCAGCGCCTCGAATCCTCGGTGGTGGCCCTCCACGGTCTCCATTCGGTGGCTTCGAGCATATCGTCGGTTGCCGTCCATCTCGAAAGATACATGCTGAGGGATGGGGCCTTGCTTAAGGGCGCCGATGAGAAGCTCGCGAAGCTGGCGCATAGCCCATTCTCCAGGGGGAGACTCCACGATTACTCTCCGGATAAAGTTTGATATGGCGTCGGACATCGTGAATATTTGTGTTCGATGCTGTGGTCCGTATAATGAAATCGAGAAAGAAAAAGGGCGGGATAGTGAACGTGTTATTGGCTTGCCGGTGTAGTCGCTAGCGACAAATGGGATAGGTGGGTATCGAGGCAGAAAGTCGGAGATTTGAACAACGACTAGAGTCGCATGATCGATAACAATCTTTAATACTCGTGAAAGAAAAGGGATCGTCAGAAGGCAAATAATCAAGGTGACGACAAGTTGACAAGTCAGCCACGAAGTCTATGGTGGCGGAGTAGGCATCTGACGATGGGGATGAGGCTTGTTGAGGCGAGGCGTAGGTTGGCTCAAGCTTGGCGTGTCCAAGCAGGCTTGCAGGGCAGCTTTTTGTGCCTGGAATGCGGGAGCTTTTTAGGTGCCGCAAGGGTAGTCCTGGTCCAATAATGTCTTCTTCACCACAGGCGGCTTAACGTCATTTTCAGGAACCGACCCCGAGTCGTTAATAACGGCTCGACGCATCTTTTTACCTGAACTCACGCTGTCCAGGATCACAAGGGAGCTTTCACAAATTACCGTGGTGTGACGTTCAACAAGGATCGGGTTATTCGGCGAGGATATCGTAGGCTCGATTAATCGAACAACCCCTAGCAGGGTATAACGAGAGATCGTGTTAGTGGATTTTTGCTCAATTCATTTAACCTGGGAACTGGGTCTCGTTGAGCTCAAGGGAGTTTCCATGTGATTGTGGCTGCTTCTACCTAATGTTAGAAAGCCACAGCTGGAGAAGTGTGCAGATGGATACATGCTAATGCGAGGTTGGCTGCGTGTCTTCACACTCTATATTGCCAGAGCATAAATTGTGGCTGATGTTCGTTATTTATTTTATTTTATTTTATTTTATTTCATTTTTTTGCGTTCATATATCGAACTTACAGGTATTCGGTTGTTTGGTTCCTAACTGAGGTGCAGCTCCGCTGTATCTAGAACTACATACCTACCCAGTAATGAGGCATCGACACAGTCGTGGAGTTGACTGATGGCTTACATCAAGGCAATTTATGACTTTTAGATGGACAGCAAAGGAGTAGTTCGATTAGATGTCCATAATTAATTGTATCTGACTTACTCTCCAAGGTACCTGGTGCAGAAGTTACGAGACGGGTTCAAAGGCGAAACGCGTAGTGGGATGCGCGTTGAGCTCGCCGCTTTTGGTAGAATAGGGTAGCAAGTGAAAAACATAGGATACAATACACATTCGATATGAGTTAAGAAAGTGAGCTTGTATTGAGGTTTAGGTTAATAAGCCCACTTCTGATAACTAGAGCTTATAACTAACGATCCCCCGTGTCTGTTACAGTAGATCGATGGCAGGGTTCATCATAACATCTGTATGTCTCCAATATGCATCCTGGCATCCTGCAGCCGGCGATACGAAGATATGGAGCACAAGTTTGGAGAAGACATGGGTAAGACAACACAAAATCTTGAACTTCCCCGGCCAGTTATTTCCTAAATGGGTAATCCGACGAATGTCGTCTCGCTGCCATTGGTTTCTCTTGGGGGTTTCTCTTTTCATCTGCAGAGGGCACATAACCTGAGCGCGTTGCCCGATACAGGTAGCATGGCAAGCGGTCTGGCAAATAATTGAGACTCTGTTAAAATAGAAGAAACCAGACACAGTTAGTTGATTGTCAGCTTAAAGCATGTCCTGGTTATTATGGCAACTTGCCCCAAAGTTAGGTAAATATCTCGATTCTTCATTGAACCGCTTGCATGGGTTCGAATTTCCTATTTGTGAGACTGCATGGTCTAGAACCTTGATTGCAGCATTCAACGCCCAGCGTTTTTTCTCATAAGCTAAAAGACGTCATTACTGCAGTTAAAAAGTCGGAAGAAACTTTTTAGCGTAGGAAGGCCCGGTCCTATCAAACGCCACAAAGCATACGCCATGGTTCATCGGTATGCAAAAGCTGTCTCTGTAGTGAACGCTTCATGATTTTCGTGTAAGCTATTACTATGCGGTGTAGTATTCACGACAACAAAGCTCTGCTCCTAAATCGCCCTTCCGGAATGTTCCTCCGGATGGTGTAGCACCTCATACAGATATAATGCCTCTATACTCTTATCTGAATCGCAAGCTCGCCGAGGGGCGGCCGATGATGGTGTTCTTGGTGGAGTTTAAAAGCCATGCCCATGGCTAGCCGCCTGTTGCTAAAAGGACAACTATCGATGTCACTCTACTGCAAGAATCGCTTGGTCTAGTACACATTCAGAGACAAATACCCATGTCTCGTAACCAAAGCGATGCAACGGAGGAGATACCGCAGCCACTGATACAATCGGTTGGTCAGCGATACCCGTTGGACTCGCCAACAGCCATGTGCTATCAGTTACTGGCACAGCATGAAAACCAGGAACATGAAAGGAAGCTACGGATCTGGCTGGCTCATCGCGCAAGCCAAAGACAAAGTTAGCCTAAGCCTCAGGCACAACCGCGACTGTCATATTTGGATCCTACCCACCATCGTCGATCCCGCGTGTCTCGCCTTTAGTTGTTTTTCTCTCACTACTTCTTCTGCTCACTCACCTCTCTCTCCTCTCCTCTTCTTACCTCTTCCTCACCAGAGGAGCATCACCTAAAAACATCCAACCTCTGGCCATCGTCGTTCATCTGAACTTCGTTTATTCTTCCCCTCTCCGCTTCCCCACACGCTCCAATTGACCTTATCATCCCCCACCTAAGCAACCGTTGCTACCCCTCGTCGATCGTCGCCCGTGCTTCCCGCCCCTCGTCGAGCTCTGATCGAGCTTTATCTTGAGCCATGGTTGTCTTTGACGGTCACGAATACCTCACAGAGGAAGAGAGGCGTCTCAAAGAGGATCGCGATCGCACCAAGTACTGGAAGAAATGGGGTCCTTACGTCGCCGAGAGACAGTGGGCAACAGGCATGTGATTCTTGCTGTGGTTTGCCAAGACCACTCATGATAAGTCAATTGCTAACCAACACACAGTCCGAGAGGATTACAGTCATGATGGAGACGCCTGGAGTCGTGAGTATATCTTTTTAATGGCGCATATTAACACACGCACTAACAAGTTACGTCAGACTTCCCGCACGACCACGCTCGATCGCGCGCGTTCCGTTGGGGCGAAGATGGTATCGCTGGTGTTTGTGACACTCACGGCTACCAAAATATTGGCTTCAGCTTCTGGAACGAAGAAGAGTTCGTACAATACTGCAATTGAATATGCGCTAGCGTTACTAACACTATTTTAGCGACTTTCTCAAGGAGCGTCTCTTTGGTCTCTCAAATCCCCAGGGCAATCATGGCGAAAGTGTCAAGGAGGCTCATTTTCACGTCGACAATACTCCAGTCAGTAATATCCTCAACTTCACATCAAGATTGAATAAATTTGTGCTAACTCTTTACTAGACTGTAATACACCGACATTCCCAAAACCATTTCTACCTATGCTGACTGGTCATGATAGCACTCCTACATGAAGTTCCTTTACAAATACCCACAGAAGAAGTTCCCTTATAAAGACCTAATTGACGAGAACGCCCGACGAGGAAAAGAAGACAAGGAATACCAGATTACCGATACTGACGTCTTTGACGAAGACAGATACTGGGATATCTTTATTGAGACTGCGAAAGAAACCGATGACCCCGACGAGATCCTTTTCCGAGTCACTGCATGGAACCGAGGCCCTGACCCTGCACCGCTTCACATCGTTCCCCAGGTGTGGTTCCGCAACACCTGGAGCTGGGGTCGAGAGCCAGAGGACAAGAAGCCTTCGATCAAACATGAGAACGAGAATGCGGCCAGGTCTGACCACTGGAGTTTGGGAGAGCGTTACTTCCTATGCTCTCCCTCGCCCGGTGTAGGCTCCAGCGGTGATGACGTGATGCCCCAGTTCATGTACACGGAAAACGATACCAACTTCAAGGCCCTGTACGACCAGAAGAACAAGCAGCCATATGTCAAGGATGCTTTCCACCGTTACATTGTTGACGGTGAGAAGGATGCTGTTAACCCTGCTAAGACTGGCACCAAATGCGCCGCTTGGTTCAACTTTAACGAAGATGGAGGTGTTAACCCTGGTGAATGTGCTGGCAAGTATTTTGTCATTCCGAGCTTCAAAAAACCCTTAACTAATCGATGTTTCAGTCGTTCGATTCCGCTTCACGAGGAGAGACGATAACTACCTCGACGAGGAAGACTTCGATGATGTAATCGAGAGCCGTAAGGAAGAGGCAGACGAGTTCTACTACAGACTCAGCCCTCTCCCCATGGCGGACGATCTGCGCAACATTCAGCGACAGGCCTTGTCTGGGATGATGTGGACCAAACAGCATTACCACTTCATCTGGGATCATTGGGCGAACGGTGATCCTACTATGCCACCTCCCCCGGCTTCCCGGAAAGATATCAGAAACTCGGCATGGAAACACATGCATTGTGACGATATTCTGTCTATGCCCGACTCATGGGAGTACCCTTTCTTCGCTGCTTGGGATAGTGCTTTCCACTGTATTCCTTTGGCCATGATTGACCCAGACTTTGCCAAAAAGCAGCTCGACTTGTTTACTCGTGAATGGTACTGTCATCCCAACGGACAGCTTCCAGCGTAAGTGAAACCCAAGCCTTCATTCTTCAGGTCTTGATTGTTAATGTCTATCTCCAGATACGAGTGGAACTTTGGCGACGTGAACCCACCAGTCCATGCATGGGCAACATTCAGAACGTTCAAGATTGAGCGCAAGATGTATGGCCGTCAGGATCTAGACTTCTTGGAGCGTGTGTTCCAGAAACTCCTCCTCAACTTCACCTGGTGGGTGAACCGCAAGGATGCAGATGGCAAGAACGTGTTCGAGGGAGGTTTCTTGGGTCTCGACAACATTGGCTTGTTCAATCGCTCTGAGCCTCTCCCCACTGGAGGTGTCCTCGAGCAGGCGGACAGCACGGGTTGGATGGCCTTCTACTGTCTTTCCATGCTCAACATCGCTCTTGAGCTGGCCAAGCATCGACGTATCTACGAAGATATTGCATCAAAGTTTTTTGAGCACTTCATCTTCATCAGTGATGCAATGACCTTCAGAACTGGTCACAAGGATGAGAAGTCTCTTTGGAACGAGGAGGATGGCTTCTACTACGATGCCATTTCTTGGGGCGGCCCCTGGATTCAGCAGCTGCCCGTACGATCGCTCGTGGGCTTGATCCCTCTTTATGCGACCATCACTCTGGAACCAGAGCTCATCAACAGGCTTCCTTCATTCAAGAAGAGAGTTGATTGGTTCATCGAGAACCGGTGCGATTTGGCTGAGAGAAACATGGCCAGTATCCGAAAGCGAGGCAAGGGCAACCGCATTCTGTTGTCTATTGTTAGTAAAGATCGACTGGAGAAGATCCTCAAGCGCATGCTCGATGAGGACGAGTTCTTCAGCGATCATGGTATTCGATCTCTTTCCAAGTTCCACAAGGAGAACCCATTCTCTATGGACGTAAACGGGCAAAAGTTCTGCGTGGGATACGTGCCGGGTGACTCAGATAGTGGTCTGTTTGGCGGCAACAGCAATTGGAGAGGTCCGATTTGGCTCTGCGTCAACTTCCTGCTTGTCGAGTCCTTGCAGCGTTTCTTCCTCTTCTACGGACCCGACTTCCAGGTCGAGTGCCCGACTGGCAGCGGCGACTACATGCATTTGGGCAAGGTTTCTGAAGAGATTCAGCACCGTCTGCAACATCTTTTCGCCCGTACTGATGACGGAAGACGCAGCATCAACGGTGGTGATGACCGCCTTGACTTTGACGAACACTGGAAGGATTATCTTTGGTTCCACGAGTTCTTTGATGGTGACAATGGACGCGGTCTAGGTGCCACTCATCAGTGTGGCTGGACCGGATTGATTGCTCGCATGATTCACGATACTGGGTATGTTCCAACAGGCTCATTTATGATACATCAGGTTACTAACAATTTCATAGTGTCAACTGCCGCCTCCCCCATACTCCCCGCACACCATCAATTGCCATGGGTCACTACTTTGATGATATCTTCCATCGAAGTGTTGAGACGGGAGTTCCTCATTCGGACAAGCCTCGCATCAGGCGGTCATCGACAGCTCGTTCCATCGGTGCTCGCAGTGACTTTGATGATGATGCTCGGTCTGTGACCAACTCCATCCATTACGATGAGGATCGAGCAAGGGCTCGTAACGAGGCGGATGCTCACATGCACACCTATGTGTCTGACCAGCTTGAGCGATACAAGGACGAGAACGTGCAGGGCAACTACGAGCATGACGATGAGTTTGAGACCAAGGCCTAGGCAGCTTAAGTAGTTGATGGGCGAGAGAAAAGGTTGGCGCTGTTAAGAGAAGGAAGTAATTGGGCGTTTTAAAAAGCAAGAGCTTGTCACTTGTGTCGTGTTTTGGAGCAGCAGGGTTTCCTGAGTTTATGGGCTTAGACATGTCGTTCAGCATTGCAAGTAGTCATGAATCAACTAAGAGGTATATTTTCTTTGAGTCAGCTTGACGTCTCGCCTCAGTGATGTGTGCTTAGTGACATCTCATTGTATATGTTAAGAAGTCGCACAAAAAAGCTCAAGGTCATAAGATGAACCAATTCGTCAAGAATCGGGGAAACAGGTCAATGTGTGTCTTGTGAGTGCTCGTACTTCCGCTATTTCCGACTTCATGGTCGGACTCAACAAATGAAACATTGCAACATGAAAGAATCATCACGCTGGGAACAAAAGAAGTCAATTGGGGAACTGCATTTATTGCACGCCCTGTTCACACCCTCCTACACTATTCTTTCCATCGACACTCTCCCCTTCTTCTCCCCTTGGCCCGGTGATACAAAAACAATTGGTTCGGGGAAAACAAAAGGGGGGGAGAAGAGAAGCCCAGAAGCCGGCGGGCCACCCGTTTAGACATGTTTTTGCGTGGTGACGGACCCCACGAGACGAGGCAAAGGAGACACTAAATAGAGCTTGTATACTAATGTATGGTGGTTTTACAGAGTGTCCGTGAGGAGCTTGTTCATCTTGGCGATGCGAGCAGAGACGCTGAGGTCGATGGTTCGGTCGCCAATCTCGACGACAAGTCCACCAACAATCTCGGGGTTGACCTAAATGGAGTGTTAGAAATTGGTTTCGTGGTGTCGTTGAGAGAGGAAGCATACCTCATTGGTGACCTTGAGCTTCTGGCCCTGGCCGACGTAGGCGGACTTGGAGACAGCGGTCTCCAATCGGTTGAGGGTTCGCCTGTCAAGAGCCTAGAGACAACAATATCAGTCCAATGCCCTTTCAATTCCAGTCCATCCATCCAATGGTGTCGTATTCGAGTGTAGGTAGGTGTGACGTAGCTCCCAAACACTCCCACCATCTTCATCCGAAATATCCCAAACATACCTGAGCGCTGGTAACAGTAACCTCAATCTCACCACGGGCAGCAGAGATGATGGTAGCGAACTTCTCAACAACACCGGGGATGAGGCCCAGTCGGTTGTTCTCGGCGAGGGTAGCGAGGAAGTTCTTGACGGTCTCGTCCTTGGCGTTGATCTGCTTCTCGAGCTCCTGGACGATGGCCTTCTTGTCGGCGTCGGTGAGGGTAGGGGCGTGCAGGACAGCGCCGAGCTTAGGGTCCTTCTCGAGGAGAGCGCCGAGCTTGGTGAGGGCGTCGGCGGCGGAATCGAGGCTTGAGGTCTTGACGGCGGCAGTGTACTAAATTGACGCAAAAGAAAAAATTGCGTGTCAGCGACGACGCGATTCCAATTGAGATTGAGTCGGGGAATTATAACGAGGGGCAATTGAGCCAATTGGTAATATCGGAATAGACGTATTTATTGCTTGATATAAGGCGCGACAGGGGAGGTGGTGTTTACCAGAGCAGTGGCATAGGTGCCATCAACGCCGAAGACGGAAATCGGGGGCTTGACTTCGGACGAGGCAGAGGCAGCGGCGGCAAAGGATCGGACGGGGGCGGCTCTGAGGGCGATGGCTCGCTGGGGAGCGGCGACCCGGGCGGCGCGGATGACCTGTCGCGAGAACATGACGGCGGCTGCTGGTAGAAAGAAGGAGGGAGGAGAAAGATGGAATTGAAGGGCGGGACTGGATGTGATGAAGTTCGGCTCGAGGTTCGATCGATAACTTGGAGGTTGTTGCTAGCCTGGGTCTCGGCAATTTTCGGGCGTTGGATGCCTTACGCCCGTCAAGGCATCCACTTTCAGATTACATAACTAGCGACATCAACCTACAACTCTTGGCTACAACAAGCAGAGCAATTATCAATTTGATATAAAAGAATTCTGATCAATTCATTGCGTAAATAATATCTCGTTTCCTCAAGAGCTTGCCGTACCCGGATACACTTGACTCATTGTACTCTCAGTGCACAAAACTCATCACCCATCCCACTAATCATCATGATCATACAGTTAAACAGCTTTCCATCCCTCTAAAGCCTTTGTCCGCAAACGCCCGAAACTCCCCAATGCTAAGTCTCAAACCCAGTTCCCTCGCTCTCGAGCTTCTCCTAGTCGCTCTTAAGCATGCTGTCCACCAGATCACCAAGAGGACCCCAGTAATCACGTCCACTCGCCAAGCTGTGCTCATCAACAAATAGCACGTACTGCTTGAAGCTTGTGTTTAGGTGCGGCTCAAGACCGAGCTCACGGATCACGGGGTAGTGGTGGCAGTAGATGTGCGCGTAGACACGGTACATGCGCTTGAAGATCTGGCGGACTAGCGCCGGGAAAGACTTGGGGAATGGTACACCTTGTGACTCCGTTAGCTATCAGTGCCCCTAAATGATGGGGATTATGTGGTACATACCAATCTTGCTGGGCAAGACTTGCTCGTTATCAATGTTGGCCTGCACCCATGACATGAGCTGTTCAATGTATGCCGGCGCGGGCATCTTGGTTGGGCGCTTGTAGTTTTCGCTGTCCTGCCATAGGTACTCGAACCTAATTCCAATTAGCTTTGATCCTTTAGGTTTCCTTGTGTTCGAGAGTCCTACTCATCAGTGGCCTTCATCTCAGGGCATGATTGCGGTGAACAGAACTCGGTGATAGCTCCGTAAAGAAGGTTGATCTGGTTGTAGAAGTCCACCACTGGCATCCATTTGTTAGTGCCCCCTCGCTAGACACGACTGTTGTCGAACTCACTGTTGACGGCCAACCATTCGTTCTCATCTTCGCCTTCTGGGAGCTTGACAACCTTGCGCAGGCTGCCACCGCCCAGCGTCACTTCAGCATACTGTCGTAGTTGGTAGCTAGCCGATCCGCCCTTACCCACGCGCGGGCGAAACTGGTTCCTCGTCCGCTGGTTACTATCCACCACAGGTTCTGGGTCAGCAAGCGTCACTTCATCCACGAGAGGTAATGGTTCCGCAGAGAGGGAGACTGGTATTATGGTCGTCTCTATCTGATGCATCGTCGAAAGCGACTTCGGGCTCAGGTATCGAAACATGGTGGCGGTGTGCGCCGAGTACAGGGACTCCATGGTTGCTCTGCTCGAGGGGAAGGAAGATAAACTAACACGGTGGTTAAGAAGGCTTGAGCCATGGTGAACGGCGATATCGACGAGGTTTCAACGAGGTCGAGATGTGATGCTGCTGCATTCCAACGGTTAGCGGGGCAATCGATCACCGGGGTGTTTGAGGGGAGACAAACGAGGCTGAATGAGACAAAAGTAGTCTTCTGACCTTGGGTGCGAATACGTAGACGTGATATTGCCGAATATCACTGCTAGGCTGGCGTTTTGCGTGGTGTTTGGTAAAGAAGAGGTTATAGCTGGACCCTGTTGTTGAGGTTGATAGGTAAAGGTGCTGTTAATGTTTAGTTGTAGCGATGGCGTAGGGCCGTTGCACTGTTTACACTATTTTCTGATTGGTTTGGTTGCTACGGAGCTGTATCAACCCCACCATGACTACAGCAGCAGAGCTTCACGCCTCTATTTAGTTACTAACTAAATTTATGCTTTCTGATGGTATTATAACTTATCCTATTGTATGCTCTCAAAATGGAGATCTCATCGAGGTATACACGAATTTCGGCGAAAAGTTCAGAGAATACTGTTGCTGAAGCCACTATTAGACAAGTGCTGAAGGTGACCAACTTACAACAAGCTGACGTCCTTTATAAATACCAAACTTTTGATCAATTTAAAATCGTCTTGTAGCTACATTGAGCTAACAGCGAAGATAAAGCGTATCTGATTATCTTTAAACTTAAACTATGCCTTCCCTGAAAGTCTTCTGGAAGTGCACAGATTGTATCATTACCATCTGCCACCACGACCTCTTCCTTGCCCTCTACCTCGTCCTCTTCCACCTCCACGGCCCCTACCATGGCTGCCTCTTCCTCCGCCGGTAAACCGTTGGTCTGTTTTGGGTGGTCCCTGGTGTTTTCGTTGCCGCCTCTCTTGCTCACTCGCGTCCCAGATGTTGGAGATCCCCATAAGCTCACAGAATGTCGCAGTCTGTGGGTTTGTGTACTCATCTGGCTGGGTATTAACGATCTCAGGAGCACCAGGGACGTGGGGCGGTGCGGTGATTTCGAAATTGTACGGCACGTCTAGTTTGCCAGGCTTGACCAGGTTCTCCTCAACCCACTCCCTTTCCTTCTCAATCAGGGGCAGATAGTGTTCCTCACCCTGGTCAGGAGGTGTCTGGACAGTTCGATCACCAACAACCAGAGAGTCATGGAAGACGCGAGTGATTGCAAGCCACTCTGGGTCGTATTGTAATCGCCAACGGGGCGACTCTTGGGCCGGAGGATACTCAGAACTTGTTTCTGTCTTGAAGGGCTGAATCTCGCAGAGCTGCAGGTAGTGTTTTCCTGGTAGACACTTATCGAGAGCAAGGAACCGAACTTCTTTGTTTGTGATTCCAGGAGGTACTGGTTGACCTGGTGTCTTCTTGGGCTGAGGGCGAGCAAACGATGCAGGAAGCTGTGCCCTCAACTCATCCGATACCTCATTTGACGCCTCAGGAACCTCCTTAGTTTCAGTCTCGCTGTTCTTGACTTCTGGCACAGTGTCCGCTTTTGTATCTGCGGCATCATCATCATCATCCAGATCCAAATCAATCTCATCAGGATTGGTCTCGTTGGCTGGAGCTGGAGCTGGAGAGACTGCAGCTGCGGGCTCTTCTAGGCTCGCCTCCGCCGTAGGTTCTTCGTCTTTGTATTCTTTGAGTGCAGCGAACTTGACGTGCATATGGGCCGAAAACCAGTGGGGAGGTCGTAGACGGTCCATGACATATTCAGCTGCCACACTACCCAGTGTACCATCTAAAGACTCCTGCTTGAAATGGGGTTTCTTCGAGAACAGCCATTTTTGGTCGCCGTGCCTCTCAACTGCGCGTGGCCAGTCGTGGCTAAGACCGACATCCACCTGCGTCTGTACTTGGAGTAGCTTGCGCACGTCGAACTCTCGGACATGGTACCATGACTTGACATCATCTCCGCTGAAGGGAAGCCTCTCGTGGTGCGGCTTGCGGTAATCAAAACCCTTCCATATGCCAGACAGTCCAGCGATGCGTAGTGGGCCGAAGCGCAGGATATTGGCAGCGCCCATATAGTAAATGTTGGGCGCGACCCAACCACCATAGTATAGTTCCCAAAGATGTGAGCTAGCCTCATGGTTGCCAGCAATGAATATTGTTAGATAAGGCGCCTTTTGGTCGCCAGAATAGTACTTTGGAAAGTCTCCCAGGTGGCGGTACTTGACAGGGCAAGACATGATGCTTAGGTCTGCAGCGTTTCGAACAGACTATAACGTGCGGTGAGTCTATGCCCAAGAAAGGAGACATTGGAGCTGGACAAAGGATATAGATACCTGGAAATCACCACCAATGATGAGGATATCAACACCATCCCATCCGCGCTGCTTACAAGCCTCGTCTACAGAGGCGTAGATGGCATCGAGGGTGCCATGACCCTGTGTTTGGTTAATATTTGGCCGACATTGTTTGATTGCTTAGAAAAACTTACGCATCCTTCGATTGCCACTCGGACGCCTTGCGTCTCGAATGTGTTGGCAGACATTCTGTGGTTTGTCGCGTGGTTGTTGTTGGAAAGTTGAGGCTGAGTGGGTTCACAAGCAGAAGCTGCTTTCCTTTATGGGCAAGCAACCGCTGACAGCGATAGCACCAGGCGCTGCGCCATTATGCTTCAACTTTGTCTGCCTAAATTACAATGACTCAAATATTGAATGAAATATACGATACTGTCTTAGAGGAATGAGGCTCAGAGTCATACCAGGAAGGATTTGCGTCACATCTTTATTGTAACTGTAGCAGTTGGGCTGTTCCCAGCCATTCAGAGATATAGTTGGCCAACCACTAATTGACCTGAGCGAAGATCAAACCAATAGTCAAACTTAGCAAACAAAACCCATCAAATAATACCAAATCTTTATTGAGAAAGTGATTCTCAAGTGGTTATAATATGAGTCACAAAATCCTTGCTAACCCGTTACGATCGAGCTCGAATGGTTGGCTAGAGGTTTAGCCATGTAATCGCCTAGCTCCTGAACCAGAGGTACGGTGGCGATACAGACATGAACACAGCTCAAAAGGTTTACGATAGTAACGAATGTCACATAACCAAGGTTTTAATCAAGAAATGTTGCCCTGCAGAAAAAGCGAAATCTCAATGCGTCAACTGAGTCACGCAGAGTGAGAGGGTTACTTTAATCTTCCATCTCTAATAGACGTTCGACCCACGGAGGAGCGAAGAGAAGAACGCATATGCTGAAATGGTGACAAGTCACGTTGAAGTATGTTGCATAACAGAGGTTAGATAGATCATGTTATGGCTTGACGTGTGTCAACTGCCTCTAGGCAAGTTCATTATCATTATCCGTAAGAACAAAGACAATGCTGTCCAATCTCATAAAAACAGCAGCGAGATCGACTGTATCCTTACCATCCTAGCTCCAAAACGCCATTTAACAAAGATGTTGTACATGTAGCAAAGTGTAAAGAGACAGGTGAGATCTCGAAACAAGGCCAACTAGCCGAGCTCGACGGATCTTGACAGTCTCTTCACTTCATGCTCATGTTTGCCCTGGATGAGATTAGTATCGAAGCATTCTGCTATAGCAATGCGTGGCTGGGCTGCATACTGGTCCAGGCCCAGGTAGTCTGCTGCGGCCAACAGCTCAAGGCAGAGCTCGACCGGGATTTCCATGTCGGGAACATCCTCGCTGTTGCGGTAACGGTACCAGTAGTGGAAGTATTCGACAACCTTGTCCAGGACCATTGCGCTGTTGATATCATTATCATCAGCGTTTAGCTCTTCCAGGGTTGAGATGGTTCCAGTAAAGACTGAGCACGACACGGCTGAGTGCACATGTGGTCAGGTCAAGTGTAGTGAGTAATCATGCAGCCCAACCGAGAAGCCTCGATTGTTCTGTCAAGAACGAATCGTGAATCTTGTCATCAATCCACAGAGCAAGGCATCAGAGGATGCAGGAGCCGGTGTTGAAGCAAATAGCTGAAGGCGACAGCATGTTGACGATAGCAACCTACCTCATCTCCTGAAAGACACAACGAGCGTCCTTGGCCTCAGCGAACTGACTCCTCACGTCGAGCATTCCCTTGATAATAGGACTGACTAGAGCAGCGTCACGAAGGACGACAAACTCAAAGCCATCGCCAGAGACAAGAGTGATGTACTTGCTGGGAGCTTGAAGATCCATTGCTCTTGAGGTTTCTCTGTCTGCGTTTGTCGTCGTGTTGCGCTGTGTAGAAAAGAAAAGAAGGGAAAGGAAGAGAGAAAAGCAGATTGTTGAGAAGGCTTTGTAGGAAAAGCAAAGCGCAGGGATGGAGACGGAGATGGAGATGGAGTACGCGCTCGGACAAATCAACTGGCGCGACAAAGGAACAGGGAAATTTTCTCGTGGGCACGTGCACGGGCCATCCGGTTCCGTCATTTTCGTGCTTTTCAGCTCCGACCATTCACTGCAAGTGACGCTCCCGCTCCCCGATAGCTGTTGCTGTGTCAACATGTTTACTCGGGTAACTTGGTAGTGCAACAAAGCCACACTGGAGACTTGGCTCCCCATAGTCATTCATAGTCCTTCCACTCGTTCGACCCAACTTGCGCGAGTAGTCCCCAACTTACAACACACAACAACTCAACCCAACCGACCATCAATCATATTGAGTCTCTTTAGCTCGAGCATCTCAAGTCTACTCAACTCAACTCTAGTCAACACTCTTCCAACTGCTTTCCCCTCTGTCTCGCCTTCCACTTCACTCTTCTTTCCGTTTACTCTATCGCATCAACCGACTATCTCATCCTTCTTCCACCCCGCATCACTACGAACACTACACAGTCGATATCCTCTTCTTTTCACAAGCGCATTCCATACAAGACAAACTTGTCAACCTCCTACAAAGGCCAAGCGGTTCCAAGAGACTCGCACTTGAGCCTGCGCTCTACAACTCCACAAGATAGCCTTGCGCCCAAGCATGGCATCATCGTACTATCGCAACTCATACTTCGACACCAACGAGCAGATCCAACGCCAACAGCGCACTCGCTCCAGTGAGGGTACCGTCAGCACCACTATGAGCTCGTCGACGGGCCGCGAGTCGGCTGCGACTCACGTCACAGAAGCACCCACCTACTCCAAGAAGATTGTGGTTGTTGGCGATGGTGGCTGTGGCAAGACCTGCTTGCTTATCAGCTACAGCCAAGGTTACTTCCCAGAGGTAAGCGATCCCTCGGATGTTCTGCTTTGTTGTATATCGAGACTAACAGGAACGCACAGAAATACGTGCCCACTGTCTTTGAGAACTATATCACCTATCCCATTCATGCGCCCACCGGTAAGACGGTGGAGCTCGCATTGTGGGATACCGCCGGCCAAGAGGAATATGACCGTCTCCGACCGCTCTCATACCCCGAGACCGACCTCATCTTTGTATGCTTTGCTATCGACTGTCCAAACTCTCTAGACAATGTTCTTGACAAGGTATGATTCAATGCCCTTGCTCGGCTTCGCAATATGCTCATCAACTTCCGACAGTGGTACCCCGAGGTTCTGCACTTTTGCCCTTACACCCCTCTGGTCCTTGTCGGTCTCAAGTCAGATCTTCGCTACAAGAAGACCTGCATTGATATGCTCAAGACCCAAGGCCTTACCCCAGTCACTACTGAGCAAGGCATGGCTGTTGCCAAGAAGATGAATGCCCAGTACATGGAGTGTAGTAGTAAGGAGATGCGAGGTGTCGACGAGATTTTTGAGCAGGCTATCAACACCGTCGTCGCTAATGACCGGAAAACCATTGAGGCTTCTGCAGCAGCCTCAGGGCCTACTAAGGAGGGCAAGTCAAAACCAATTCCTGGTGTGGGACAAGTTAAGAGGAAGAAGAGAAGGTGTCCGATCCTCTAAGGCGCTCACGGCCAGAGATGGATGATTGTTTTCTTGGATTGAGGAACTTTCCTACCCATCATTGTCTTCCAACCTCTCTTGTCGTCCTCTCCTGGGGAGAGGAGGCTAAGAGGTACTGAAAGAAAGGCAGCACGGTGGGCCAGCATAAAAAGAGTTGTAATGACCATCGCATGAACATTGTTTCTTATAACGATTTGCACTTTACGTTGTTTCTTTACCTTCATTGCTGTTTTAACACTGGCAGATGCTTCCGGTAGGAGACAGGCCAAAGAGACGACATCGCAAGCGTTGCTGGGAGGGGAAAGCTCCCCACATTAGCTAGGAGATGGATCTCTGCGGCATAGGGGATATAGTTCGGGATTGAAAGTATGGCATGGCATGGGAGGAAGCGCGCGCATTTGATTTTGGAAGTCACTTATAAGATAGGGGAGCAACCAGAATTACAGGCTGTTTTTACATGTACCGTATGGTCGGCATCCAGCAGAGTTGAGGTGTTGGACGGTCTTCCTTTTGTTAGTGTTTTGGTATGGTTTAAGTCGATAGGGTGTTGGAGTAGGACATTGAAAACATTTACAAAGTAACAATCAATAGTCCATCTGTGGTAGATATGTGTTGTGTCACGTATAGATGTCAGCCAAGGAGGAAATATTATGTTATATCCCAAGAGCCTCAACGGATAGCGTCTAGCTAGAATCAGAATCTACTGTAACCTGACAATGATAGTGGAGCTTTATTGCAATCACAGGAGCATGTGAGTATCGCCAGTCTATGTTTCACTTAGTTCATCATCATCATAGCTGAGTAACCAGCTTTGGTATTCATTTCTACCGCATGGCCCTTCGGGATCATAATATGAGGCGATCCCCTTTGGTCGACAACAGACCCTCCGCTTACCTCCACTGTTATACACGTCTTTCTTTTTATGTACAAATGTCCCAACTCTTTTGAAACTTTTCTCTTCTGTCCAAGCATTTGTAACCATCATACAAGTTTGAAAATGACCATCATGAGGGGAGCATTATACACTTTGAGCCAACGCCAACCGATAACCCCGTTTTAATATTACACGCGACATGCGACTTTGTGTGGAGATGATGTGATGTGATGTGATGTGACGAGCACATCTCCGGTATTAGAGTAGAGTGTTTATTTGTTCTTGACAACACCGACCTTGGCGGCGCGCAGCGTCCGGCCGTTGAGCTTGAAGCCCTTCTGTTGAACGAAGAAGACGGTGCCATCCTCCTTGTCAGGCTGAGGAGTCATGAAAGTAGCCTCCTGCTCGTTGGGGTTGAACTTCTCGCCCTCGGGGCTGAGGCGCTCGAGGCCGTGCTTCTTGAGGGTGTTCATGAGGATATCCTCGGTCATCTTGAGACCCTCATACAAGTTGGCGAGATCCTCGAGGTGCTCAGGTCGGTCCTTGGCGTTGAGCTTCTCCTGGGGGACCATTCCAAGGGCGCGGTCGAGGTTGTCGACGCTGTCGACGAGATCCTTGGCGAACTTCTGGATGGCAAAGTCACGAGCTTGCTTGACCTCACGCTGGGTGCGCTCTTGGAGGTTGCGGAAGTCGGCGACGGTGCGCAGGCACTTGTCCTAGGAGAGAGTTAACATGTATAAAGGCATGGAGTTATACAATTGCGACAAACCTTCCAGTCTCGGACCTCGGTTTCCTTTGCCTCAAGGTTCTTCTTAAGCTCGGCGAGGGGATCGCTCTCTGCTTCGGCAGCCTTCTCCTCTGACTTAGCGTCCTTGGCCTCCTCAGCAGCAGGCTTAGCCTCGGACTCCTTGGCGTCGCTGTACCATCTCGACACGGCGGGCTGGGCGGATCTGAGGGTAAAGGCGGGGGCGGCCTGGAATTGCGACTGAATAAAAGGTCGGGGGACGGCGACCTTGGGAGCAGCGCGGAGGGCGCGAGAAGAGGTAGCAATGGCCTGGCGGAACATTGTGACGGAATTAAATTAAAGAGACGTAAGGAGGAGGAGATTATACAGTTATGGTGAGGGAGATTGAATGGGGAGAGGCTGGTGCACTTAAGTAAGTGGACAGTGGCTGTAGTATCAGGAAGTTTGGAAGCTCCGAGTTAGGACTGAAATTTTAAGCTGTCGGCATGATTCGCATCTAGAGGGCTAAAGGGTCGCGCCGGCTACTGTTCCGGGGACGGGAAGCTTCCATGAGCCACTTTCCTAGGGTCATACATGGGTACGTAGGTACTTGACTCGACTTGTTTGTGGCAGCGGATCAATGAAAGCCCGCTGCTGTTTTATCGATCCAGTTGCTGCTTGCATGAGGCTGTAAGGACCCACCTTTTTACTGGCCTACGTCGTGCTCTGGCAACCTGGAGACTAAGGTAAGGTAGCTCACAGTTATTGCTATTGCTTCATTCGACCTTGAACAAACCAACTTCATCTCGACGACCTCCATTTTTCAGCGTCTCAACATCCTCCCGCCGCCTCCGTAGCGCGTATACCACCATCTACGATCATTTCCCCCGACACGCGCAAACACATCTTTCACAATGGCGGCGGCCGAATCAGCGAGGGTCCAGGAAGCGCAGAAGCTCGCCAAGTCAGACCCTCGAAAGGCTGAGGCCATCTACAAGGACATCATCTCCAAGGCTCCCAGCACGACATCTGATGCCGCTACTCGCGAGTATGAGACTGCTTTGATTAGCCTAGGAGAGCTGTACCGAGACGAGAAGTGCGCACCGCTTCACGACCGCTTCTGTTGTGCCCCGCTAACGATTACGATAGGAAGACGCAAGAGCTGGTGACCCTAGTCAAGGAGAGCCGGACGGTATTCTCTTCTTTCGCCAAGGCCAAGTCGGCAAAGCTGGGTACGTTTTGGATATCGAACAATCTTGCGCCCTTATAATTCAGCTTGCTAACATGGTGACGTAGTTCGCCAACTGCTCGACCTCATCAAGGAAATCCCCGACAGCACCGATATCGAAATCTCCGTTACCAAAGACTGTATAGAATGGGCTACCGCCGAGCGCCGAGCTTTCCAGCGACAGGACCTCGAGGTCCGCCTGGTCGCCCTGCAGATGGCCAAGCAATCCTACTATGAAGCCCTTGGTCTCATCAACAACCTTCTCCGTGAGCTCAAGCGTCTCGACGACAAGCTCCGCCTCGTCGAAGTCCAGCTCCTCGAGTCGAGAGTCTACCACGCCCTCGGAAACATCCCCAAGTCCCGTGCTGCTCTGACCAGCGCACGGACAAGCGCCGCCAGCGTATATACCCCTCCAATGCTACAGGCCAACCTCGACATGCAAAGTGGTATGCTTCATGCCGAGGACAAGGACTTCAACACCGCCTTCTCCTACTTCATCGAGGCTCTCGATGGTTACCACTCCCAGGATGAGAGCACCAGGGCTCAGGCTGCCCTGCAATACATGCTTCTATGCAAGATTATGCTCAACCTTGTTGACGACGTCAACAACCTCATGACCTCGAAGCAAGCCCTCAAGTACGCCGGAAAGAACCTAGAGGCCATGAAGGCCATTGCTCGCGCGCACTCGAATCGATCACTGGAGGAGTATGAGCGCGCCCTCTCTTCCTACCGATATGAGCTCGGCAGTGACACCTTCATCCGCAACCACCTCCGCCGCCTCTACGATGCTATGCTCGAGCAGAACCTTATCAAGGTCATCGAGCCCTTCTCGCGTGTGGAGATTGATCACATCGCCAAGATGGTTGGCCTCGACACCCAACAGGTCGAGCGAAAACTGTCTCAGATGATCTTGGACAAGGTCATTATTGGTGTTCTGGACCAGGGCGCCGGCTGCCTCATCATCTTTGACGAGACACACCGAGATGAGTCCTACGATGCGGCCCTGGCCACCATCGAGAAGTTGAGCAGTGTGGTGGATGTATTGTACACAAACCAGGCGTCCATGCTGGAATAGATAGCAATGAGAGGCCCCTTAGTTATTGTATGTAATATGTCACGGTAGACTAGGCGTTTCGAGAGGGAACACAATCGTCTATGCTGATCATCAACGCTGGCATTTGTTCATGTGTTTTAAACTGCTCTGCTATGTCTGTGACTTCTAAATAATCCAACTAGATAGATGATGCTCCAAACAATCCGCACTGCGCAAAGGGGGTATGTTATTCATATGCAAAGCGTGAAGGATACAAAAATAGTATCTGGTATCTCCAAACGACAACGACCTACTCATGAAACAAAACGCCTCATGCATGCATGCTAACTTGTGCCATACTTCGTAACTCGATGTAAAAAGAAACAATGGGTAGTAAGGGGGGTCTCATATCATTCAATGAAACATAATTCGCGCAGGTCGATCTGCAACTTCTCGATTCCTCCTCTGTTCACCCAGAATCAGGGCAAATAGTCTCCTGGCCAGCGCAGCCTCATCCCAGCCGCCGACTTGAGCCTTGAATGCGTCTACACAGTCCAGGTGCCAGCGCTCTAGCGTCATGGCTTCGCCCCGAGCCGTGACCGTCTTGCCGAGATACTTGTCGGAGTAACGCTCAAAGTGAAGTCTGTAGGGGCCTCGGCGACGCTGCTGTAGGAGGTCGTCTAGCAACAGCCAGTGATCTCGGGTCCAGTTCGTTTGGGAGAGTGGTTTGGGGCGGGTTTGTTTAGTGGGTAGCCCAGCTTTAGAAATAAGGAAGTCGGGTACAGTGTTATTCTCCTTGTTGGCAGTCTGGCGAGGAGGTGGTCCTACGCGCGGCCGCTGGGCAGTGTTGCTTGACTGAGATGCTGCCGAGGAGTTAGACAGTCGACGTTGTTGTCGGGACTTGGCCTGCTCGACGGGAGAAAGGACACTGCTGGTGAACTCAACCACACGGCCAGGAGTGTGTGGCTTGAGAGGAGATCGCAGACTGGACTTGGAAGGAGAGGCGTTCTTGGGGGGTAATGGTCGGAGAAGAGTTTGAGACGGCTCAGCTCGAGTGGGCTCGGGGGAATCATCACTGGCGTTGGAGGTTTCTTGCTGCCATCTCTGAATATCTGCGTGAGAAAGCTGCATCCGCGGCGGAGTAGGTGCGCCAGTAGCAGCGAGGGCGACAGGGGCAGGAACAGGAGCGGGAGACTGAGTAGAAGTCTTGAAGAAGCCTTGGCTAGGTTGTCTGCGTCGGGGGGTAAAGTTTATCTTTTGCGGTACCGAAGGTAGCTCCGACGATTGAGTTCCTTCATGCTCTTCAGGCTCTTCTTGTTCGGGTTCCTCCTCTTGTTCACTCTCCTGCTGCTGCTCCGAAACCTCCTGTAAAGAGACATCATGCTCTTCCTGTCTTGACGATGCTTCAGAGCGGCGGCCAGGTGATGATAAATTGGACCTTGTCCTTGCTGGAGACTGAATCTCCCGCCGAGGTTCCTCGGATACCTCTCGTCTAGACACTGGCTCAACACGGCGGACAGGGGAGAAGAAACCAGCTCTTGGTCTCGCTCGAGGTTCAAACTCTGTTCGGGGGACTTGTGGAAACATAGAGCTCGTTGGTAGAACACTCTCCGTCTCCAAGGGTTCAGGTTCGGTCTCGGTTGGCCGCGAGCCAAAGACTGACATCTTCTTGAGCGGCGAAAGTTTATCAGCCAACATTCCTGGAAAGGCTGCTGGCGATGAGAAGAAACTTGAAAGATCGAAACGGCTCGCTTTCGCTGACATGGGGGCCTTGTTGTTAACTTGGCCGGCCTCCTTCTGAGTGAGGAGCGAGAATTCTTCTGCTTGGGATGGCTCATCTTGGAATGTCTCTTCGTGAGTGACCTCCATGACATCCGTTTGCGGTGCTTCTTCTTCATCCTCTACGGGCTCCTCGACTTGCTCCTCAACCTCAACAAGCTCATTCCTTGCCCGACGTTCGCTACTTGCAGTCCGTTGTGTTTTTCTATCAGCCTGCCTCCTCCAGGGGCTTGGTAAATTGCTCCGCCTGTGGAAAGGGGATTCGGGCTTTCCCTCCACAGAGAGTTGACGTGCTGCGCGAGGGATTTCTCTCTGAGCCTCGAACTCCCACAAATCCATGTCGTCACCCGCATCTTCAGTCTCGTCATCTGCGTCGTCCATGGTTCCATCCACTTGACCATGGGAAAGTGATGGAGCCCTTGGAGGTCCAACTGTCGATCGCACGAAGGCCTCGAGAGGTACATCTCCACGGAGATTGTCACTGATAGGGCCTTCGTTGTCCACCCAACTCATTCCACCCTCACTAGGAGCCTGGAAATGCGTTGAGCTTACTGTAGATTCCCTGGACCTTGTGTGGCCACGTCGTGGCGAGGAATCACCACTGCTCTTTTCAAGCGCTTCCATAAAGCTTACTTGACCCGTGTGCCTTGTGTCCGTTCCAAAAGGATCATCGTAGACCTCATTGCCTGGGGGTATCTGAGCAACATCAGGAAAAGCTCGTGATTTCCCAGGGCTAGCGCTCATGCGTCGATTGGCTTGTGTCTCCCTTGAACCCAGTTCTCTGCTAGCAGAGCGCCTAAAAGGGCTTCGCAGTTGGTATTCGCGTGTCACAGGGGAAGGAGGATCCGATGTCACACTTTGTAAGGCGCGTCCTGCCCTGACAATAGGAGATAAGGTAGGGCGAGAGGCCCTCTCTGATACGACTTCAGGCAACGATTGCGGCTCTTGAACAGGCGAGGTAAGTTGGTTCATAGGCGTCACCTCTGGTTGCTGGATATCGGTCTCCAGAGACAAACGGGCTTTCTGGGGTACGGCGACTTCAGGAAGTTCTTCCTCTTCCGGTTCCTCTTCGACAGGCTCATCCATGATTGTCTCTTCCATGGCATGATCATCGTCAGATCTGTCGTCGGGTTCGTTCATAATAGTTTCTACCATAACACGGTCATCCGCATCAGATTCGTGTGTAGAAACAACAATCTCATCCACAACAGACTCAACAGACTCATTGGCCGGCTCGTCAATGAGTTCGTCAACAACCTCTTCTATAATTGCTGGCTCGACCAGAACCTGGTTGGCAGGTTCAGGCGACACGTTCCTTAAGGATGAGCCCCTGGATGAAGCAGACCCAGCCGAGTTATGTGACATGGCCGCGGATTTTTGAGAATTGTCATTTCCAACTTCAATATTGGGAGGCGTGTCGTCGGGGGTGGGAAGGCGTCCTGCATCAGAACGAGAGACGGCGCTTGCGTTAGAAGCTGTTGGTGGGCCGGCCTCTGCTTGTTCTTCAGGTGCCTCTTGTTCTTGAAGCTCTTCCTCGTCTTGAGCTTCGGGCGCTTCGGGCTCCTGCTCAGGCTCCTGCTCGGGCTGGATAGGCTGTGCGTCTTCCATTTCCACATCTTCATTATCAGGTGACATTTCTCTGGCAACCGCCCGAGGCCGCCGGGGAGTGGCAGCTTCAAGCACTGCATCAGGAATCTCTGAGAATGAATCATCGTAAAGGTTTGAATCTTCATTCTCCAGGTGTGATGAGTCTAGTTGCTGAGATGCAAGAGGTGATCCATGATATTCTGACGTGCCGACGTTATCTCGAGCGTTCGATTTTAATACTTGGTGTCGCAGGGGAGAAGAGCCCATCCTTCGAGGACTTTGAAACCACCTGGACGATAGGTTGCGATTGGGTGAAAAGGTCATGGGTGGACGAATGGTAGACCGCCGAAGGTCCTCTTGAGGTTGAGATGGCGCGGATAGAGATGCCCCAAGAGCTCCGGTGCTCCCTTCTTGCTCAGTAGCTTCCTGGGTCGTATTGGGTCTGTCGCGGTCTTGTAAAGATTGTCGTAATGATTCTAAGGTGTTATTGATGATCATGCTGGTTTCCTCGCCAATATCGTTTTCGGTTATCTCTTGAACAGAGCTGCGCAAGCTCGCTTGTAACGAAGGAAGCGAGTCCATAAAGATCATACTGAAATCTTCGCCTGCTGCGACGGTATCCTCGTTTCCAGGACGGATGTCGCTCTGGGGCTCATCGTCAGCAGAAGAGACATCACTCCCAGCAGGTCCGTATCCGTAATCTCCAAAATCCGAAGAGCCTGCTCCTGGTCCATGATCCGGACTTGAAGGTGCGGGCAGAGCTTGCGTCGCGCGACTCGCAGGTCGTGGAGTTGGTTCATCGTCCAAAGTTGCCATCCAGATATCTGACTCGCCCTCTGATTGCGGAACAGGCGCGCTAACATTCGCGTTTTGGTTTGCGCGTAACTGGTTCCCCTCTGCTTCCGAAGGCGTAATTATCAGGGTTACTTCGTTATCGGCTTGAGAATCGTCGGCGCGAAGAAGAGGAAGCTCGGCGGCCTCATTAGCCACCTCTATGACTTCTTCGGGCGAAAGTGATTGAGGAGGTTGCGATCTCGTAACGGAGGTGAAGTCTCGACTTGGCTCGTTTCCTATTTCGCTGGATGGCTCGACGGAGCGGTTCTTTGGCGGTCGGCCCCGTCTTTTTGGTCCTGGCGTAGGCTGCGCATTCTGTTCTCCTAATTTATCTGTTGTATCTGTATCTTTCGTCGTGCGCTGTCGTCGCGGGCTCCTGCTAATTGGTGTTCCTGACTTTCTCTTCTTCCCGGCGCTAGGTAGCGGTGTACCATTTGTTTTTCGCGGTCGGCCTCGTTTTCTCGGAGTCGCGTTGGAATCGCCCTCCTCGCCGTTCTTCAGCGGCACGGTCGTTGTTGTCGCCATTTCTCTCCGACGTGCTACTGGTAAATAAGGACTCTCGGTTTGAAATAGTTTTCGTCGCGCGCTGCCTGGACCTGCCGTAGCGCGTGGTTCTTCCGTCTCAACCGTAACTAGTAATTTCTGGGGCGCTTGATTATCTCCAACCTCGAGCTCAAACATCTGCTTTCTAGGCGAGGTTCCCATTCCCATGGACGAAAATCGGCTGGATCGTTGGCTGCTGCGCACTACACGGCGCGTGGATGAAGAAGGCATGACGATTTGCTCAACGGTATCGTTTAGCGGATCAGGCGAGGACATAATATCCGCGCTGGGCGTGTTCATATCAGCCAACGAGTGCCAGCGAACGGTAAAAGGGTCGGAGTCAACGCCTGACTTTTTTCGCATTGGCATTGACGACTAGTGGTGTAATTCGTTCACTCATGGAATGCAAATAAAAGCAAAGCAAAGCAAATGCAAATGCATGCGGATGCGCGCACTACCGTTTACAAACCCGCGGTGTGCGTTGGGTTTTTGGACAAGGATGAGCGTGGCGGCGGGTGGATTTGTTTACTTAGGCCTGGAAGGGGCCTAGCGTCGTGGCTTGAGCTTGGTCCGCATCTTTTGTTTCTCCTTGACTCCGAGACTTGAGGCTTGAGGCTTGCATCCCGAGTTTTGGTCGTCAGCAACAAAGAGAAGTGGCTCTCCTCACATTGCCCATATTAGGAATAGCGTAAACACGGTAAAGTTGTCCGCACCATGTCCCTTTTTCCCCACGTCACATGCAGGGAAGTCACCGAAGGGTGACTTCATTTTCAGATGCGGAAGAGTGGCCGACTTTTAGGGAAGTTTTACTCGGTATCAACTCCCGTCCCGACCTCGGTATAATTAGGGAGAGCACCTACCTTACCTTACCTTGGGATTGTTAGCTCTTGCCTTTGAGTCAAGGTATGCCGATCCCGAGATAGACGCCTGCAAATCAAGCTGGTCTTATTACCTTTGCCTAGGCTTTAAATATATCGAGCACAGGCCCCGCGCAACCGTAGGTTTCCTTTCCCCAGGTTTTTAATTGCTGGACTTTCCCAACTCAATTCATCAATCCAACTTTGTTTGTCTGCTTGTCATCGCTTACACGCTTCTCGCCCAAGTCCAAGCATTTGTATACATACATATAAATCCCAAACGGCATCATGTCAGACAACGCCGACAAGGAGACCACTCCTCAGATCGACACGCCTGTGACAAAGGTTGAGATCACGCCAAACAAGATTGAGATTGACAAGGCGCCCGAGCCCGCTATTCCCCAGAACGACAATGTCGCTCACGCTCTTGCTGGTGCTGGAGGTGGTCTCTTGTCCATGGTCCTGACGTAAGTGTTGTATTCTACTATACAACGTCCAATGACGCACTTCAATGGCGCTGACAATAATCAAGCTACCCTCTCATCACCCTCTCTACACGCGCCCAGGTCGAGTCTAAGAAGGCCGAGAGCAAGTTCAGCGAGGCTGTTGGCAACATCATCGCCCGTGAGGGTATCTCAGGCCTCTACTCCGGTATTAACTCGGCCCTCTTCGGCATCAGCATCACCAACTTTGTCTACTACTACTGGTACGAATGGACCCGTGCTTTCTTTGAGAAGGCCGCCGTCAAGGCTGGTCGCGCCGGCTCTAAGCTCACCACCGTTGAGACCATGATCGCTGGTGCCATTGCGGGTTCGGCCACTGTTATCATCACCAACCCCATCTGGGTCGTCAACACCCGAGTCACCACCCGCCAGCAGGAGAAGACGAAGAGCGATGTCGAGGCCGGCGAGTCTTCTAAGCCTGCCAAGGCTCCCAGCACCATCGGTACTCTGCTGCTGCTCCTCAAGAACGAGGGTCCCCAGGCTCTCTTCGCGGGTGTCATCCCGGCTCTTGTCCTCGTCATCAACCCCATTCTTCAGTACACTCTGTTTGAGCAGCTCAAGAATGTTGTTGAGAAGCGCCGCAAAGTGACCCCCACTGTCGCCTTCTTCCTTGGCGCCCTGGGCAAGCTGTTTGCTACCGCCATCACTTACCCTTACATCACCGTCAAGTCTCAGATGCACGTTCAGAGCGAGGGTAAGAAGGAGGGCTCTTTCAGCGCCCTTGCTCGCATCGTGCGCGAGAGAGGTTACTCTGGTCTCTACCGGGGTAAGAATCAAATTAATCGTTTCACTTACAATGCGCTAATTGTAATCAATAGGTATCGGACCCAAGGTCACCCAGAGCGTGCTCACTGCTGCTCTCCTCTTCGCCTTCAAGGACGTGCTTTATGAGCAGACCGTCCGACTCCGAATGGCCCAGGCCGCTCGACGACGCGTTGCCGCTTAAGTTAGCTCAAGCGCTGGTCCCACTAGACCTGTATCCTTTATCAGACCCAGTATTAGAGACATCCAATCATCTCTAGTACTCCGTCCCAGCAATCGAAAAGCATTTACGGTGAGAATGCAATCGATGCACTATTTGAAATTGACATGATGGAAATGGCGTTGCATTTATAATCCCGGTTCACAGTTTTCTCATATGCTCTAATTGAGAGCCAAAGCTGGTAGCAGGAAGGCTTGAAAGGCTTGAAGAGGAGGTAACTCTCGTTTGAATACCCAAATGTACGATTATAGCTATGAAACATACATACTGGAATTCACCTCGTTTTATTTTATCCTATCGGATATCTTCGGCGCACCTAAATAGGAACTATACGGGGCACGATCCACCAGTTGTGATAACACTTATCCGGAGTCGGCACCTCAGCTTTGATCTTCAAGTCGCCCGACTCTCCCTTTGCAGCCTTTTGCACTGCTGTAATTGCAAGTCCCGTTGCGATACATGCCTTGAGAGCGTTCTTCTTAGAAGTGACCCATCGATCGTGAGAACCAACTGAAAACGCTTCCTCAGCGGGCAACTTGCTCAAAACCTCAAGCCCTTGCTTGGCACCCTTGAGCGCCCTCTCTGCGTACCGGAGGACATCTATCGTAGATGACTCCGGCTGTGCAGTTCCCTGCGTAAACTCTTGGAAGCTCGGGAGTGGTGGAAGACCGATCGCAGCAAAAGGTCGCATGCGCAGGTCAAAGCGAAGCTCATCATTGCTATAGGGTCTTGGGGGGACCTTGATAAGCTTGAGTCGCATGAGAGATGTGTAGAGACATGATAGCGCATCCGACAATTCCCATGTGACAGCGGCATCGAGCAGCGAGTGCCGAATAAAAGCCAATGATCGCTCAAGTTGCCGATTAACAGCAGGGTTCCGAGGTTGAGAGGGTGCGCGTGAGTCTTCCACCTTTCGGATGATAAAGGACTTGATCCTTTCTGTGTGCTGTACCCGCCACTTGGCGAGGTAGTTGAGATACCAATACATGCCAGCAAGTTCATCTGGCTGATACACTTCCAGCTCAAAACCAAGCTGTACAATCCATTCCATCTGACGAATCTTGTACAAATATGCCCAAGACGAGAGTGGAAGGGACCATGTCTCGATGGGCGCGGCACTCATGCTCGAGGATTGCTTCATTGGCTGCTCGTTCAACTGGACTTGAATTCTTTGGTCGATCTCTTCAGCATCAGCCTGGAGGTTCTCCCAATCCCGGATAATATGACAGAGCGTTCGCCGCACACGACACCGGTTCTGGCAGAAGGTTCTGAAAATGTCTAGGAATGGTTGCGCTGCTCTTTGTCGAAACAGTTCCATCTGTTGAGCCACGTTGAACCGCGGGTCTTGGGGGAACTCGATTTCATCATTGCTGCGATCGAGTTGGGGGCTGGCTGGCATAGACACGATTGAGAAGTCGTCGTCTAGTATCATTCGAATACTCATTGATCCTAGAACTTCCATCTCGTTGAAGAGAAAGGTTTGGAGTAGAGTCCGCACGAAAACCAGCGGTTGAGGCTTCTTGGCTTGGAAGTACGAGACAAAGGTCTAAACACTGTCAGTTTTCACTTCGCTAAGACGAGACTTGTCTTTCATACCTGTAGACACTGAGAATCTGTGTAATGAAGCACATCAATCAGCTCAGCGCCATCCTTGAACAATCTCGATAAGTGATCAAAAGCATCGTCAAACTTCAACTGCACGATCGGTCTCGGGGGCATAGTGCTAGCCAGCTTGCGTTGAAGCTTGGCGCTGAAAGCGTCATCAACCGATCGGCCCAAGGCATGAGATGACTTGATGCACGGAAGAATCTTGAGGGCTTCTAGCCACGGCTTTCTTGCCAAGTCAGGTTCTCTCATGTGTTTGGGACATTCTGTTGCCTCCAAGAAGTACGACCTTAGCTGTAGCCGCTGGTCGAGTGCCTCGCGAATCCCATCGCTGATCTCATTGCTCAATGTACTCAGCAGGTTCCTTGCTTCTTGGATAGTCTGCTGAATCGCTGGTGGATGTATCTCTGCAAGTAAAGTTCGGCTGTATGTATTTGTCACAAAATCTTCCTCCTTTAGAGTCACTATTAGCCAAACCCGAACAAACCACAACAATGCAGGTCGTGCTCACCTCGTAGTAGTGCTCTGATCTGATCCGCTCATTGACATAGCCACAAGCTTTTAACAATCCAAGACAATACGCTCTCAATATTTCCAGCATGTTAGACTTTCCAGAAGAACCAGTTTCGTTGCGAACGAAACGAGCTTGTTCGACAGCGTGTGGTGTGGGGGTCAGAAGGGCTTCAGCGTAAACGCTGGTAAACAGAGTTTGTGAGAGAGGATATCCCTGATGCCATGCCATCTAGACCTATACGTTAGCTTTTGATGTTGAGTAATTGCTAAAGCGCCTACTTCGTGGCAGAGAAGTTGATCTATAATCCCTAGCACTTCCTCTGGCAGTAGTGGTCGAGCAACATCATAGAGCTCCTCAAGCTCATCTGTTGACTCGACGCAGCCGCTATCCATCTTTGGGTCCATGATCTAGACATGTCAGTCTCATATCCAGTACCATATTCACAAAGATCTCACCTCGAGAGCCGCAACGGACTCAAATAGCGTAAAGAAGTCATCTTTGACGAGTTGACCCGGTGCAAGAGCTGGTAGAGAGTCAAGTCAATGGCGGGGTCATCAACACGCAGCGATAACAGAAAACATACTCTTCACAGCTTCTGAGAATTTATCTGTAATATCTGAAGCAACAATCCCCGCGGTCTTGATATCCGGCGGTGGTGGAGGTGGAGGGTCAAATTGCTGATCCAGCGACAATCTCGCGATATCTAGGGCTCTCAAGTCAGACTTTGACGACATCACATAAGGCAATGTTGGGTACCCACCATCTGGAATTCCAGTACCGAAGTCGGCCATTGTCAACCAAGTGGCGCGACAAGCTATCGCATTAAGAATTAATAGTGTAGTGCACCAGCTGTATGCGTTGGTAGTTGCGCGCCAAGTACAGTATTAAAGATGTTGGGTAGAAGCTGAAGTTGTGAGAAGGGAGATTGATTGATATCTCCAATGTTGTTGATGGCTCCACTACTACGTACTTTGACTGATTGATATATCACCAGATTCGGGTAAAAATACAAGTTACTGTTACACAGGAAATGTAAGTTCCATTGTGAAACATACAACAAAAATCACGACTGAGCTTACGATGGCAAATCGAACTGTTGATGTGTTGTTGATACGTCTTTTGTGGAGAGCCGCTGGCATTTCGGCGGTAGTCGGGTGGCAGAAAGTTGAGGTACGTCCCACTGCGAACATCACGGTATAAGCAATTCATTTACAGCACGACAATCCCATTCTTCACCAGCAATTCTTGCTCGTCAATTGCAGTCGTCGTTTTGAGTTGATTGATACATTGCAACAATCGTTATGATACAGTGGCACTAGGTGCATGCAATCGGCTACTCCTCGTGAGCAAGTTGCCCATTTCCCATCTTATGCGAGTCGAGCAACCCCCTTCGGGCACCACGCTTCCATTATCCCACGCGCAATCATCTCCAAGGTCGATCTGCTTAGGCAGCGTTCTCGGCGGCAATGGCGGCGTTGGCCTTGGCCAGGTTCTGGGGCTCACCCTGCTTGCCGTTCTGTTGAGGTAATTACCCGTCAGTTTCTCTGTCGCTTTTGTCTTATCAGGTTTCGCATCGCCTTACCTGCCACTTGGCGAATCGCAGGTCCATCTCGCCTCGTCGCTCGGCGGCGATTCTCTTGTCCTCCTTCAGGCTTCGGCGGACGACACGGGCAGCGACGGCCAGGTATCGGTTGTAGCTATTCGGCAAAAGGGAATGTTAGCATCTCGGTGCTTCGGGTACGGTCGCAATGGTGATCCAATAATCGAATCGGCGGGGTCCAAGGGTTCAATTGACGTACGTAAGGCCAGCGGCTTTCCACGCAGCAGTCATTTTGGCGGTGTTGGAGGTTGGATTGGGAGGGATGGGTTTTGGTAGTTGGTGATGGCTGAATCTTTGCTCCGAATTACCGGACAACGGCAGAGCTAGGATTGGTAGCCTTAGGCAGAATCTGGTGCTGTAGCCGGGAAACAACCGGAAGGTGAGGTCTGATCACGTGACTCGGTGTCGTGTTAGTGAAGCCGCTGCAACTTAGCGGGAAGACCCTTGATCAACCTAATTTACCTTAACCTACCGTGCCTACCTACCAAAAGGAGCTATCAATCTCATTCACTCTCTTATAACTTCATAACAGACATTGTTCCTCAAAAAGAAACACCGTTACTTTCAATGAATGATCACATTTACCTTTCAGGCCTCAATGTAACAATATGCTTATCCCAATATTGCAATGCCATAAATGCACAGCTTCACCTGCGGGGAATTACCTTTTGAGCAAGCCGTGAGACACACCATCAAAAGCCAATGGTAGCGGCATCAAATGAGCAGGGGCCTATTCAATGGCGGCCCAATTAGCTGAAACCCTTGGCTTTGTGCTTATCTTGCAGGTCCTCAGCTCCTCCTCTTCCTTTTATAATGTTTTCTCTGTGCCTTTCCTCAAGCTTGTGAATGCAATCGGGCTGTATTGAAATGTCCTACATTCCCTCTACTCGACGCCGGCGACCGCAGGAGTTTATGCTCCCTAGCGGTAAAAAGGTAATCGCCACTCTGCCTGAAGACCTCGAAACTCTACGCGAAAAATATGGCAATCAGAGGGAAGTCCAAGTCGAGGTCGTTATCCATGGATCCCCGGAGCATTGCAACTATCTCAGAGAGACGCGAGATCATCACGAAGGTCGTCGAGCTCACTTTCGAGAACGACATGGTCCTGCTTTTGAGGAGTGGGAACACATGCAAAGCCAACTTGAGCTAGTCAACAGTCACCTAGACCGACTCTCTAACAACACAACCGGTCTCAATGCCAATTTTGACAAATTTGGCTATGGTGCTGACTTACGAACTTATGATGACGATGATCCCTCGCCTGGTGCTGATTCTTCCAACATTTCCACGTCTGACACTCTATCAGTCGGCTCCGATGGGAGTCACGTTCGGCTGGGTGAGACTATCAAGCTCTTCAAGAAGCCGGTCGTGAAGCAATGGTTTCATAAAGGTCTGTTGTGGCGTGCTTCAGAGCAAACCGAAATCATGGCCATTGAACTCTTCTTTGATCTTCTCTACGGTAAGACCCCTAGACTCATTTACAAGAAGTGACTTCTTAACAATTGAGTAGTTGGTATAATTCACGTCAACGGTGAACATGTTTGGGCAGAACCAACTGGCAAAGAACTTCTACGTTTCGCAATCACATTCATTATGTCATGGAAGATCTGGTCTGACATCACCTTGATTATGAGTTGGTTTGAGACAGACGATGTCTTCACGCGACTTGAGATCCTGTTCGAGATTGCATGTCTCTTAGGGTAAGCCAACCACCAGAAGGAAAAAAATCATTCATCTGACTTGATAGATTCACTACCAACATGACATATGCGTTCTATGAGGGCGAGCATAACACATATACAATGCTTGTATCCTTCTATCTCGCTGCTCGATTTAGAGGTATTGTTCACTTCTTGACAACCGGTTATCTCCTACCCATGGTCCGAGGAGTCATGATCTGTCAAGCTCTTGTGATCATTGTTCCGGCAGCCCTATGGGTCGCTAGTATTCATGTCGAGATGCCATCTCGATTGGCACTCATCTGGACCGCCATCTGCTTGGACATGGGTAGTTCAACCATCATCGCTGGACTTTTTCAATACGGTCGATCGAGTACTAAGGATAACAAGTTCGTCAAGAGCCTCACTAAAATCTTTGAGTTTTTCCCTGCTGTTAATATTGAACATCGAGTGGAACGAACAAATGCGTTTGTTTCGTTGGTTTTTGGGTATTCTGTCATGGGACCCATGTTTCAGAGTCATGGAGGCTATACTGTCGACGTCTTCCTAGGCAAGGCTGTTCTTGGACTCGTTCAAGCTTTTGTTTTTAACTGGATTTATTTTGACGTTGATGGTGGCAATATCAACATACATGCTATCCGACGCTCTATGGTATCATGTAAGTCGTTCACTTTACCTTGCGTTAAATCTCTACTGACAACCAAAGCTTCTGTATGGCATTTCGCTCATCTTCCTTTCATTATGGGCTATATCCTCGCATCTGCTGGTTTGTCTAAGCTGGTCTTGGTAGCTGATACGCCCGACGCCAACCCCGAGCATCTGACGGATCATTACATTGAGCGTGCTGATGGAGAGATCGCTAATGGTATTCGTTACTTCTACTGCCACGGCCTTGCTATCGCGCTGTTCTTCATGGGGGTCATTGCCGTCTGTCATGACCACCGCCACCCAGCAACTCGACGCTTGTCCAAGAAGACGCGGTTAACTAATCGGTTCCTCGTCTGTATCATCCTGTTCTTCCTACCCATGGCCAAGAGTCTCAACTCGCTACACCTCATATCCATCACACTAGCTTTGACCGTCTGGGTGTTGCTTCTTGAGATAGTTGGCAAGTCGTGCAGCAGCGACCCCTTTATTGGTGAGAAGAAGGGGTGCAAAATTCGGTACAAGTGCAGGTGCACTAAGAAGGATCTTGAGAATGCGAACTTGGACGAAAAACAGAACCCTTCGGTAGAAGTTCTGGCATTGGGGCCGAAAGAGAAGACTGCAGTTGTTGACGTACAAGATTGAACTCAGATACGAGAGGTGGGAATGAGGGTTATGGTTTGGTGTTTCGAATATTCTCGGATTGATCTAACCAGAATGTATCTACATGAAAGTCCAACTCCAGTTTCCTAATCTATTTATACAAACAAGAAAAAACAGGCATCAATATCAGTTCAGCCTCCTAAGGGCCACCCGAAGCACCGCCCATAATCACCATGGTCTGATGCATCCTCCTCCTATCAACCTCTTTCTTCATCATAGAAACACAGCTCGTCACAGCGAGGAGTTCCATCTCAACCGCCTCACCCTTCCTATCCGCCCACTCGCGTAGATCAAGCATAAGTCGTCCACCATTTCCAGCTGAGCTCCTCCTCGAACCCTCAGTCCGTAATCCGCCGCTACGCACGAACTGCCCAACCTTGCGTCGTCTTTCCTCTTGCTTTCCACCTTCAACTGCGACTTTCATGACTTGGTCGAGGATAAGTAGACAGTTAACCTCTTCGCCGATAGATGTTTGCGCAGCACGGCGTTCGGCGCGGGAACTGTATCGCCATTCGAAAGTGCCGAGATGGGTGCGCATGACTACGCTTCGAGTAAGAACTCCTTTGCAGCTAATCTCAATCTCCTCTGTATATTCTTGGTAATTTTCGTTTCTACAAAGACGGATCTTGGGAGGCTTGCCCGGTCCGAAACGGTATGTCGTTGTGCAGAGTGGTGCTTGGACTGGATCGTTGGCACGGGCTAGAAAGCAGGATCCTGAGTTTCGAGCTGGTCGGACAGAGATGTATTCGGCTTCGTCCAGCTCGCCAGTAGGTGCGACGTTGAAGATGTAGATAGGGTCTGGTCGAGGCGGTAGGGGAAATGCAATAAGGGGGAAGCCTGGGGCTTGGATTTGAAGTTGTTTTGTAGGATGGAAGCCTGAAGCGGCTGAAGTTGAAGCCGAAGTGTCATTGTAAAGAGTTGTGTATTCAGGGAGAGAGTTTGTGGAGGATGATGCCGGTGAGAGGCGAGATAACTCTACGGCCTCGGTAGTCTCGTAGTCAGGAGGGAGGGTCGAGTGTCTAGAAGAGCGATGGACGAGTTCAGAGACCGAAGCCGAGATGGTTCCAAACTTTGTAGACATTGTACAGTCTTTAGGTATCGATAGGATCTTGGTGTAATATGTTGGAAGATAGTAAGGTAGTAATGTTCCGACACTTGTATAAGTCGTGTGGGTCTTGACTGAATATCCTCCAATTCCAGCTCATCTTAAAGGCCAGGAGAAGGGCCTATATATACTATTTCAAATCTATCACTTTCCCAATTCATCTTCACAATTTACAATTGAATATTTACCAACCCGAAGAATACGATAACACACATTCCGCGATGACAGCCCAAGGCGTCTTTCAGCCCTATGCTATTCTCGTCGATGATTGGTTCATACGATGATCAGCACCCCACATATGACCCAAATGCGTGGAATACGATGAATGCGAGATCCAATAAGTGGAGGCTTCGCGGGGGCAGTGCCAAAACTAGGACAGAAGATGGGGGGGATAGAGTCATTTTGGACAAAGGCGCAGGCCATGGCATTGCCCGATTTCTATGATCAAAGTGGTAAGCCTGAAATATGTGATAGTGGTTGGGAAATTGTTCAAAACACGGGCAATATGATCAATATGTGCATCGACAGGCTTATACACTAGGGGTAGGAGGTCCAACTGTCTTGGAACAAACATAGATTCATTACAGTCTTACTACCTTGTATCTACATATAACATCATCGACCATGCGCCGCGCTCAAACTTCTGATATTATGCAAGATCCGTGAACCCCTTCTCTTACCCTTCCAATCACATCATACAATCTTTCCAAAGAAAGTAATATCGCGATCCATTTGCTCCTCCACCCACATCGGCCACTGATTGTAGATTTGATGCTCGAGGTCGATATTTGCATTGAGAAACTTGAGCCACCGCGCAAAACCAGGGTCGAGATCTGGCTTGCCCTCTCGTTCTGGGGGATATTTATCCGATACATTTCGCTCCTGCCCATTGATAGGCGCCATGATCTCGTTGATGGCGATCCAGTGCGAGTGAAGAAGCATCATGACCTGGTTATCGGGATCGATAAGGGCTTGGAATGTGTCGTGCGGGAGAAGCATCCACCAGCCGTATTGTGCTGTGTATGCTTTATACGCTGCAGTACCAAGTTAGTTGGGGGTACCCGGATAAATAATAACAAGAAGACTTACCATCCCACGAGTTAATGTAGAGCTTCTCGGTCATGTTGACGAGGTGCTGATGGTACTCAATCTCCACCTGCTCTTTGCACAATGGTTTGAGATTCGTGATGGCCTCCACAGCAGAATCTACATATCCCTTTTGAATAAGTGGCAGGCCACCCATGAGGGGTTCAAGTAGGGAATCAGTATCCTGCTCCGCCATGTTTTCAAACAAAGGTTTGATTCCGCGGAACAGCATTTGCATTCCCACGATCATGATACCTCGGATAAAGGTCAGAAATTCGGCCAATCCGTCCTCGAGACTGACGGATTGAAACGTTAGAGCGTAGCAGGTAGCAACCATGGCGTTTGCTTCCTCGTATTCAATCGACGTTCTCGCAGTTTCTGCTAGGCGCTTTTTGATGGCTTTGATAGCCTTGATGCGGTGATTCATGGCCGACGAAACAACGCTGGCATCGGTCCTCATGATTTCGGATGCTGAAAAGCCAAGAATTGCATGCATGAGGTATTCATGCTAGAGCAGTCAGCAAATTGGGCACATACAAATTTTTGGGGGCTACATACATTTTGCGCAATGCAGGGGATCTCATGTGTCCAGATATCTTCTTGTTTTAGTGGGTGATGGGGATAGCATTGTGTTAGGAAGTGTTGGAAGAAGCGCATATCCTGCAAACTGAATAGAGGGATTTGATGATGCGGCTAGTAGCAATGTTGGTCAGCTCTAGCATTGACTAATAGTTCTCTTGGGCACCTACCTGGTGTACGATTTGTGGTAAAGCTGGATACTCGCACTTGAGGCCTGTCTTGGTACAATGTCCGCACGCAGGGCGAGTCTCTTGGCACTGTCTTGTACATTAGAGACGTATTCTGGTAGCAAACTAGAGGTTATCATACCTTAATGCGTCTTCTTTTGCAGTTATAGCATCCTCGTCGACTCTTGGTGTGGCCTCTCCGTTCTAGCCTTTGCTTTTGAGTCGACTGCTGGACAACAAGCTCGCCGCCAGATCCTGATGTTGAGCTTGGCGGGGTAGCTTTGTCTGAGGAATCTGATGGTGCTTGTGGTTGACTTTGGGCGCTCTCGCCGAAGCTGATTTCGTCGGATTGGAGAAAAGCGCCGTAGTCAAAGTCGGGCTGATCAGTGAATGATAGCATCCCTGGCGTGAACCCTTGCGTCATATCCATGTTGGAAGTTCGGTTCTTGGGTTGGAAGAGCTGTATCTCAACGAGGCTCTTTCAGCTCTGACAAGCTGGTCGAGGTGTAAGTGGCTAGGAGTATAACAAAGTATATTCATTCGAGAACTATGCTTTGCCCTCGCTTAGTCGGTTTTTCGCATTGCTTCAGTGAGTCAATTGAAAAGAAGAAGTTTGAGAAGTCTCCAAGAGATCCACGAGGCATCAAGTGCTGGATAGCTTCCATCCTCATGATCCCTTGGGCGAATCAGCATCTCGCATCATCACGTGTAAAGGCTTGGTATTGGACGATCCTATCGTGTGGCTTGAACTCTGCCACAACTAGCTGAGCACCTTGTTTGGATATCCGTCAATCATTCGCTGTAGTGGTAGTTATTCCTTAATTAACTGGGCGGAAAGACGGGTCATCATTCCGCCGCCTCTCGCAGCATCATCCCAAATTGGTACACCGATTCTCTATATACTACGTACGTTTTGAATATCCATACTTAGAGACTTGTCAGTATCTGAATCTTTGGTAGGCTGAAAGTGACATTTAAAGACACTCTGTAATGGTTCTACCCGACCTAATGAGCTCTTAGAGTCTTGATAGGCCCTAGGTTATGCTCCATTGTTAAGCGGGGCTGTTGTATGTTCGAAACTGCAAAGCCGTTGTTGGCGTTTGACTTTACCCTAGAATCGTTCAACTGGTGTTAACGGCAACGGTCCGTAAATCAGTGTTTTAAGAGTTGAATCAAGGAATTAGTTCGTGGGGTCATTCCACCCAGATTCGATGGAGTCTGTTCAAGGCATGGAAATAAGGCGCGCGCTTATGATCGTCACTTTAGCATTTGACCTCATTTCCCATCGATGGGCGCTTGTGCAGACATCGCGATTGGCAATTATCCTAGTGTCGATCATATTTGCTAGGCTGTCTCCTGTTTTAGAAGTTTTGAGGCGTCGGCATGTTTTGTTTTACGGGCTCAACTAAACACGTCTCAGGTAGCGGGTATCTATGTCAAGAATGCCAACTGATGTTAGGTATAACATGATTTGCCCTGACAATATTTTACAGGTTGATGAACATTACGATCTACACAACATTCCCGGCATCATCAATGACAGACACGGCACAAGGCAGCGTGAACATACTTTAATTTAGCATTAGGTATGTTCCAGTTTGATATTGAGACATGGCCAGCAGAATACACAATCTTACCCTATACCATGCGATGAATGAATAATTTTTCGAGTCAATCGTCGTCCATGAATCATCTCTGCAAATCCGTATAGCATTTCAATGCTGTTACCTCTTGTCTGGAGGCCTCTGCTACAATCCCCTGAATCTGTAGTCTCCGTCAACGTTGTGTTGGTTTATAGCGGTTTAGCTCAGTGCTTTTAGATGCCGAAGCCGAGGTGGGTCAACCCGCATGAACGGCAAAGCATTCGTATAAACAACAGTGCTAATCTCCCATTCAATATATCGTACCAAGAGATTGGACATCTCCAGGCTCCTTCATGGTGTTTGTTTATCATCCCAGCGCCAACAGCGTATTCAATGTGGAGAGTAAGAGATCACCAAAGTCCCGTAAGAAGCCAAAGAGATTGGCAGAGGCCAGGGATATCCTGACGCGATCTCGTGAGATAAGATTAATGCTCCATGGGCCCATAAGTTATGGGCTGAAGACTGATCCTCATTGCATACCGTACCTGCGGTCGCTCGAGTGACCGACTCAGTGTGTTTACGACAAGCCAGGATACGAGTAAACAACCTTACTCAGGGGATTTCACGCTCCTGGTGTTGAGTAGATTAGATAGAGGGAGTTGCACCAGAATCACCGTCGGGAGAGCACTAATTGTAACACTTCCACGTCAGCTTGACCGCCACATGTCCAATAGTCCAGGTGCCAAGAAGCCTGTGGCATCTACCTCGGACAAAACGTGTATTTGTCTCCGACCTGCCCAACGTTGGGATAAGTGCAGTAAATGCAACCCCCTCACCATGCAATGCAAAGTGATGGCAAAGACGGATTATGCAGATCCGTGCCAAACAAACAGAATCCGGCATTGGCTTTTTGTTCCAAGTTAATGCTCTGTGGAGATCAAAGTTTACAATGCAACCTTGCCATGCTCTACCCTGGGGATCGAGAACCAAGCTTTTTGTGTGCCAAAAATGGCTCAATCGTGTCTTTGTCCTGTTTGCAGCCATCCATTATTCGATACGATGGAAGGATCCCCGATCCGTCATCCCGGTTGACAGTTGGCCAGATATTGACAAGGGCAAACTGGTTGATGTTTAGTGGTACGCGCGGAACCCCCTTACCGTGGCTGCGGGTGTAATTTCGGTTGACGTTTCACGCGGCGGATGCTAAGTGAGAATCGGGTTTAGCAGTCGACGTGGCCCTTGTTCAATGGCAATGGTTCAGCTCCCACCTGGCTGGGATGGAGTTAGAGGCTCCAAAAAGCCAAGACATTTAGAATTTTCGGTGGTGGCTGGAATTGTGTGCGTTGTTCGTTGACGGTTATCGTGACGGGCGTCATATGATGCTAATCATGCGTCGTGGTGTGAGGGCTTTGGAATGTTCAAGAGCCGGAACAAAATTACACATGAAGAGATGGTGGTTGATGACCTCGGGCTTCCAGGGCTTTGCTCTGCATTCATGGAGCTGGCTGGGCTTGGCAGGCGAATAAGCATCAGTTGCAGGGCATCCCGGAAAGGATCCCTCCTTAGGCCAGTCGCCTCAACGGTCTCGTCCGATACCGACCTGAACAGTGAACTTACGGTTGCGGAAACTTGGGTTCTCGAACCCAGCAGATGGCCCAAGTGCCGGTGGTGTTCAACTGTCTTGGCTTAATCTCTGGGTACGGGATGTTGGTTTTTTATACCATGGTGGATATCTGATAGACATTTGGTGCTGGTTGCGGGATCGTCGAGTCAGTTGTTGGGGCGAACGAGCTGGCATTGCGGTAAAAACCTCAGTAAGTATCTGATGAATCATCCCTTCCAGCGACGATTGGGCCGTTTGCGTTTTTTTGTTTCCTCAATGTGTGTTCCTGCAGATGGACCTGCAGTAGTCTCGGGGCCGGATGAAGTAGCGCTGCTTATGGTTGTTTCAGTTCAAGCACGACGTGAGTGGTCGGCTTCGGTGTGTTCCTCCCACCTTTACGAGTGCGTCCGCGGCCACGTTGACCCATGTTTCTTTCAGTTGTCGTTGACTTGTCGTTTGAGTTCTGCAAAGGAGGTCAGACCGCCCAATCGGAATATGCTTCCATGCTACCTGAGGGCGCCAGGCTAGAGGCAATGCCCCTGACATAAGCTCCACTATCCTCTAGGGTTGGCGTACCCGGCATTGGATCCACCGAAGCGCAGCGCCAGAAATAAGAACCTCAGCCAATAGAAGAGCAGGACAGCTCCAAGCATTTCACCCGAACCCGCTAGAGGTGCCCCAAACCGGCCCCTGCAGTGGAGGCTCTGAACAGTTGTGGTGGGGTCTCTCTTACAAGTCCGAGAAACAAAGATACCAGGTCTCAGGTGAAGAGGCGAGTATCTCATGTGGTTGTTTGACGCGAAAAGATACATTCCAGCCCACTTGATGCCAAGTCTACAGTCATGGGTCTCTGTTTAACCACACCACGTACCTGCCCCATTACGAGGGACTCCTTGTTCATAAACCCTCCAAATCCCCCCATCGTTTCGAACTTCCCTCCCCCTTCTCTCCTTCATCTCGTCAATATCCGCCCGTGTTTTCAACCCTCGCTCGACTAGTCGTCGCCCTTCCTTATTTGCATCTTTGATAGATCGCATACACACTCACTCTCCGGCCGTGCCGATCACATAACTACCAACCTCGCCTCGATCTTTTGCTGTTGCTTCACCTTGTCATCCCGACAGTGATCAACCCGAATATCAAGCCCACACTCATTAACAAGACGACAACGGTCACGAAATCACCAGTCTTTCTTCGGTCTTTTACGCAATCTGCTTCCAGGAACGTTAGTCAAGATGATCGCCAACAAGCTTACCATCCTTACCGCTACTGCCGCTCTTCTTGAGCCGGCTCTCGCCATCAACCACCGTCACGTCCACCACCAGCATGCCAAGCGCGGTGATTGGATCACTGCCACCATTGACGGTCAGGTCGTCTCTTGGGTGAACAACTACAACGGTGGTGCTGCTCCCGCTGCCACCCAGCCCGCCGCTTCTCAGCCCGAGGCTCCTGCCGCTGCCGCCCCTGCTCCTGCTGCCGCTCAGCAGACTACCGTCATCAAGGTTGCCAAGCCTTCCCAGGCTGCCAAGCCCGCCTCCAAGCCCGCTGCTTCTGAGGAGAAGGCTGCTGCTGCTCCCAAGAAGGCCGTCTTCAAGGAGAAGGCTCAGACTGAGACCAAGACCAAGAGCAGCTCCAAGGCCAAGGCTAGCTCCAGCTCTGGCAGCTCTTCCTCTTCCGGCGGCTCTGTCGGTTTCTCCCACAAGCGAGGTCTCTGCTACAACGATGTTGACCTTGCCAACACTTTTGCCAAGGACTGCGCCAACTGTGGCTGGGCTTACAACTGGGACTCCGACTCTTACGGCATCGAGGGACTCAACTTCATCCCTACCCTCTGGTCCGACGACGCTGACCACCTCAGCCGCTTCCCCGCCAACTGTGAGAAGTCCCTCGCTGCCGGTGCCAAGGCCATCTTCAGCTTCAACGAGCCCGACAACGGTGGTCAGGCTCACATGACCCCCGCCGACGCTGCCAAGGCTCACGCCAAGCACCTCAACGACTACAAGGGCAAGGCTCTTATCAGCGCTCCTTCCGTCAGCAACAGCGGCCTTGCCATGGAGGGTATCGAGTGGCTCGAGAACTGGGTCTCTGAGTGCAAGAACCTCGACGGTGGCTGCGTCTACGACTTCTGCAGCGTCCACTGGTACTCCGAGGTTGAGTACGGTGAGACCCTCTTCGACCACCTCGAGAAGGCCCACAAGACCTGCGGTGGTAAGCCCGTCTGGCTCACCGAGTTCGCTCCCAAGGGCTCCGACGAGGCTATCGCTGCCTGGCTCAAGGAGACCATTCCCCGACTTGAGGAGCTTTCTTACCTCGATGCCTACTCCTACTGGATGGTCTCCGAGGGTATCCTCATGGAGAACAAGAGCAAGCTTAGCAGCTACGGTGAGGTTTACGCCTCCGCCTAAGCTCAGCAAAGCTTCATTGGGAGGTGATCTCCCAGTTCGTTTTAAAACTTCTTGTACACTCGCTAGGGAAATACCCCACCATTCAAAATTGGCTTTCGGGAGGGAGGATAAACATTTTCGGTTCAAGGATGGCGCCCGTTGACTTTCTCTGTACATATCCTGCATATAGGTGGCCAGGATCTGGCTACCAAACAGTACCCGAATCCAAGTTAATTTAACGGCCAAACCTAACATACCTTTTTTCCTACATCGGCTCCAGGATTCTTACACAAAATGGGGGACATCGCAAATAGAACAATTCCTGATCTTAGCAGTTTGATAGACTTTTAGCGCGCAGATACATCTACGAGCTATGATGACAATGAACAGCGATTTGACTGCTCTCAAGTATTATGCTCTGCTGTGCTTTGATGTGATAGATGGATGTGCATGCAGTGTAGCCTGAGTAGAGATACATTGGAGCTTGTTGCCTCGTAGTTTCATGATGCCGGGCATGAAACCCCGGATCATCCATCACCAGCATTCAAGACTCTGATCAAGCCCATGTCTTGGGTGAACCGTCGAACTGGAACCTATGAAATGCGGAACCATACTGATTGCAATAGAGACTTGCACCGAGACCTTTTGAGTGTGCTACACGTCTACGGCCACTCATATATATGGTATGTCGTTTCATTCTTGTATACAAATATACGATCGTCTTGAGATTAGAATCTATTATACAGTCAATCGACACGTAGCAAACGGAAGTGATTGATGTAAAAGAAATATATGATTAGATGTGTCGAGTTTATATGACTTGTGATAAAATTTACGCTGAAGATTGGGTATTTTCGCTCCAGTCCATGTCAACTCTTGCCATTACTCCGGCCGTCCCCAACTCCCTAGAAGCCTCGCCTCTTATGCTTGATAAAAAAAAAACCTAAAAACGCCCTATCCTTTTTATGAGCCAAAAGTCCATGTTGTTTCCCTACTCTATGCAGCCCCTGTACTATCCATTCAATTACATTGGTCGTGAGTATGAGGGTGTTTTCGAACGAGGTTGTGGTCGTGTGCCACCTTGGATGCGTGTTCGGGGCGGCTCAGTAATCTCGGCGTTGTTAAAGGGTGCTGTCCGTAGAGGAAATTCTGGTGCTGGGTCTTCTTCGATATCGTCATCATCATCGCTATCCTTGCGGTCGGTCGTAGGTCTGCTCTGGCGGTGGATGGTAGTGGTAACGATAACGCCGCTGCTGACTCCTGAATGAACCTTGGTCATCTCAGAAGTTCTGGTCGACGTAACAGTAGTGGGGCTGACCAGGGAGGTCTCATCGTCAGCATCATGTTGGAAGTTGGGAGCGTGGGTCGCATGTATGGCGCTCATGGGGTGAGCTGTCGAAGCCCGCCTGGCGATGAAGCTACCTTCCATGACAGCGGCTGAGGCGGGCTGGCTTGAAGAACCGGCGCTATCGCGAGAGGTAACCCATTGGACGACGATGGCCGAAAAGAGAACTAGATCCTTTTAGCTTGCATTCCTTCGAGATATGGGTTGAAACGTACCATCGCTGTTGCAGCACATTAGACACACCCAACCGGGCTCACCGTCAAGGACCATCAGCACAGTCAGGTTGCTAGAGTTCCAGGTTAGCTACTCGTTTGCCAATGGGGTAGACTTCAAAGGCACATACACAATGCTACTTGTCAATGTGCAGCAGGCGCCGACAAAGGTGCGGAAGGCAACGTTACGCAGACGAGAGTTGGCGTTGGTTTTTGGCAGATTTCTGAACGAATAAAGATCTATAATTGATGTTAGTATGCTGAATTTTCTCTCGTCTTCTCTCAACGACTTACTCTTGAGGGGAATAAGGAAGAGAATAGTCAGGTAGACGTTGACCACGGCATCGAAGGCGATGAGGGGAATCATCGAAATACTTCTCATGCCAATAAAGCACTCTCCATTCACGATTCTGGCGATACGGCTAATGGTACACATTGGTTAGCAGAGAAAGAAGAATTTTTGGAGGTGCGAAACCTACTACATGAAGTTAAGAACAACAACTACACCGTAACCGCCGAGGAGAGTGATCATGTTGAACAGGTAGAGTTTCGAGTTCCTCCTTCGTGTTGTAGAGCTTTTAATGACATGCTGGTCATTGTTAGATGCATTGTTCGTCTTCCAATCGGTAGGCTATCACTTACAGCTTTCTCAACGAGGAAGACATAGATAAGCTATTCAAAGGTCAGCCAAAAGTAAAAATCCCGTGGCGAAGCCACTTGTAGAACTCACAATTTTGGTTGTCACGTAACAAATTAGACAAAGTAGAATGGCTCCATGGCAGACGTGAAAGCTACTGTTGACGCCAAAGACCTGTTGAAGAATAGCCGTGGTGACAACGAAGCCATAAGAATCGAAGTAGATAACCAAGACGACTGTTTCATATGTTATTTGATGATCTTTGACCTCGCCCTTGAATTAAAGGGGTTTACTCACGCCACGCAACAAATGGTAACCTCGACCAGGACGTAACAGCTGTAATCCTTTGGACTTACCAGCCATGCATGTCAGTTTTAGTGTTGAGTGTCGTATTTGGAGTAAACTTACAAATAAAGACGGACAAGATAGTGGTAGCAGCAAGGCCGACAACGACCGACATGATATCGCCGCCTATTGGTACAGGCTTCTGTATATGGGCCTCGCGAGGCACGAGAGATGGTTTCGGTGCCATGGTAAACCGTGATGAGACCGTCTGGTTGAGAAGTAGAGGAGACCGGTAACAACACTCGATAGAGAAACAGAGAGGGAGTGACCAAGCTTTTTGTTACCGCTTGGTAGGGGAAGGGCTAATTTAATCAGCAGATGAGTATGATTTCCCACATTGGTCGAGGAGTATGTACGGCGTGATAGTTGAGGAAGAAGAAGAAGAAGAGGAACGAAGTGCAGTGGCCAGGGCAGTGGGAAGTGAGCAGACAAGTAGGTAGAGGAAGCCAAAGCATAAATTGTGGCTACTAAGTGAAGACACCAAGCCCAGTCACAATCCCAACTGTGCGGAAGCCTTGGCTGTCTGGACGGCGATTCGTACAGTAGTCTGGAACTAGGGATCTCTAGCTCAGCCAGACCAACGTCTTGGAAACTCGCTCATGCATTTCTCTATGTAATAAGCTTTGGGCGGAGTAGAGTCGGACAACATCCAGGAACCATGCAGAACTGTTACTCGGCCGCAGGTACAAACCATGCTGCGGAAGAGGATAACCGTTGTGTTCAGGCGGAATGATTCGAGGACCAGTCACAGATTTGGTACTGTAGAAGCCAAGAAAGGCAATAAGAAGGAAAGCAACCACTGGGGGAGAGATACGGGAATAGAGTTGGAACGGCGCATCTGTTACTTCGAGGGCTATTGGCGGTAGTGGACGGGAGTACGATCGTGGATGCTGTCTGTGGGTACCAGGGAAAACAGCCCGAAATGAGTCGGCGGCGGACCCGAATACCTAGCAATAATCTGGGAGATTCTTCCGTTTTTGCTTGAGTATTTGACATAGCTCATAAGAGAGGTATGCTGCCTATCGCCAAGTTTCCGGCCCTATGGGTAGAGTGGAGGCTGTTGGTATTTGTGCGGGTCAAGCGTCGGCAAAGGAGATCACCAACAGTGTCTGTTATCGGAGAAAGAGATGATTTTTTTTATTTAGGGCGAGGTCACGGCGCTGACCAAACGAGGGTCTTTTGTTCAATTGGTCTTCTAGAAGTCGTCACAATTCCCCTTGATTGGTGATCATAACTGAACTCAGGAATGCCGAGTCTCGGAATAAAGGCATGTTGACCGACAACTCTCGTAATTTCCCGATGGGTACAGTACAATACTGTACCAAGAGGGTTGCTAAGGGCATCATCCCGCCCTCCATCTCGTGCGGCATGGCTTTTGATCAATACCGTTGTAAGTGACGGGGATGCGTCCGATTCATCTCCAGCATAATGTCGATAACTGCCAACGAATGAGAACCTATGGATCGGCAATAGATTAGCTTGGATACTTTATCTGGTGGTGTAAGCCATCGATGTTGAAGAGTTCATGTGCCGGGGGAATAACTGGACGTTGTGTAATACTGAAGGCGCGCACAGACAGCGGCATCGGGTCCGGCACGGCGGAAGAACACCCCCGTGGCTTGCGCTGATTGTGAGGGTGTTGTTGAGGCTTGATCGAAATTGATTAATGTTGCGAGATGAAGAAGTGCTCAGACAATCCAATCACTCGTGAGTGGGTTACTCATCATCTAGCATCTAAGGTAGGCAAGCGGGAAAGAGGAAAGTGAACAGGGAAGCTAATACCGACTATTGCTGTCTCAACTGTGAAGAGCTCCTGCTCCCCTTTGACAGCTACCCATGGGTATTCCCGCGGTAGGGAAACCACCATCACCACCACTTAATACTGTGACAGACACTGGGTTAGTACAGTAGGTCTCTAAACTACTTTATTGGACAGACAAGATCCTCTTGACTCATGACATCCCCCAAAAGCAGGTATTCTGTTGGATTGCCCTCTTTTGCTTTCTTCATCACTTTCTCAAATTCAACCCATTACTTAATCTTTATCGACGATCCATGACTTAAAGGCCGGCTAGACCCGACCCTTGATCCACCCCCGGATTTGATCAAGATCCTCCTTGAACACCGACACTAATATGTAATCCTCCCGTCACTAACACAATCCGGAGAACTCCTCGACTTAGCATTGGCTCATTTATGCCTCTCCTCAGTCATTGACTGGGGCAAGAAACAAAAAAATTGAGTCGAGAGGAATTAGAAATACTGGAATTGGTATTGTGGCGGGTGACTTTCTCTAGCACTTCTCTTTCTATCACTTTCATCTAAATCTAATCTCCGATATCCTTTAAGCCAGTGGCAAAGAACATGGCAAAACAGACCGGTGTCTCTGATAAGTGGAAGAGTTGATCAAATGCGACAATTAACGAAACCACAGCACAGTTCACAGAAAGGCATTGCCCGTCTCAAGTGTTCCTCAGATCTGGATACTGTACTGTACTGAAGAACTGCTAATGAAGGGACCGGACTGGGCTGGACCAACAACGCACTGACGGCTATTGTCCAACCAATTCCTTAGTTGATCGGATTAGCCGTTCTCCACACCTCTCTAGCCCCGGTAGCTCAAAGCTTGATTATCCCTAGCCTGTCAAAATAGGTCCGACACATATAATGTCTTCTGCCTCTATAAAGTAACCCGAATATTGTCCATACAGCATATTGCTGCATCACCGTTTGATCGAGACTTCCTCGGAATAATAAATTAAGCTCATCTACGACTAGCAGGCTCGCGCTTGATCATCCACCTTACGTATCCAGGTAGCATCGTTCATGTACTAGGCGTACAGTGTAATGCAAGAGTATCGCAACCAACACCATCTTCAACACCGCCGGCACCTCAAGGGATCTTCCCTGGCGAAACCCCAACTAACTTTGCAGTAATGCAGTCTAGTGGTCCCCAACGTCTTCTTATTGCGTAGGGCTATACAGATCTTCTCCATCCATGTGCTGTGCAACGTGGCCATGAAGATATCATCATCATTCCCCGGAGTTATAGAAATCCATCATCACCATTCCTAATTCCTCAATCTCGATTCTCCCACTAGCATCAAATAGGACAATAGAGAGACATAATGGGATTTCTATAATGACGTAGCTTCCGCGGCAGAGCCCTATGGCATCTTGAAGGCGTCAAGCCCGCGGCGGTAACTGTATCTCCTCAAAAGCCATAGACCGTTCGCCAATCTCTCCCAGCGATAGAGTCGGTGTGCAATACAGAACAGCTTCTTTCCAGAAAACATTTGTGTTTGACCAGGCTGGTGGCCACAATCCATTGCCGTTGATGGGCGCTCAACCTTGGTCAGTAGGGCTGTTGGTTCCAAAGACCCTGCTCGTCTCTCAAATACCTATGATACCCCCGTCTCAGTACAGGCTGAAGTGACCCCTCGAACTGCATTGCCGAGCCGAGCCGAATTTTGGACCCTTAAACCCTTGACCCTTGCAATACTTCGAACACTGTATAACTATAACCAAGCTGTGTTCATCCTTTGGGCTCTCTGCTACGCAATATGCGTCACACCAGATGCATCTAGGGCTTTCTCATTCGCCAATGCTTGTAAACATGATACGAGACCTCACCTCCTTCTGCTTTGCGCAAATGCCGACGTAGTATTAATTGACGAGTCAGGGCAGTAACTGACTTGTTTAATTTAACATAATCATGCGATTGCTCTCTTCTTCATGATCCTCGTTTGCATTGTTTCAGAGCGTCGTATAAGTGTATGTATATCATCAAAGGTATCATATGTAAGGTATCTACACTATCAAAACCAGTCACCCAAATTGATCGTCAGTTGTGATCGACGCAAGCAAATCCTCATGTGCGATCACATCCCAAAAACGCCATGCCATGCTTTCCAGCTTGTCCAGCCCAAAACCCAAGTATCATTCCTCAGTCCCAACGCCGAGCCCGAACATTCTTTTCTTCTTTCGCATTGCAACTGTCAGCAAATGCATACCTGTGCCTTTTTGCCTCTTGATCAGGCAAAACGGCGGAATCCCTCGATCCCCGTCCTTCTACCCACAAGTTGATATTGTCGGCAGTATATATTTCCGGGCTCCCCGAATACTAGTCCTTAATTTCCCCGTTGACTTTCGTGTTCTTCGACGGCTTGAGCACGGGTACGGATTCGAAATCTGTCTCGTAGCCTCGCCGCAAATCTTGCGCTTTGGCCCTGAACTTCTCCGTCTGCTGCCTCAGCCACGATTGTTGTCTCCTGGCGGTCGGCTTCATTGGTTTCCGCTCGCATCTGCCTTAACGCCTCCATTTGCTCTTCTACAGTTCCTTCTCGGAGGCGGTTGATGTCGAAGAGCCTAGACAGGCGGTTACGATGTGACGACTGGGGTGCATCGTTCTCAGCCCCCTCCATGGCCAACGGTGGAGGTAATGCACTGGAATCGCCAGCAGCCGCATCTCCAGATGCATGACCCTTGCCTGGACGTAAATCATAACGGCTATGAATTCATGTTAGTTATAAATCAGGCCACTATACAGTGTCAAGGTCAGCAACTTACCACAATGGACATGTACCAGATACATTGATGAGCCACGGGTCAACACATGCCGGATGGTACTGATGCTTGCAGGGTAATACTCGAACGTCTTCTCCAACCTTGAAGTCTTCTGTGCAAATGGAACAGCCCAAGTGATCACCTGCCTCGTCTTCGGCACCTTCGGGAGATGACGACGCTCTAGCAGCAGCTGATACAGCATCGCTGTCTCCACCTGCAGCCGGAGTTATCTCAGAGCGCCGGGCTTCACTAAGACGCGACGCGGTTCGCTGTGTGGCAGCGTCATTTCCATCCGTGGCCTCCAATTCCAGCTCAGGGTCTGGCTTTGCCGGCGTCTGGTTTCCAAACTTGACGATTGGGATCGTATCCAATACAGCCCTGGCAAGCCCCTTGGCCCTACTCTGCCGTGGTCGTCCGCCAAGCGCACTTCGTGGCCCGTATCTTTCAGGGTATCGATGGGCTCTGACTGCACCTGTCGTAATGATGACTAGGAAGAGTAGAGTAATGATACCGGTGATGGCGTATAGCACGCTCATGGCAGCCGTATTGCTACCGCCTTTACTCTCGTCCTTCGGCAATGTGTTATCTGTATTATTTCCAAAAATGGTCGCCTTGACGGTTTTACCACCATTGGTGCCGTTCAAAAGGTTCAGAGCTTGCGTAGCCTCGCCTCCGTCGGCCATGGATAGTATGCTCGTAAATGGGAGATTGCTAACATGATTGAGGGAGCACCAAGTGTTGGAGGTGGAATACAAGATTATTGCTTTGATATGAGGGTCGGTTGTCATCAACGTATTGAGCATCTTATCGGGTGTTATAAATAAGTCGTTTGTGGGTTCATCGCATGATAGATAAGCCACATCGTCTTTCTTGTTGACCTTATTGTAGTTGGAGGAATCTGTCGCAACAATATTGCCGTTGATATGTACAATCTTGAACTAGTGTCAGTACCTGGCGTGCGAAGCGATGCAGAATAAACGCACCTTTATAGCCTGGCCAGTCGAGTCGTTCATTCCCAGATTTGGTGTTAGAGGGATAACAGCAAACTGTAACCCAGAATTTGCCGATAGGGAAAGTTGCATGCCGTTGGCCGTAGCCCAGTCGGGGATTTCAGTTTCGGCCGAAGTATAAACTTCGTCGTCAGCGAAGACAGTGGCGAGGAAGCAGGCAAAGATGGAGAGGAAGAGGACCATCCTGCCCGCGCCAGGTATCGTCGGGAATGTCATGGCTGAGTCGGATGAGGGTGATATCGTCGTCGAGGAGTAAGATCGGGCTTTGGTATTTGTAGCCGTTGATGAGGCTCAAAACAGGAGCCAGGATCTAGGCGTGAGATGTTGTCAGATGTCGGAGAGTATGAATACGCAGGAATACGACGAAAGCGGTTGAAGTCATCTCCATTCGATGTTTAGATGGAGGAGGACGACATTTCGGTGCTGAACAGAACAAGTCGGAGACAAGACTCTGCAGCGCAGTCGTAAGATTGTTGAAGCTGGTGGCTTCGAAGGGAGATCGTGGGCTGAGCTGAGATGCAAGTTGAATTGAATTTGATGGAGGAGGAAGAAACGGCATCCAATTCCCATCCCATGATGGGTCGTGGTGGAGCCAACCTAACCTGAGAGTGAGTGTCCGCGCGCCCGCTGACAAGGAGCGGAGCGGTTTTGGCCGGCAACTCCCATCCACTGGAAACACAGCATTCTCGTTTATCACAAGCCACTAAGAGTCACTACCAGCCACTACAAGCTCGGCGGTGATCCAACGTTTGCCGATGCGAGTCAATTGAGCATTTAATACGGTTATGTTTATATAAAATAAGGTATTGTTCCTTCCTCTGTATAGAGAGTCCTGATTAGATGTCCCGTAAGGCCATCTAAAATGGATACCTTACGTACGACCACACATCGCTAGGAGAAGTACCCATCCATTCCGGAGATGCAAAAACGTCTGTGTCAGCCAAGTTCTCGGCCGACGCGGTCGCGTGAGGAGCGGGGAACTTGGAAACCTGAAGCTTGGCTGATAACTTGATTTCCTTAGTCATCGTGTTGTTGCGCACCACTTCCCTACCCTATACCAGCTCATGATATCTCCGCTCCTAATCAATAAGACGGTGAAACTAGACGCATAATTAAGTAATAAAAAGTACGACTATAGACTGGCGAGTAACAGAAGGCTCGTCGGTTCATCGACGTACAAAGTTTGGGTTCGTGAAGCTGCTGGTCCGGTTAACTCAACGTTATTATCTGTCAGTAAACGGTGGTGATGCGAACCACAGCAATACACTCAAATGGCAACGTTACTGGTTCCATCCAGAAAGGTGTGAGAATAATTGTAGAAGGATGAACATTTTTTTCTATTTAAATTTTATTACTTTCTGGATCATTCTGTTTATAAAACACCACATGTACTATGTAGCGACGTTTACCCCTTTAACTTAAATAAATGTCGTTAAGGCATGCGCAATGTGTTTACGTGCACTCGGTGCTATTTGACCCGATAGAAATGTTAGTATTATACTCAACATTGGGTGCGGTGTTTCTTATTGTGTTGTTATCTTATGATGATCTGTTATATGGTTCTTACCAATAATAAGTGTATTAAACGAACAGAATGTATTGCATAAAGGACCTAGCTGAAAGCATTATATTCACGAGAATGATATTAACTCTAGATTTATATTTCGTTTGTTCACCTCCTTGCTTTAGATGTAACTTGCTAGGAAGATAAGGAACAGTCTACTTCCCTCAAATAAAGATACCATCCTATTATAAGTAAAAAAGGTATTAATGGGTATTCAATGATGCATATATGTGTTTCAGTATGAAGGTAATCCTACTGGAGAACTCGCGACCTATGAGTACATACAGCGACCGACAAATGATCTATTACGCTTAGCATATGTAAGTTACTAGGTATGCTCTTATAATGGAGGACAGGAGCAGTTGGCCAAAAAGGACACAGACACTGATCCCAGAACACCACGCAAAGTATCTCCGTTCAAAAACGCGAGCAATGTACAAACTAGAGTTGCATATCTGATAGAGAAGAGGCCACCTCAAGCGGAGACATTGCAATCTTCGAAAAAAAGCTGTCATGTGTTCACGTACAGTTATGTCTAGTGCACAATACCGGTTTGCGGCAAGCTCAAAGTCACAGATACATGTGTAACAAACTTAGTAAAAGACGTAATTGAGGGTTGAGAGCTTGGATTGACTGCCCAATTCCTTTCAGATTATGTCATTTGTTGAAGATCGGCTCAAATGCACATAACTGTTGCTTTCAATCATCACTTAACAAGTGCCCATAAACTAGATGGAGCATAGAACAATAATGCGATTTAAGTATCCAATATGACTCTAAATTTACTCAAATACATTAAGTGCGCAGTAAGCTATAAAGAGGGACACAAAATAAAGTAATGAGTAGTATCTTGTGGACAAAGTTGTCGTATACATATCTACTACCGGGCCAAACCTCTGCTATAATGAGGATATATCCCGATGTCGCATTTATAGCAAGATTTATTCAATAGAGGAATAAAAGAAATACATGACCAGCTTAGATTTCGTGAGCTAGAGGGAGGAACTTATGTGAATGGTCAAAGATGAGCTCTTATAAGATCAAGTCGCCGTGGTCTCCAGCTTGAGGAAGATACGGATCTCCAATAGCTTGAGTTCCGGTTCATGACATGCATGAGAAATAGCATTCAATCGCACTAAACACTAACAGAATTCCTTAATAGATACGGTTCCCTTGTACATAGCGGTATGTTAACACCCGAGCTCGGCTAGAATCTTTAAACATATCTCACCGTCTATCACTACGGACAGTAATCAGCCTTTGTGACTAGAAAGACATAATCACATTTGTTCACCAACTCAAAATCTTAAACTACCGCATTCACAGCATTCCATCTCAGAAGCCAAATGATCCTGAAACTACGATTACCATGTATACTCAACTGACTCTCGCAGAATACCATGCCACACTGCTTTTCATACTGCGCGTACCATAACAAGAACCCCCCCAGGACTCACACCATCTCACATGTTGAGATAGCCGGAGACACCCTCTCTTCAACCGCAGATGTAACTCTACGTAATAGAAAACTTGGAATAGACGATACATGTTGTTCTGTCCTCCCGTTCTCCGAATGTCAAGTTCGCATCCTCGGTAATTCAAAATGCAGAGCCGAGTCTTCCGCAAAGTCCCTTCATAGCCAACCAGAAACCTGGAGTAGGTAAACACGCATATCATGGCTGACCGGCAGACACAGAACCATAATCTCTCAACCATACCAACTCACCACATACAACATCTAACAAAACCGCAAAAATTCAACACCCAGCCTCAAATATCTAACAAAAAGATCTCAATAATATCAAAAGCATCATTTGTCGTTGAATTAAAGTTGACCAGACCACCCCCGACTTCGTCCCCTGAAGCAGTTGCTGCAAGAATTCACGGATTGGGAATCGCGTCGCGCAAGAAATGCAGGGGAGATCAAATGGCCACCGCGCGCACAACAGATAGATCTCGCACAGGGGCCGGAAATCTATAGTTTGATAGAAGCGCTTTGAAAGCTTGGGGTAAATGTTTCACAAAAAAAGACGAGATCCGAAATGTGAGACTTTGGCCGTTCGGCAGTTTTGTGTATCTTCCTTAGTACTATAGCGGCATCGTTGGATCGGTGGATCGGTGGGGTTCCATGATGACTTCCACTGGCCATTCCGCCGTAGACTTCAGGTATAAACGATTCGACTCTGTGCAGTCCGATCTACAAGCAAAAGAGCTTTCAAGATCTTTGGGCTCTCTCGCTTAAGCATAATCCCAAAGTACATCATGTATCGTAGACATCAATGAATCGTCAACTCTGTACCAGGATACAATCTCCCGATGAGTTCAAAGAGCACTACTCCTAGACGTCTAAATCTCCTCCATGTCCTCCAAGTCATCAAGAGCCGGGAAGTCGCCCACCTCAACCCGCTCAGGTCTCACAAAGACACCATGCTTGAGCTCCGACGGCTCACCCCAGTATCGAGTCCCTCCGATGCTGCCATCGTTCTTGCCAACCGGCTCATCGAGCTTGACTGCCACCCAGGATCCGAGACCGCCGGGAATCTCCTTGACTTCACCGACGTACTGGATGACGCCGCGTCGAGTATCTTCACCGCCCACACGACATCGTCGGCCCACGGCGATGCCCCGCGTGGCAACCTCGCGACCGAGCGCATCCAGTTTGGCCTGCTCGTGGCTGGGGGCATCCGGGTCGAATCGGCCCAGCTTCTGAGCCTTCTTCCATGCCAACACCGAGTCCGACTTCTTCTCGTACTCCTCCTCAGGCATGACATACTTGTCAACGCCCGAGGTGTCGTTCAAGTTGATCCGGGAGGCCGCAGGCCGTGTATCAATTACCTGTCAGGCGAATCCCTGTCAGCCTTATTTCAAAGTATTGGAATGTAAAAAAAGTTTTGGTGGCACCATGATGGACCCTTGTGAGCTAAACAATGACGATCCTCTGGTCCCTGAGCGCAAAGGCTCAACGTCCACCGCCTCTCCCGCTCGGCCCCCATCCCATCCTCGCCACCACTCGAGTGCCAACTCAGCAGGTTGAAGACCAGACCAGACCAGGGACTTGGGAGCCGTGACGACCCGTAGATAGCAATGCCGAAGACAGAGGGGAGCGAGAATATCCCGGCGGCGGATGTAGGAATGTCGTAGCTGACAAATGAGAGGCTGCACTGTAATGTGCTCTGACTTACATGAAGCTCTGCATATGGAGCCAGGGGAAAGTTGGACAAGTGGGTGTCGTCCTCGTTAGCCGCCTCAATGGCGATGGCCTCTGCGCCAGCCGTAGGCTTCAGCGAGAGCCGCTGGCAAGAGGGCGGAATTCCCGTGACCGTCTCAAGTTTTCCCTTGAGCTGAGAGATGGACCATGACGGTGTAATGCGGCGCTCTGACTGCGCGAATTCCGAGATGACAACGAGCGGGACGTCAGCCATGGTTGAAGGGCTTGGGATGGATATTGGCGGGGAATATCTCGGCCTTGTTTCGTTGTGTTGCGTTGGGCGGTCAAAGAATTATTGCGAGACGCCGGCGCCGCAGCAAAAACCAAATCCTTTGGAGTGAGAAATGGGAGTCTCGTCTTCGTGTTTCAAAGCTGATTTCCAACGAGGAGAATAATCGAACTTTGCCTATGTTGGATGAGGAACGATGAGATTGATCGAGTTTGGGTGAGTGTGGTGGGGTTACAGATATGCAGTCCAGGGTCCGAGAAACGCCAACTAACGTGCTTAGGGAGAACTAGCAGCAAGGAATATGTAGAGGACGGAAAAAAGAAAATGAAAAGAACTAAAAGAAGCAATTCTAGTCAATAACGGGTTCCAGCCGAAATTCAGGGCTTACGCAATGCGCGCTGTACTGTAGGTACATCATATCTCACATGTACCTTTCTCATCTTACTGGGGGTTTCAACTCTGAGCATCGAGACGGGATTGGCTCGTTAAAGTCTTAGGCAGAGAGATGTCAACCTCTCTGAACAATCGGGTCCAATATTAGTGCGAACCTGATTACCCGCATGCAGAATGGATCTAATACTTCCCGTTACCCCTTGGCAACCTATGATAGGCCACATGTAGTTCTCGAGCTGCCTAGAAAAAGCAACTTGCTTGATCGAGAACAAGCATCTTGACTTTGGCCGGCATGAGAAGTTGACAAATCCCCAGATTGGAAATCGCAAGGATCTATCGTGAGGATGCGCCATCAAATCTGCTATGTAACTCATCAGCTGCCGACATGAGAAAAAGCAACTGTTGTTCGCCTTGTTTGTTGTGTTGCCGACAAGCACACTTCGGCAGCTCCCGTTGCCAAACCCGTCTCCTTTCTTTGTTTGTGAGAATGTCTTTCCAAGATAGACCGTTCCAAATTATATTGAATGTTATGAATCGAGTTACTCGTCTAACCCCGTGTTACCAGCCCCCCGTGAAACCAAAGCAATACTCGCCGAATCTGGATACATATGTATGTATAATGTTGGTAAGTCAGCCAAGGGTCCCAGTATGACAAAGAGATCTTGAGAGCTTAGACTAGATGGATGGATCTGAAATAGCTCGTCATCCTGGCTTTAGGATATAGTTCTCGGCCATGATCTGATGAACAGAAGCCAGTGAGAAAAGCTGATAACACACACCACGAGTGTTCAAGTCGCCACGAGTCGCATTTTAGCTTAGACCTGGATACCCGGCTGATACCGTTAGGCCGGCATTCAACATTGTCAAAGCGCTCCTCTGTCGTCAAAAAATCGTTTCGTGGCAGCAAAGATTGTATCGAATCAAGGAGTATTCTTTCGAGCCGGTTCCTTGCATCCCACACTAACTACATCTGAGAGATCCAGTCCTATCTCGTCACTGTAGACCGGACCGGCCAGGCTCACTAGCCATTGGTCCGGATGGCGTTTGTTGGAGTTGCGCGCGGTCCCGTCCGCCTGGAAACACAGAAGGGAGATTGCCGTGTATATCGATATCCGGCCTCTGAGGCGCATCATGTATGTTGCGCTGGACCTAACATCCACTCCATTAGACTGTTGTTAGTATCGGCGCTCCATAACTGCAGACGGTCTTCCGCCGCCGCTGCTGCAACTTTACTCATCCCGAGTCTGTGCCTCTCGTCTTTCATGCCCTCCCACTGTCCCACATGCCCGAAACAACTTACTTGCATGGAATATCCCCATATCGATGCTGCGCACGATAGTACCCGCTGCAGCAAGCGAACACATCAAATAGTTGGTGTTACTTGAGAAAGGTGGGTGCGCGGCTCGCGGACGTCGGGAAAACGTGGGTTGGCGGCAGTCTGGTTGATCCCTGGCTGTCGTGACCCCTGGTCTGCCCTCCAATCCATTGATCTTGGTTCCCTGGCCCAAGTTGATATTCAACGTCCTGGAACTATGGTGATAATGAGGGACAGAGTGCTGCTGAATGGTTGAGGCTGGGGACAACTCAGCACTCGCTCCGCCACATCAACCATGCAATAACGCAGTCGTCCTCCTGCAATCTAGGTCAAGACACGATGTTTCCTCTTCGTATAATTTGGCCTTGCTGTTGCATCCACTCCCTTAAGCTTATTGCTAGACAAGCTCTCCCCGTGCTATATTTCGTATGAGAGCTTTGATCAACAAGCATAGGGCTGACAGCGTCCGACCGGAACAATCTTGCTTAGCTCGGGCCAGATACTGTACTCCATGAGCTGCACCAGGATCTGATTTCGCGCCAGAACTTGTATGTATGCAGGTAGCCGTGTAAACAGCTTGGGGGTTGACGGGATGAAACGCTTTACCCTGACGTCCATTGCATGCCCCTCATGACACGTCACATACCACCCACCAAGGGTTCGCAGCAAATCCTCTCGAGCCCAGTGGCTGACCCTGGATTTTTATAGCTGTTGATAACATTTCTGCAGCGTTCTTGGTCGTTCGTCATCAAATTGCCGTTTTGCTTGCTTCATAGAGCCGGCCCGGCTGCCATTGTGGGATATCCATAGGATGTATGCCTCTGTCCGGTAGCCTAGGAGCATAACAGTACAGCTAGATGCAAGGCAGCCGGTTGTTACAGTCAAATTAACAGTAAAAAAACAAGGCCATGATATCTGTAAGTACTCCACGGAGCAAGCTTTTGCCAAATTCTATGAGTAGGTAGTTGCCTCGTAATTCATTCAAGGTGCAAGAGTGGCGCAACTATCTGGGCCTTAGACCGATATGCAACATCAGCCTGCTTATTACCGCAGTGAACCATTCAGTTTCTCTGACGTCAAAGGGAAGAGGACCTTGGCCGTATCTCAAGATCGTACGTATTTCATCGGTATGTGATGTGGACGCTCACCGCTTCATAAAAAAAAAGTGATCATGTAAGTCGTCAGAGTGGGGGTTGCCTTAGAAGGCCAAGCTTGTCGAGAAACTCCTCGCTCTATCTGGTCTAGGCGCGCTGACAACTCGTGTTGCTAACGAAGAGTTGCGAGTTTCTGATCTGTGGAGTGTCCGTTTCGAAACGCCTTGACTTGCCTAGCAATCACCCAGTATGCCCAATACTTCTGTTCGTTCACCAAGGAGTGTACATATCGCCGCAGTATCCCGAGTCGCGGTTTCTGTCTACCATTTAGCTATGCCAGTCAGTGAATCCCCACACGCTCGGTTCTGCGAGCCAAGTGAATGACGCGCGTAGAGAGGCATGGATACACCGGTCAAGCTTTTTTATGATTTGTTCTCGTTCTTGATTCGACTTTAAGCACTGGATGCCATGCTTTGATTTTGAGCAAGCTATGCTGCGACATGTAGTATGGCTAACATGGTAGTGGCGGATGTGCTATGGACCTTGTTAAGGCGTAACCCAAATACTCCCATGATTGATACTTTGTCAAATAGGCCAGCTGTGAAAATGTGCATGCCATATCCAGGATATCCTCGTTCGTGAATCTCTCCGTTTGCCGACTCCGTTTCCGTCCCCAAGCCCCCGCAGGAACCTGGTAGCGTGCTGTGCATAAGACCCTTCAAGATGTTCCAGCCATGCTAGCCTTGGCAATAAGCTGGCCCACTGGTGGACTGGATGATGGCTGGAGGAACGACATACACATGCGCCGCAGCTCACTTGACACACGGCTTCGGCCTTGGTTCGTCGTGGAAAGTGGGCTTCAGGGCCTGTCTGAACGACATCCGCAATGCCACATCTATGAACCTCTAAACATGTATGGAAGAGACTGGGGAAACTAGCGCGGCTGAAAATCCACCGTCAAATAGGCCCTTCCTTCCAGTTAGCCAGTGTATCCGAGGGTGCTCTGACAACCAGCATAGTCTAACATAGCTGTGGATAAGTTGTGTTGCGGTAAGGAAAAAAGGGCGTGAAGGAACGAAGTCAACTGAAAACCGCGACAGACGAACATGGGCAATTTTTGCGATATTGCTTTGTTCGGGCACCAACAGCTAAAGCTGCGCTGGGGCGATCTGCTGCCCCCAACGTAGCATCCCGTCATCGACTTTGTACCAAAGAAACCATCATCTTGGCTCGGCTGTGTTTTAGCCAGTCTGAGGCTTTGTGCCAACAGTCGTCATACCCGGTTGCTGCGAGGATAATGCAAACGTCTCGTATGTACCTGATGTGCTGAGAAATAGCTACCTTGTGGCCGATTGCCCAAGATCCTGGACTGCAGATCTAGCTTGCCTCTCCACATTATCCTTGCAGCTTCAAAAGCTACACAAAGCATACAGAACGACGCCTTGCGGCTAGGTGAACAAATCCTAATCCTAATAAAGCAGAACAATACCGAAGGAATCTGCGGGAGCAAGTAAGAGGGAAAAAATTCTTCATCGAGGTGGAGGTCGTGTGGCGGTCACAATGTCCATCGAGGTGGAAACCCATCCTTGTGAAGTCGTCTGCTGCGGGCTGGCCACGACGTGGCACCCTTAGAAGGGCTTGAAACCCAAAGCCCTGCTATAGTAGTAAGACTTATTATAATCTGGAGCTCTTAGTGATGGTAACACCTGGACATTGCAGGAATAATTCCAGGGACAATAGCGATATCCGATCTGAGAGACCTGCGGGGCAAGCGGTTCGCTGCTGTTGCATCATGTAGACACCACCACACTAGCAACGGCTCCCGCGCAGCGCCATCTTTAAAACATCGTCCAGTTGCTCCACCCTTCCGCTGCCGTTTGAAATGAACCTTCAAATTTGCCGGGCCGAAGCTGATAAGCGGCACATGAAAAGCACAAGTCAGCTCTCGCGCGGTCAACTCCAACACGGTTGGGTGTCAACAGGTTCTTCGGCCAAGCGAGGCTGCGTAGTTGCCGAGTAAACGAACTAATATTGAGAATAGCGGGTGCGATTCCAGTATCTTTGGTGTGAAGATCGAGTCTCCTTTGACCATCGCCTATTGTTGCTATCACACAACATTCAGATCTACCTTGCCATACGTGCTTGCATCTTCAGACTTCAACACTATCTTGAGGTGCTTGGACGCGATAGTGCATGAAGAACATCAACTGGTCGCATGATGTGTGTCCAGCGACTCGTAAGTAACAAGGTAGGGTCCATGAAACTAGCAGAACTGTTTCTTAGTCGCTCAACCACGATATCAGCTTGTGAGTCGCCGCTATGTACCAACCCCCAAAGAAGGCCGGGTATGTATTTGGCCGTGTAGTACCTCTGACTGTCGACAAGCCTCTTTTCTTGAAGTTCCTCCTCTGACCGCCAGTTCTTCACCGGAATTCAGTGCTGCCCAGGGTATTCCTGGCGGGCCAGCCATTAGCGGAAGCGACGTGGAGCAAACAAAGACCCGTGAAGGAACGTGAGTTGGAGCATCGTGAAAACAGGATCGCACAACTGAATTCAGGCAAATTGCCCTGCTTGTACATTCCCAGCCTCAATTTCTGATGTGACAAGCTGACTGAATGTACTCCGTTCCGTCAATTGGTAAGATTAGATGTTTCGGTTGACTATATCAATAGCTCGGGCCGGGCCTTCATTGTATCGGTTTCAAACGTTCGAGTTAGAGCGTCAGGGCAGCCATACGTAATATATTGGGCCAAAGGTGCCTCTGTTGAGCGAGGTCAAACGCTCAAGAGGCGTGTCCATGCCAATAATAATCCATGCCTGTACTGAAGGCGCCTGTGTCCGGGGCGGGAGCAGCGCACAGACAATCTTTGGGCTCGTGCCCCAGGCTTGAGCCGTTGTCCGAGTCAGGCAAGGCTTAAGTTAAGTTGGTGATGAAAGAAGGTGTGGTCTTCTCTATCTGTGCTGTCAGTCATGATTTTGTGTTTTAGTGTTAGTTTGACTTGCAAGGGGTTTGGCAGATGTCAGTCGTGCCCATGTGCCAGTGGGTTGGATTATGAACCACTCACATACCAATTGACTCTTTATTTGCGCCTCTAACCGCAAACGTCTCCTGTTTTGCCCCGTCGTCTCTTGAAGAGTTCATGAACGGTGCCCTAGATAGTAGATCGGGTCGTTGAGAAAGGGCTTCCAATTCATTGCTCTGACTCGTGTGAGAAGAAAGAGGATAAAAGTTCCTTTCACTGCTGAGTGTTGGAAGCCATCGGCAAAAGTTACTCATGCTTTAGATGGGAAATGCCTGCCTTGTGGCTCCCGTCCCGTCACAGCCCTTGGAGGGAAGGTACGGAAGTACATGGAGCCGAGCGCAACCGCAAACCACCTTCTGAGTCTCCATTAGACTACTCCACTGCACTTTAATTAGCAAAAGCGCAGACCTCATCTCAAACAAACTCGAGCGCGATCCTAGCATTCAGCTCCCCGCGGACGATCATACCCCATCGATCACCGCGCGCTGACGCTGACTGACGCTGAAGCTGGCGCTGGCTGACTGCTGGCGCCTGTGCCTGGCTGAGCGTACTAAGCGTGCTTTGCTGGGCCACCTGGTTAGGCTGGTATCTCGCCAGGATTCTTGATGCTATGATGCTTCCATCCATGGATATTTCTGGACCCTCATACCCCTGTTTTATCACTAATCGACGACTCGAATCCATCGAATCTGCTAGGCAGAATGGAGTACATATCAAAGACCTCAAACTCCAGTGAGCAACCCGCTATCAACAGCAGCACTCAATGTCAAACCTCTGCGAACCATGCTGGATTTTGTGGTGGTTCGAGAATAGTTCGAGCTTTGAGTGTCGATCCGCAGCGTGGTTTGATCTTCCCTCTACAAACGCTGGCTCACATATCGCCCAACCTCTGAGGCGAACTTGAGCCAAGCCTTACCAAGCCTTACGGGGGCCATCCTTGTACGAGGGCTGTAACGAAGTAGAGCACTGTGATTGACTGAACCAGCTGTCTCGAACTAGGTGGTTCGTGCGAACCCCCTGCCACAGTGGGCATACCGGTTGGGGCGCCAATCCAACGGTCTCCAAGTTGTCTGGACTTGCATGTGCGCTACCACTTTGAGCTAGGTAGCTGCCATCTTGCTTGGCCTTGCCGGGAGCCCGATATGCGAAAACGACTGGGTTCATGGGGGCGCCTATACTTCCCTCTCATCCCAGGCATCCATGCCTAAAATACATCAACTCCTAAGTCGTGGGTCTTCAGCTGTGTGCTGACACGATCAGAGAGCTGCAAATGAGACATACTCAGACGAGTGGCTTGAGATCCAGAAGGCCTCATATTATCGAATGAGACAGCCTGCTTGTAAGCGGGCTAGTCTGGCAACAAGGTTGAATCACTAAAGCTGTGACGATGGATTGCCTGGCATCCATACTTTGTAACGATAAATTCCATGCATTGCTTCGTGGCATTGCCTCGAGATTGGATGCTGAAGGCTTGATGTTGGCTGGGCAATTGCAATTGCAATGAACATGGTGCACACTAAGAGGAGAGCACCGTTCCTTGCATGTAGAGAGACACGGAAAAGATTTTCAAGAATCCATATATGGAATTGTATGAAATAGGTAAAGTACAGTAGCATAAATTTCGTTACTTTTCTTAGGCCATTACTGTCTTTTGTGACCACGTGCCAAACAGCCACCTTTACGACAAGGTAGGTACCAACGCTCCCTAGGTTACTTATTTCCACACATCAGCCCGTATTTCCGCCATTGCTTGCTGAACCACTCAAGGCTCCATTGTATTTCATCCATCCGTATCGAGCACTTAAACAATTGTTGTCCAAGCCCTCCCGAGTTCAGATTAAACACTCCCTGCCCTTTGTCAAGGTGAAGGCGAACAAAGAAAAACCGGACCCGGCAAGTTCCCCCCATGCGAAGATCGCAGCAACGTGGACCAGAGGGCGTCCATGATGAGCTGGTGCAGAATTAGGGGGGGTGTGGGTGTGTAGCGAAGGTACCTAACCTAGCCTCAAAGCTGGAGACGACGATAGGCGCCAACGCCAACGCCCCCCTCAGACAAGGCCAAGGCAAGGCAAGACATGAAAAGACACGACAAGGTCGCGGCTGTGCAAGGCGATGAGGTACTGTCGAGAGCGTTGCGGTGTACGTCGTTGTACAGCAGTTCGTCTGCGCAGAAAGAAGATGGTGTTGTCTACTAACTACCCTGGTTTACACGATGACAGGTGCCAAACCCGGTGGTTGTCTTGAAAGTGATGCTGAGGCCATAGTGGTATGGTATGGCTTATAACGGTCGGTTGGTCAAACAAAGATGGGGAACTTGGTCGAGGCTCGATTAAGGCGAGACTCGGGATAACCTCATTTTGCAGGTTCGTATTGGGCCAACTCATTGGGCATGATGCGCTCTGCTCTTGCTTGCGTCGCATCACCTTAACCTGTCTTTTCTTTTTCTTCATCGTTTCTCGGTGTCATCTTATTCTTCTCCGGCTCCAACTCGCATTTCTTCAGGAAAAGATGGGGACATGGCTGGCTCGCAAGGTACGGAACCAACACCAACATCAAGACCAACACCGAGACGCATGGCCAGCGATGCGATGCGATGCCCTTCTCCAACGTTTATCCCCGGCCTGTCGATGTCCTCTGCCTTATTACCAAACGCATCGACTCCACTCACCTCACTTCTTCATCCTTCATTGATTGACACGCCTCAGATACCCCTGTCACCTCTATTGTCGACACCCCTCCCATGTATTCTAGGAGCTCGCTCCTTGACCATCCCGTTCGCTCTCGAAGCTCGTGCTTCTCGCTATTTTCTGGGCTTCTTCGTCACGTAGGTACATTATAGGCCGGGCTTCCTGTTAAGGCACACCATATTCACCGTTTCCTGGGGATACAATCAGACCCTGATTTTCTTCGCTGCACCGCCGTCTCCCCACACCGTTACGTCGTTGCCGCCGCCTCTTTTCGACCCGACGACTTCTTCTGGTCTTTCTGTCTGATATTACTTTCCGGGTTGGTCTTTTCTTTCTTTTTCTATTGCCTCCGAGTCCACTTCTTAGCCTCGTTTAGCTTGAGCTTCCATCCAGCTCTGGCTCCTCGTGTCTAGACCTAGACTAAGACTAGAGACAAGAAGAAGAACAGAAGAAGCAAAGCCATCTAATCCCTAACGTGGGTCCAAGGTCCTGCGCATAACTTATAGCTACTCGAGCTCATACTAAGTTAGTAGGGGCCCAGCGGAAGATCTGACCGACGTTTTCTCTTTATTCAAAACCGACGACTCTCGAAGATCTTCTTCGCCTCCCACGCATTGTCACCTCATCGACTCAGTTGTCTCTTACAACCTAAGATAACAGCTCGTGAGATAACAAGCCTTACATTGGCCTCATTTACCTCGATTGGCGCCCCACGACTTGCTCTGCCTCACCATATCATCCTATTTCCATCTATTGGTTGAAGAGAACCCTTGACATCACCAATCACATTGTTCTCTCCCGGTCAACGCCTTGGAGCCACGCTTAATGATCTGAACAGCCATCGCTGTTGCCTCCCGAGACAGTTCTTCTCCTTTTGCATCCTTTGTGGCAACCTGGTACCTGACAGAGCCCAACTGTGTCAATACCTAACCCAGCTGCCCACCATTACGCATCATTCATTACGAGAAGGCTTCCACTACTACAGTGCACAGCTGCTAGGCATTAAAACAACGACAACTATCTCTCCGAGGATTTGGCGTAGCAACTTCACTACCAAATCTCAACCTCACGAATACAGTTCAACCACCCGGAGCCTGGTCCATCTATAACACGGACAAAACGGACCGGACACAAGGAGTTTCCTCACCCCCTGATATACAACGCCCTCAAGCAGCGCCAGGCTTCTCGAAGCCGCTGCAACAGCTACATCTTAAAGAAGTAACCAGCGAAAGTCTCCAACCTGGCCCAACTCAAGAGCGAGTCTCCGCTCTGCCTCTTGCGGGCAGAGTTACCATCCATCGTGGGTGTGGAGGACCATATCAACCTGGGGCGCACGCCTCGCTCCTATGCTAACGGTCCTTACGTGGGCAGACTGGGTGGCCAGGTGGATTTTGCCGCTCTTTTGAAGGCATCTGAATCTCATGAGCCTTCTGTCTCTCCGCCTCGCCAAACCCAGCCTGCTCCAGTCCTAGCCTATCAACAACCTTCGTCCAAAGTATCACCCGTTTCATCCCGACCTGTTGCGCTTGCTGCGCCTCCTCCAACTGCAGCTCCGACACAGATGTCCTCTGGAAGACGAGGCATGCCTCCCCACGCTGTAGAGCAGCAACCCGTTAAGAAGCAGAGCAAGTGGTCACCAGAGGAGGATGCACTCATTATCGAGCTTCGGGGAAGTGGTATGAAGTGGGAGGACATCTCAAAGCGTTTGCCGGGCCGGAGTGCGATTAGTTGCCGGCTACACTACCAGAACTATCTCGAAAGACGCAGTGAGTGGGACGAAGAACGCAAGAACAAGCTTGCCAGACTCTACGAAAGGTGAGGAGACGGTATTCAGTCACAAGATGTCGCACTATTATGTCTTGTGGCTTTTCCATATCAAGGAAGAAAGCTGACAAGACGATAGATTTAAGCCAGAGATGTGGGCTAAAGTTGCAGAAGAGATGGCAGTTCCCTGGCGAGCAGCAGAGGCTATGCATTGGCAACTTGGTGAAGCAGACATGGCTCGACGAGCAGGTGTTATTCCCTTCTCCCTAGCCGCGGTCAATGTCGACAACAACAACAGCCACCGAGGCTCGCCTTCACGCAGTCACATCCATTCTCAATCCCAGGGTAGCATGCCTCGCGATCTTGGAGCCCCATCGCCCCGGACAATGTACAACAGAGCTCCCCCAATGCCCGCCAGTAGTCGGACCATCGTTTCCCGCCGAGAGTCGATTCCACCGCCTCCTCCTTTGCCCATGGCCCACGATTCCGCCGAAGTCCACTACGTGCCAGGACCAGGGTTGGCCCCAATCCAGAACCAACCACCACCACCTAGGAGTGCGGGTATGCTCCCTGGAGTCGCTGAACTCACTGGTGGTGTCAGTCCCTACAGCACGCCTGTGGCAGGACCTAACTTGGGATCTATGACCGGGGTAGGCCAAGGCCCTTTGTTCTCAAGCCTCGCCAGTTACTCGATGGAATCGGCCGGGTCCAAGCGAAGAGCTTCTCCAGATCAATATCAGCAGGAAACAAATCACCGACGACGCATCGCATAGTTTGCACTACTCCTAGGTAGTGGTATCACATGCGCACTTGGGAGTTGGGCTCTGGATCTTTCTTGGCATTCCCTTTGCTGCTGATTTGGCAAAGGATGGTGTTTGGGTTACTGCTAGCGACGACGAATGTACGGCTTTTATCACGATGGATTTGGAAAAGGGAGATTACATGACTGCATAGACATGAAACAGAACAGGAGATTCGGAACTGACAAGGTGTTTGCCTTGAGCGATTTGGGAATGGCTCTTGCATTGTCTTCTTCTGGAATGAAGAGGCTGAAAAGAAGGGTTTGGTTTGGATTTGATTGCAACATACTCAACAATTACAGCAGATATTGTACTCTGGTTGACGATGGGATGGGACAGGATGGAATGTGGATATGACTCAACGCAAAGAAAACTTTGGTGGAAAAAATATGGTGTTATTTTCTTTTTCTTTCGATTCTCTGATTGTCTTTTACTATGATATTGTTTATCTTTTTATTTTTATTTTTGCATAATTCAGAGGCGTCTGAATGGCACTGGATGTTGGGTTGGTTGGAAACCCAGCAATGGAAGGGAAGCATCAGGGGCATGAGGCCAGGGGTGGCCTTGGTAAAAGGAGTTGAGAGAGATGCAAGGTTGTTTTTGTTGCACAGCATTTGCTTTTAATCGTCTTGGCTGTTGTTTTCACTAGTTTGATAGACATGGCTGGGGATATGATAGAGAAGAAATCGGAGTAGATGATGGATGGCCTGTACAGTTAGTATTGTTGTTACCTTGTTTGAAAGAATATTTTGGATACAACGCAAGTCCAAAGGCGGGCTACAGCTCTTGGATGGTTTGACAAGCATATACCTGCAGCGTAACTCGGTGAACAATGACTTTCAACGTTGGTATCCATATCCATATCCGGGGCATTTTCTTTGCAAACGCCTACAAAGTTTTGACTTCTATCGTACCATATCATAGCGTACGTTGCTTACCGTGCATGCCGTCTCACGACGGTCGACTACATACCACCCACCAGTTATCCTTCTCATAACCACTCTCCACCACGGTGCCCCCAGCTGCCACAACATCCTCCTCAAGCTCACCCTCCTTGTACAGGTGGTAATAGCGCTGGAACGTACCGCCTGGCTCCTGGCCCTTTGGCTTGCGCATCACCCATGATACTAGGCGGTCCTGGTCACTGCCCACGTCCCACCCACGACGGCTCGACGATTGCTCGAGCGCCCAGACGTAGATGAGCACATGACCAGCCCCGGGAGTTGCGCAGGCCAGCAGTGCGGCAATAGCAGCTTGCCGACGCTCGCGGGTCGACATGTGGTGTATGACAGCGATGCAGATGACAAAGTCTACTGCGCTCTGACGGTAGGGCAGGTCAAAGCCATCTGCGACCGCTACATCGACGTCAGAGACTCTGGGGTCAAGCTCAACACCGTCCTCCCGCGGCCGGCGCAGCTCAGTCCGGGCGAGCTGGACGAGTGCTGGACTCCGATCGGAGCCAAAGATGTGAAGGGCCGGGTTGACGCGTAGATACTTGCCGTTGCCGCAGCCGACGTCGAGACCGACACTGCCGGGAGATTGGTCAAGCAGGAATCTAGCCACACGGGGCCAGGGCTTGTGGCGGGTGGCCGAGAAGTGCGGCGCGATGGCCTCGTAGACGGCGTGGACGTGGGTAGCCTCGTACGTCTCTGGCGCCTCTTCCGCTGCAGATTGTGAGAATGTGTCTGACTGTGACTCTGCTGGAGCTGGAGGTTGGTTGACTTGAGAGCTAGGTTGCTCGAGTGGTCTGTTCTCTTGATCTCCAGCCGGTGTGGCCGATGAACCACTTGCCATGATGGATATAACCAACGAGTGATGACGGATTTCTTATTCAGGTTCCGTGCGGATTCGTCGAGACAGGGAATCCTGTGGAGTAGAATATTTCCTAGATAGATCTTTTTGGCCTGAGATAATCTAGGGAGGGGTGTGATTTAGGGAGATGAGGTGGATGTCTGAGCGTTGGACGATACTACTATCACAGTTGAGTTGGTTCTGTTGTAGATGGTAATGTAATTTCTCAATATCCAGGCTTTTTTTCTCCCATGGATTTGTTAGTTGATGCCCTGGTCTGCGGGTGACGGGTGTGGCCCGCGATTATTAGTGGAGTACATTTTTTGGGGCGGAACCGTTTTGTGGCTTGAGCCAGATCTTCACTCATTCTTTAGCTTTAAATTACAATAAAGTAACCATCATGAATAATGCCTCATCAGCAAGTATATGGCTTCATGATTCAAGTGGTCGAGTTTCTGCCAAAGACTGCCCCGTGCGAGAGCGGGATAGAGGTGGCCGGTGTCAAGTTGATGAGGACAAGACTAAAACATGGTCTAGGTGATGAGATGAAAGAAACAGACTTGAGATAACATCCCCTGTTCGATTTTGAGGCCCCTTGTCACGAACACCTCGGATCCGCCTCCAGGCCTCAAAAAACTTCTTCAGGGTCCCTGGCCTGGTGTCTTATTATCGTCGACCCCACAATCTCATCTCTCTCTCATCCCATCACTCGTCTTCACATCCCATCACCCCATTCACAGGGCTCGAAATCAACGGGGATAGCCAGCCACTCCGTTAAAGACAGAACCAACAAGTCCGTGCCATACCAGGGAACACTTCTGGCGTCTTCTACGCCCCCTCCACCACCACGACTCGCGTGTCGAATATAGGCGGATAATCTTAAGCGGTTGAGGTTCGTGTCAGGGGTTTTAGCTGTGGGTATGGGTGGGTGCTCCCGCTCGTTGAAGGATATGCTGCACGTCATCTCAGGTCGGGACCGAAGCCTCAAACCCTCAGTCAGCAGAGCAGCCTAGAATTTGGCGTCTTGGCCGAGAATCCTTGGCTTCCTCGTGGTTGCAGACAGGGCAATGCAACGTGGAAATTATCCGCGATTGACAAGGGGACCGAAACAAGTAAGTGATATTAGGCTTCTATTGCCCCCTGAGGCCTCGGTCAAGACAGAATCGTCAGATGGTTGGTGATTGCTGTTGGTGTCCAAGGTATCCCCTGTCTATCACATCTGACACGAACTGTCCATCTCACTCACTCGCTTATAGCGGCGGAACCGTTGATCTGCGGCAGAGCAGCATGTCTCTTATGCAAGCATAGTAGGTATTCATATTTTATTCAATTCATTGACGCATGTAATACTACCCTTGTATATCATCCAACTTTTGTTTCATCATAAACGTCCAGCGCTATATGTCATACTCTCATTTCCTGCCAGTGTTGAGAGGGCTGTTGGCATCAAAAACGTCTGTGGTGATGAGATCGGGATATGTCACGCCGCCCTGCTTGAGCGCACTATCCATGACTTCCATGATGGCAATGCTCTCAGACCAAGGCATAGAAGCGCTCTCCTTCTTGCCGTCGCGCAGGCATCGCGCACACTCATCTGCCTCCCAGTACATGCCATGACCCCAACCGTTTCGTTCGGGGTCTGTGGGGATCGGGCAGTTTACCACTTCAACCTTGCCATTGGCATCCGACTTGATGACCTTATACTCGGTAGGTCGGAACGCAGGACCTGTGACTTGAATCTCGCCCTTGGAACCTTGGATTCGAATCGCGGGACCGCCAGTGAAGAGGCCATCGACATCGGTGGCAATACGTAGTGAAGTGGTCGCAATGCCGATGGTGTTGTGCTTGGGGAATTGGCAGATGATGCTCGTCGACTCGTCGGCGCCGGTGCGGTACTTGTTGATGGAAGCCACAACATTGGGGGGCTCCTTGTCGGCCTCGGGCTGGATGTGGTAAAGAGACTGGAACACCCAGGTCAAAGAGTAGATACCGATATCGAGAAGGGCACCGCCGGCAAGATCAGGGTTAACCATACGGTTGGAGTCCTCGAATTCGAGATCGCCGTTGTCGGCGTTCTTGTTGAAAGAAATATCGGCTGGAGAGGGTTAGTTGTCTCGTTCAACGAAAAGTGCTAGAAGCACTCAATAGAGGTGTATGCATACCCAGGGTCCTGTAGACAGTGCCAATGGCACCAGACTGGAGCAACTCCCGCACCTTGATGCTGAGAGGGAAGTATCGTGTCCAGACAGCCTCCATAAAGAAGAGGTTCTTTGACTTCGCAACCTCGTATAGCTTCTTGGTCTGCGCCGCGGTGACAGTAAGGGCCTTTTCGCAAAGGACATTCTTACCGGCCTCAAGGGCCAGAATAGCGTTCTGGAAATGGTGGCTGTGAGGTGTAGCGACGTAGATAATCTCGACATCAGGGTCGGCGACAAGCTCAGCGTATGAACCGTAGACAGCGGCAGAGGAGGGACCGTCAATCTTCTTAATGAAGTCGCGAGCGCGGTCGACGGAGCTGGAGGAGGCTACTGCAACGATCTCGTGGCGCACATCGTTGACATCGCGGATAGCGGGGTTGGTGAGAATATCCTTAGTAAAGTCTGGTGGTGAGTAGTTAGTATCATGATGAAGCACTGGGTTGAGGCTGTAACTCACTCTCGGCGATGCCACCGGTGGCCAAAATACCCCATTTAGCAGTGTAAGGAGCCATGATTACAATTCTTGATAATTCAAAACGTTTGTATATTTCACCAAGTTGCTTCCAATACCGACGAAGAGGTGGTTGAGAAGTCCAGGTTAAATATTCTCGCCCACGTCAACAGCTTCAGTGACGTGACTTTATCCTGAGCTGCAGCCCCTCCGATGGAGCTATGGCGGGGTAACGACAAAACATCCAATATGGACCAATCTCACGACTCAGGACAAAGAGGTTTTGTGGAGGAGATAGTCGAAATTGCTTCATTGAGTAAGTCCGGCGATAATCCCGGCTAAATAAGTAACCCCGGGCGAGATACTGCTCTATTTGGACAGCTCCAACAGTATTCAATGAATATATCGAGGTCCCTGGTTACCAAGCCGTGTGTTTCTTTCAACGGCGTGACTCATTCTCAGTAGATACTTTGTTGTTTTTGCTTCATCCGCGGGCTGTTTCTTGAGACATTGGTTGATTCCCCAAGAAGAACCCCGCGTTGATATGCGGGGGTTGAAAGGTCGAGGACGGAAATAGCTCCGCATGTCATGGATCAAAACGTCATTCAAGTATGTTTTCATGTCCGGATTATTTCCAACTTCTGAGGTGTGTACGAAATAGGTGCTTATACATTGATAGACTATGTTATTGAAAGTTCACAGAATCCTCTTTTCATGTTAAATACGGCAGATAACAATGAGAGGATTCTGTGAGGACGTTGGCGCTTATTTTGATCGGAAGTCCGTTGACCCAACATCAACAAACACTCTTTGCGCGGGGACGCCTTGTGTGATCAGAAACTACGATTGGCTGCCTTGCAATATGCTGGTGGTCGGAATTGACGCCATATGCAGGCCGTTTGAGGCTCAAAATGTCGTAATTAACCAACATCACCACTTGAGCTATTCCTAACTTCCATCTACCATCGCCAATTAAGTTCTACCTACCACAACACATTCCTTTACATCAACACCTGAAATCTGACACAAAAACAAACTCGATTGCTGCAAAGTCAATATATAATTGCCTGTGGAATTGTTAAGTTCAATATGGCTGCCAAACTAGCCAAAGATCTCACCCTCAAGGGCTCATCCACTGCCATGCCAAAGCTTGTCTACGGTACTGCGTGGAAGAAAGAGAGGTCGGCAGACCTTGTATACACGGCTCTCAAGCACGGGTTCCGTGGTGTCGACACAGCGGGCCAACCCAAACACTACAATGAGAAGGGTGTAGGCCAGGGTGTCCAGAGAGCGATCAAGGACGGCCTCATCACTCGTGAAGGACTCTTTGTAAGCTTCTACCTCTATGTACACGCCTGAAAAGACTTGTTGAGACTGACCCGCGTTTAGTTGCAAACCAAGTTCTCACCCCCAGGAAATCAGGGTGAGAGCGCGCCTTATGATTTGGACGCACCGCTCGCGGATAAGGTTCATCAGTCAGTGCAGTCATCTCTGGCTTACTTCACAATTGAGGGCGAGGATCCCTACTTTGACAGTGTCCTCCTACACAGTCCTCTACAAACCATCGATGATACAGTCACGGCATGGAAGGTGCTCGAGTCCTACGTGCCCCACAAGATTCGCAACCTGGGCATCTCCAACACGACACTCCCTATTCTAAAAGCACTCCACGATGCAGCCTCTGTCAAACCTAGTGTCGTCCAGAATCGCTTTTACCCGGACACACGCTTTGAGGTGGAACTCAGAGCTTATTGTAGGCAGCAGGGCATTGCCTTTCAATCTTTCTGGACGCTCAGTGCCAACCCGAGACTCGCTGTCACCAAGCCGGTCAAATCTATCGCGGAGAAGGCTGGCGTCGCCCAGGTAGCGGCGTACTACGCTCTGGTATTGGGTCTTGAGGGAGTCACAGTCCTTGATGGAACGACGACTGAGACTCACATGAAGGATGATCTGGAGGGTATCGAAAAGATTGCCTCCTGGGCAGAAACGGACGGCGCAGCCGAGTGGGCTTCTGCTTTGGGGGAGTTTAAACAAAGTATTGGGGAGAACTAAATGTATCGATCACAGCTATGAGACTTTATCCTTGGGGCATTTACCATCACCAAAGGTATCCTCGTATCGCTTGATAAGCAATAACTTGAACTGCCTTTCGTCAGATCTTCGCCAGTCTTCATTCTCTCATTCTCCATTATGATGTGCTTGAGTCTTTCTCGCTTCGATTGCGAGTCTGCCTGCCTGCTTCACTGAGACAAAGGGCCACATCACGGCCATATCAAACTTCGGAGTGATCGGTGGCTCGGCCTTACCTTTAATTATTTATTAAGGGAACCATTCCCTCAACTCAAAATTCGAGTGCATATAAACCCAGCCATCCCTCCTCCTTTCCTCTACCGAGCTGTTTGACCCTTCATTGACTTTGTGCTTCGTCATTTGTCTATTCTGTTTTGTCAATTTCTACCACCGCCCTCCAGGACTTCACCATTGTTTTGCTCGAATTAGTCCAACATACAAGTAAGGCATTCTCACGGTTATCTCAATCACACATAATCACGTACCTATCTATTTCATTCTCCAAACATTTCTCTATTTTACTCTTAGAGGAGACGCACAATAATCGCCTTCCTCTTACACACCTTTTCTGTGTTTTCTGTTCTTGGTTACTGATGCACTGTCGCTGCAGCGATGGTAAACCACAAACCACTGCAGGTTAGCCAACCTGCGACACGTACCAAGCCAGCGATGAGATCTACGGCAAAGAACTCACAAGCGAAAAGTTTGGCAAAGACTAAGAAAGCGAGCGAGAAGCCAAAGAAAAAGAAGAGGCGAAAAGGACAGCCTTTCACTCACATAAAGAGACATAAAGTGCAACCAGATCCTGTCACTAAAACAGAAATACCTCTTGAAATTGCAGAAGCTGCAGAAACATTAATGGCTATGAAGGCAGGGACGACTCGCACTTCTTAGCTAGTTGCTGTCACTGTCCGGCACTGTCACTGGCAACCTACCAACTCCATCTCTGTCACAAAACCAACTCTTTTCTATTTGTTTTTCGTTTACCTCTTTTTCCAATACTTGAATCTCTCCTTCAATTTGTTATTCACCTCGACTCTCATCACTATCCCTTGACATAGTCGCCATATCGAGGAACAGGAATAGTTTGATGTTGATTATTCTCACAATAGACGAACTATCCTCGCTCGTCAAGTTGATCATCAGCCATGAGTATTCGTCGAGACGCCGTGGAGCGGGATTTCGGTCTCCGGCCTCAAGTTGGTAAGCCTCCTAAAATAGCATCTTTGTCAAAACACCCTCACTAATTATCCTGTTCAGGCTTGCGCGCCATAGTTCGCCCCAGGGTGCCTGTTGAGTATTCCGAAGAGGCTGAGCCATCACCCGCTGAGACAAACTTCTCTTTCAACGCGACCGAGTCTACACAGGGCATGCTTGTGCAAAAACCCTCCCGCGCTTTGCCAACCCAAGCCCATGAAAATCAAGGAGACGATCGCTCCCCGACCATTTCCCCTACCAACGTCCACAAGGACCTTCCTCCTACCTCGAACAACAAGACCCAAAAGAGGCGCCGTAGCAATGAGTCCCAGAAGAGCAACGAGGAGGAAGATCTCACTCTTCCATCTCATTTCCCACCTTGCCCTATTGATCGACCTCTACCCCGCGATATTGCCCATTGGCGTGATGGGTGCCGAGCAGTTCAACGCCCCGATGGGACTGTCAACAGTTACGATGTCGTCATGTGGTCCATGACGAGAAAGGGAGGAGTTGCCAACCCCTGGCCTAAGCTCGATGAGGGACTCCAGGCAATCGAGGACATGAAGAAGGATACCATCGACCCCGTTGAAATCTGGCGTCGACAACAGGAAGAGGAAGAGGCAGCCAGAGCCAAAGAGGAGCGTCGTCAAGCAACCAAACGACGGTATCGACCTCGTGGCCAGATCGACAAGGAACGTGCTGAACGACGAGCTGCCCTAGCTGCTAAGCAAGCCCAAGAGAAGCTCGAGAAAGCTGGCAGTGCTACTATTCAGGGGGAGGATACCGGCGATATTCAGGAGCCTCAGACGGAGGAGGCTGATCTCTGAAAGAGGGGAGAGAGGAGACAGTAATACTGCATTCGAGCACTTATTTTTTTATTTCGGCCTGGAAGAGGCGATCCGAGATTCTTTGACAAGGAATATGGATAAGGGACATAAGTTCATCCTTGTATTCTAGATCGGTAGTCTTTCGTTATTTGTGTTTTTCTTCTTTGTTTTAGTTTTAGTAATTTGACACATATGTGTTCATCAAACGCCCCTTTTATGCATTCTCAAAGTTTTCTTTACTTTTGTTCTAACTTCCCAATATCTTTTGCGAAAGTGTTGGCTACAATAAAGGGGAAACACGCTGTCGCCTCCATGTAAACCTTGTGTATAGTGGTCAGTTTAGCCCGCATATGAGGATACATATGTTAACTTACCTTGACACTGTCAGCACCAATTTTAATCTTTCCCCATGATACAGCCTCATCTGGTCTGGCGCCTGCGTCACTGCCGTCGAATTCTTGGGCTGTGTTGATATAGACAGCTGACTCGGCACCATTGCGCATCAAGCATGCGTTGGCAATGTGGTGCTTGATGATACCACCACCGAGAATGATCATGCCGGCTCGCTTGGCTCGAACAGCAATAGTGTTAATCCGACGGATATCTTCGACCAGGTCGATCTTAAGCTGCTGAGGAGAGGACTTGAAGGTGTGGAAGTAGAGCATGTCGCCCAGACTTCCATCAGTGATGGCCGGGCAGAACACGGGGATGTTGTTCTTGTAAGCCCAGTAGTAGACGGATCGCTCGTCGTTGATCTCCTTGCCCAGTCGGTGAATTACCTTGGACGGTGTCCAGTTGATCTCATCCTCAGTGCCCTTGCTGGCCTCCTGCTCCTCAAGCATCTTGTCGAGGATGGGGACTACCCAGTCTTCAAAGGCACAGTAGTTCGCATTAGGAACGACGAGGTTACCGATACGGTTGAGGCCCTTGCGGCGGAGATCAGCACCAGGAGTGCTGAAGGAACCGACGTAGGTGTCACCAAGACATTTAATGAAGTCCTCCTCAATTCCGCCAGCGGTGGTGACGATGCACGAGACGTGGTTGTGCTCTACGAGCCATCGAAGAACGCCTCGGAGGCCCGAAGAGATAAGATTGGAAGTGTAGCCCAGGAAGATGGTGGTCTTGTCACCCGTCTCAGGATCTTGCCACGCACGCTGTAGGCAGTTAGCCAGCCTGTCTTGTTATTCTCATAGCAAACCGAATATAGAGTTCTCGGTTATTTCGAGGTGGAGCGCACCATGTCATTGATAATTCTCACGGCTTCACACATGGACGACGCCTGGAACCCCATGTGACGCATGCCCTCAAAGAGATCCTCAGCGGTGATAGGACCCTTAAGTTTGTTAAAGTCCAACTCCTCGACTTTCTGGGCATCCTTGGGCATCTCCTCGGACTTGACCAGAACAGCATCTGTGGCCGCTGAGGGCGGAGCGTCTCCGTTGGAAGCCATGGTAGTGAAGTTGAGGTTGTAAGTTGTGAGTCGTAAGTTTCAAGTCGTAAGTTGTGGATTATGGATATCACAGAATGGAGATGCGAAGGCTTAGTAAACGTTTCGTAGGACACTTGAATTGGCCGAAACTCAAAGAAAGAACAAGTAGGAATTTGTGTTATGAACTTTATATACGTTGTCTTTATCTCAAATTCTTTAATTTTTGCCCCTCAGTGTTTAATCGGCCGGTTGACTTTATTTTTCATGATTTCTTCCGTGAGAAAATCCCGGCTCTCGGCTCCGCATTGAAAAAACTCGGCGGGGTCTATCGGGGCTCAAAACTGGGCGTGCATGTATCGCTCCGCAGCCTTTTTGCTGACATGACCATTAAAGGTCTAGCGTCTCGCGGCAATTGTGGTTCAAGCCCCCTGAAAGCCGACCCTTCCTTCCACCACTAAGCGCCCATGCCCATGCGACAGTGTCCATTTCATTTGCAGGAACATGTGTCGGGTTGGGGGTCGTCGCTTGGGCCCAGCCTGCGTCTGCGTCTACATCTGCGTCTACGTCTGCGTCTGCACGCCTGAGGCTTGTCTTCAATCCTCCACTTCAAACCTCCAACCTGCATCCATCGCGAAAGGCACTTGCAGCCTTTGCATTACAACCACATTTCATCGCCCATTCTTCGTCGCGGCTTTAAGCATTCGGATACAATATCGCTAATTACCTTTACGCCTGTTTCAACGCTCCATTTAATTCTGCTTTTCGCCGTGCGACCTAGTTGCTTCCGTGGCCGACGCGACATCGACGAACAAGAAAACGACACGACGAGACCTGCGAGAGTTTAATCGCTGCTGCAACAAAGTAAATCACCTGGGAAACAAACTATCAGAAACACCGACGTCACGCAGCCGCATCACCGGGCGTTACAGCCCCGCCAGCATCAAACTTAGGTGCATGGGCTGCTTACTATAAATCAACCGATTCCCTTGGGTTTCCTTAACCCTTTGAGAAATGTATGTGCCCAAGCTCTCTATTCAATTATCATAATATCTCGGAACATGAAGAACGATACTCGCGCAGGTGGCCGCGCAAATAAGCGCTACAAACGCCCGCCTCGATCGCGATCTCCATGCTGACTCCATCGTCAATATCCTAGGGCATCAAGATACTCACGTTACGAACGGTCCAGATCGCCGCGTGATCGCTCGCCTGACCGCTTTGATAGAGCTGCACCATACGCCGACGGAGATAGACGCCGTCCTTCTGATGCCCGAGCAGGCAATGGCGGTTTCCCCCCCGGACGTGACTTTGGAGATCCTTTAAGACGCGAACCGCCTAGGGGACCGAAAGCCTTAATCGATGCGCCTAGTGGACCTCGTGGTGGGGGATTTGGTGGTGAGTTCCGAGGTGGTCGGGGGCGAGGGCGCGGTCGTGGCTGGTCGTCGAGAGACGATAGTAGAGATCGGGGCCGTGACAGAGATATCGATTTTCGTGACCGTTTTCACGACGATAGAAGTCGTGAACGCGACCGCGACCGGGATAGAGACTGGCGCGAACCTCGAGATTTCAGGTCACGACGCTCCCCTATTGGCCGTGCGAGATCACCTACGCGAGACTTTCGAGACCGAGACCGAGACGGACCTTTGGGAGTAGATGCAGATCGATCTCGACGCGGCTCCCGGGATGGAGGACCCCCTTCCGCAGGGTCGTCTTCGTCCGACCCCCAGTTCGGTATGGCGCCTTACCCCCGTGGCGGAGGATTCCATCGAGGACGTGGTAGGGGAAGAGGTGACTGGTCTTCAGATCGAGGTCGTGGAAGGGGGCCTTATATGGATGATAGAGGTGATCGCTACCCACGCAGTCGGTCTCAGGAGGGCCGCTGGGGACGTGACCGCGATGATAGGGACCGAATGGACCGAATGGACCGCTATGCTGACCCAGATACCCGGCGCGATATTCGAGACGACCGCGGCGATCCCCGAGACCGCGAACTATTTCGAAACAAGCTGGAAGCTCGCGCCAATGCCGGTCACGATTCAGGACTCTCAAGCAAGGAGGTATCACCTCCTCCTGTTGCGCCGTCTGCACCTGCTTTCGGTTCCGTGTCCAATCGAGGTTTGAGTGTAGGAGAGGGGTACGTTTCTGCCAGCGCTGCAACGAAGATCCCGCCTACTGCGCCCCGGGCATTTGGCGACCGACCGCCTTCTGCTGGACATGATCCAGCCATGCCTCCAGTTGGTCTCGGTAAATCGATGATTCACGACGGCCCTTCGATCCCAGTCGGACCTCGAGCCCAGCAACCTCCACCACCGCGACCTTCTAGCAAGCAATGGATCAATCCGAACTTGAAGAAAGCGCCCGATTCGCCCAAGTTGATGAGATCGCCGAGCTTTGTACAACAACGACCGCCATTACGACGTGACAGCTCGCAATACGATCATTACCACGACGACGAGAGGCGACCACGTAGTAGCGATGCGAAGTCCGACTCCCAATACGACAATCGGGCTCGATCGAATTACAGCGCCGAACCGGGAGAGATTACAGTCAAGTCTGAGCGAGAGTCGCAATCTGCGAGGGCGTCGATGGACAGGGATACAAGACCGACTAACGCTTCTAGACGGGATTCTTATCGATCTGGCCCATCGCCTACCATGGAGAGCATGCCAAGGTTCGGTCAGATGGACGAGCGAGCAAAAGAGCTAAGAGAACCCCCGAAGGAAACGCCCCGGCGCAAGCGCAAGCGACCTGTCGTTAAGGTGGTCAGATTTGAGGTGCCCCCGAAACCAGCGCCGGTAGAGCAAAATTCTGAATCCGACGATGACGATGATATGGCGGACTACTTCGACATGGAGATTGGGAAGACGGAGGCTGAACTCAGCAAATTGGAGAAACCGAGCCTCCCAACACAGGTCATGGCTCGTTTTGCGGCCCTGTCCCACGGAGCAATGGTCAAGATTGTTGGCGAAGGTGAAGGACTGATTCAGATGGTCCAAGAGCTGCCAGAGGCAGTGAACAAGCCCCTTATCGAAAAGACCAAAGAGCCCACACCGATCGAACAGGGTACGAAACAAGACGTCGAGATGGCAGACGCTGTCGATGCTGCGAACAAACCCGAATCAGAACCGGCAAAGTCACCACAGCAGGAAACACCGAACGAACCTGAGCCAGAGTTGTCTATTAATGTTCGAAGGTCTGAAGAGCCTGTTGCGGAACCCAGTCCAAGCTATACGCCAGAACTCGCACACGAACCCGCTGAGCAATCCGTTCAACACCCCGCCAAGAAGCCTGTTGAGGAGCCTGTCGAGCAGTCTGTCGAGCAGCCTAGCGCACAGCCTGATGAGGAAACTGCTGAGAAGCCCGACAAGAAATCTGATGAAGATTCCATTGAGAAGCTGAGGGAGAAGTCCGTCGATAAGTTGGTCGAAAAACCCATTGAAAAGCCTGTCGAAGCATCTGTCGAAACAACTGTCGAGAACCCTGTTGAAGAGTCTGTTCGAGAGCCTGTACAACAGCCCGAGCAAGAAAGCGCCCAAGCTCCCGCCGCACCCGAACCCGAACCAAAGGCGGAAGAGATGGATATTGACGAGCCTCCTGCTCAGACTGCCCCAGTTGCTTCCGAAATCCCGGCGCATGCTATTGATCAGACAGCCAATGATGCAGTCCCCAAAGCGATCGAAACGGCTCCCGAGGAGCCTTCAGGTGAGCCTGTGAAAGCAAGCGAGCCTCGTTTGGAGATGGCCAATGCACCTGATGTAGAGATGTCTAGTGAGGTCAAGCCAAGCGAGACACCTGTGGAGCCTTCTCTAGAAGCCTCTACAAAGGCACACGAAGGGGTTCATGCCCAAGCGCGCACGGAGGAGCCAATCGAGGTTGCCCCAGAAAACCCAACCGAGATCGTTCCGGAAAAGCTCGCCGAGACTCCTGCCGAACCCCGTACTGAAACTCCCACTGAGCAAGCTGAGACTATAGTCCATGGACCTGCCACAACTGCGGTTGCCCCTGTTGCTGTTATCGCCCCGAATGTTGTGTTGCAGACGACAGAGACAGCGTCAAAGCCCCCTAGTACGCCGTCGCAGGTCGACGACGATGAGACTGAATCTGAAGACGATTCGTTTATGAACCTCGATACCGTCCGGCAATACATGACCACGCCGCCCATCGACAGCCTCCCCGATTACAGTTGTAAACCATGGGACAAGGATAGGGACTTCTTGAGCACTCTCGATTCTGACCCAGCTATGAACGACTTTATTCTTGAGCATTTGGACAAGATGCACCTAGAAAAGTCAGCGGAGCAGGAACACGACCGAAGGATTTATGCCGACAACTACATTCGCTATTTGGATTTTACCACGTCAAGCGATCCCGCCGCTGTGAAGAGTCGTGGTAAATTCTCGGTTTCAACAGGCATCGAGGTAACTGGCACGGTAACTCCTGAGCCAAAACATGAAGGCAGCGGTAGGGGCCGCCGTTTTGCAACTGAACGGGATCTGGAACGTGTTTTACAGGCGTCTATGCGTGAGGACGAAGAAAGAAGAGAACGCGAGCTCAGGATGCAACAAGAGAAGTATCGCACTGACAAGGAAGCGGTAATTCCAGATATGATCTGGACGCAGGAAGAGAAGGACGACATTAAATACATTGACAAAACTGGATTCACGCCTGTTGATCGGCTGGTGTCGGCATGGCGTGTTTTGCCTCCTGTCAACAACTACACCGAGGAAGAGGCCAATCTTTTCGAAAAGAGATACTTGGAAGCACCGAAACAATGGGGTCGGGTTGCGGAAGCGATTCCCAACCGCGACTTTGGTTCCTGCATTCAGTATTACTACATGAACAAGAAAGACCTCAACCTAAAGGAGAAACTCAAGAAGCAGCCTAAGCGACGTAGGAAGGGTAAGGCGAAGCAGCGATCGAGTGCATTGGTGTCAGAATTGGGCAACGGCGATGGAGAAACGGAAGAGAACCACGATACCGGAGAAAACGGAGAGAGAAGACGACCACGACGAGCGGCTGCGCCTACTTGGGGTTTCGAGCAACCGCCAGCTGACACGGAGAACTCGACTCCTAATGCCACGCCTGGACGGCGCGGAGGGTCCGCCAAAGTCGACCATCCCGAGAAAGTGGATGGAAGAAAGAGGCGTAGGGGTCTCAAGGAGAAGGAACCCAAAGCGCCCAAGGCAAACCAAACGTTGGCCGCTGCCCCAGGTCCTGGTAAGGGACGCTCAAGATCAAACTCAAGGGCACTCAACACAGATGGACCATCTTCTGTTCCACCAACCGAAGCCCATCGTCTTCCAACTCAGTTCGAGCAGCCCCCTGCTGGAATGCAACCTCCCTTTTCTGTACAACAGCAACAACCTATTCAAACATTGGAACGTCCTCAGCCCATTGCTTCATCCATCTCCGAGGTTATGGCAGCGCCATCGCTTCGACCTGATCCACCACCTCAACCTGCAATGGCTACTTTCAATCTAGCTCACCAGCCATCGGAACGAAAGGCACCAACTCAAGCATCTAGTTACTGGAGTGTGTCTGAGTCCAATGACTTTCCACAGCTTCTGCGCTCGTTCGGAAATGACTGGACGGGAATTGCAGCCCACATGGGTTCGAAGACAGCTGTCATGGTAAGTCAAAGTGTTTTAATGTCGACGGAAAATTGGTGCTAACATTCATGATAGGTCAAGAATTACTTTGTCCGTCAGAAAGACCAAGGCAAGGCCGAGTGGGAAATGATCGTGCAAGAGGCTGAAAGGAAAAAGGAGAAAGGCGAAAAGCTGCCCGATCCTCCACAACCATCAACAGGAGGGCGAGGAAGAAGATATGATAACTCGGCTGCTGCTTCTCGGCCCCTTGCAGTTGCCCCCGGCATCGACATGCATAGTGAAGCATCACAGCCCAAGATGGAGCCAGCTGTTCAACCTCCTCGTGGTCAGCCATTCTCTAACTATGGTGTCCCTATCGCCCAAGCTCCTGTTCAGCAGCGACCGCTTGTTCAGCCAGCACAACAACCACTTGTCATGGGACAGCATCCTGCAGCTCAGCCAGTTACCCAGGCAATGTCTCCAGGTCAAAGGCCGCTAAGGGCCCCAGTTCAGCAGTTTGGGTTCCCTGATGGCGAACGTGAGCCTGGCGCGCGAGTACCTTTACCGCAAAAGGCCTCGTCACGACCTCCCGTTACGGAGCCACGAGAACAACGACCACTAGCCGCTGCACAGCCTCTTCAGCCATCTCGAAGCGAGGCCATGATGGAACACGCCGCTCAGTTGGAACGCCAAAAGATGGAGATGCGCCTACGAGATCAGGAGATAGAAAGGGAACGCGAGATGGCCCGTCAGTCTGAGAGGCAGACATTGCGCGTGAAGCAGGAGCCAGAACTGACCCCTCAGCCGCATCACTATGAGCCCTTTGGCCATCGTCAACAGGGAAGCCTTGGCGGTCAGCCTCTGGTAAGGCCGCCACAGGAGCCCGGTCGTCCTCAGTCTTATGCCCCCCCTGTGCAGCAACAACCGCCTGCGCAGCCAGTGCGTAACCTGATGAGTGAACAGCCGCAGGTACGATCACCTCAGATGGGCACACCTACCAGTCGGCCCGTGTCCTCTCTTCAGCAGAGACCATCATCGGGCTCGATGCACGAACAATATGGCTCAACACCACCTCAAGCTGGCACACCGGTCCAAACTCCAGCAGCAGCGCCGCCTCGTCCACCAGAGCCTCGTAAGGGAGGCCTCAACATTATGTCGCTGCTCAACGACGACCCTCCTCCACCACCCAAGCGTGTTAGCGATGTGACAAACACTCCTTCGAGGCCATCGCCTACGCCTCCACCTCAGGCTATGGGCCGTACCCTACCAGGGCCTGCGCCTTCGCAAATGCGCCGTAGCGAACCAGAGCCATACTCACCATACGCGCGAGGTACACCAGCCATGCCTTCTCTGAAGCCGACATACGCGGATTCGCCCCAGCCTCAGCACATGGGTAGTTCAAGAGCATCGATCGGGGTTTCGCTCGAGTCTGCTGCTGCAGAAAGGGACTATTACAGGCAAAACCCTTATCAGCCTACAAGCCTCAGCAGGACGAACTCGCCACAAGGCGGCCCTCGATATCCGCCGCCTGGCCCTCCCCAATATCAAAACCAGGGATACCCAACTTCATACGCTGCTACAGGCCAACCAGCTCACGCTGGATCACCAGGCGGGCAGTATGGGATGCACCCGTCTGCATCTCGTTCAAGAGAAGTTCCTCAACATGGCCGTGAACCGTCATGGCCACCGCCTCAGCCCCAGCAGCCTCCTTCAAGCCTGCAGCAGCCAACCGGTTGGCCATCGCAACCACCTCCAACGTCACAACCACCACCACCACAACAGGCTTGGCCTACGCAGCATCCTGCGTCTAAGCCTCAAACACCGGCACCGTCCTGGGCTTCGTCACAGCCACCCTCGCAACCGCCACCTCAGCAAGCTCATCATATGCCCCTGAGAGATGATGGGCGAGGTCCTTACTACGGCGGGGGACCCGGTATGCCACCACAGCAACACCAGATGCAAGGACGTTATCCACAGCCAGTCTCGCGTGGACCAGAACCAGTACCACCACCCGCACAAGCATATCCCCGTTACGCTTCTACCCCTGGCCCTGCTCCGCCTCGAGACCCGAGAGAGATGCCCGGCCGGAGTTACACCCCTATTGGCTACGATTCACGGGGGCCTCCTCCTCCAGGAGGGCCCGGATACCCAGGCCATGATCCTCGAGATCCGCGAGAAATGCAAATGAGGGACGCAAGGGATCCTCGAGACCCGCGAGATATGATGAGAGGCTTAAGACCGCATGAGTACGAGAGACATCCGGATCACTATCGGAGATAAGGAGTTGATCATCTAGTCATTGGAGTGCATATAAGGATGCATTGAATAGTGCTGATATCAATATTAAACTTGGCGCAAAGCGAGATGGTGTTCATGGCATTGTTGACTTTGCTGTTGCGTTGCATAAGGTAGGAGGATGGTTTGTTTGGCTTTTGTACACAATACTTATACTGTAAATGAATCTCGTTGAATTGATTAAATCGAAGAAACTCGTGCAAATTCTCATGCAGTAAATGATTTTCTTTCCTATGATTAACATCATATGCCATAATATCATATACTCGTAGTTACTGTCTCTTTTGTATGTCATGGGTCAAACCCCACTAAAAATGTGAATGCCCGCCATAAGTAAACAACCCCGCCAAAACCTCACGCGCCAACGCGTTAGACTTAACAGTAACTTTGCACAATTCAATCAAGCAAAAACACCTCCATCATGGCTTCCAATTCGAGATCAGCGTCGGCGATGGGCGGACATGAAAAGACATACTTTGAACAGCAGCGTGAAGCCCTCATTGGCGAGATCGCCATGGCAAGTTGTCCCTCTATCAGACATTGGGGAACCAAGACTGTTAACACTTTGTTGCGCAGAGCTTTGAGCACGTCCTAGCCAATATCAACAAGTTGAACCGATCCCTCGAGGCAGTCATTGCGGTACGAACCTACCTTCTTCCTATTACTCGAGTGCGAAGCTGATGATGGAAATGACAGGTCGGCAACGAATTCTCTTCGGTCGAGGCGCTTTGGTCCCAGTTCGAGAATGTTATGGATAAAGATACCAAGGGAGAGGGCGAGACGGAACAAGGCGATCAGACGGAGCAACATGACGAGGACGAAGATGAAGGCGATACGACGGCGAAGCACGAGGGAGCGTGATGTGCAGGAACTGGAAGATTGTTGTTTTGATACCCCGGTGGATAGATATGATATGAATGAACGAATGAATACATGATATTAAGTATAAGCGATGCTTGAAAAGCTGGAAGCATGTGGTTAGTATGCTGATTTAATCATGTTTAACTACGAGCAGGGAGAAGGTCACGTCAAAGGATGTTGGCACTCTATCACTATCAATGGCAAGGAATTCTCAAAGCAATCTGTCAATTTGTGTGCGTCTCTCTCCGTTCTGTCTGGTCTGTCTAGCTCTGCGCAATCTAACGCGATCTCTACTCTAGAGTCTCTCATAATCTGCGCATCAGAACCAGCTAAGTATGCCCTCTCAACCCAGCATCCTAGGCTCGGGGGGCGTCAGTAAGCCAACAAGCAAAGGTACAAATGTAAAAGCAAAGACAAGTATTTCCCCAACGCCGTGCTGCTCATGCTATTCCTTCAATAAGCATGGGAATCTTTCCTGAGACTATGTCGTATGTGATGACCCTTTTTCGTCTTCAGCATCATGGCTGGTAGGGGGCATCAAAGTAAAAGCAAACAATAGCAAAGACTAAACAAAAGCAAGATTCGTATCCTTCAACTCCGTGCTGGTAGCTGTATCTCAGCTAATAGTATGATCCTCCTGGAATCTCGTATCGAAAAGCAAAGCAATGCAAAGTAGACTGAAGTAATCGTCGCTCAACCTGGCATGCGTCATCAGGTCGTATGATCTTGAGATCAGGAATAAGTCTAAAAACAGGGAAGCAAGTGCAAGTAGTTGTTCAAGTGAAGTAGCAAAAGGCGAAAATGTGCCCGTTGAAAGCCGATGTCAGAGTCATATCCATCGTGACAAGGTGTAAATCCTGGGGTCTCCAAGTGTATAGCCATGCCAAGTGATTGTTGAGATTTTTGGTGTGTAAAATAGCTTGTAGAGAGATCGTCTATGGTCTCCTCAGCCAATGTGTAAAGATCCAATGTGCTGTAGGTATCTTTCTGTATGAGTTTTGTATGAATTCTGTATGAACTCGTACGAACTCTGTATGAACTCTGTATGAACTCTGTATGAACTCTGTATGAACTCTGTATGAACTCTGTATGAACTCTGTATGAACTCTGTATGAACTCTGTGTGAATTCTGTATGAGCTCAAGGGATAGATGTCTTTTTTTTTTGTGTTTTTGTTTTTGTTCTGTCTCCCTTCTCAGTCACCATTTCTTCTATCTCTAGAGAAATCAGAAGAACATGTCCTCAGGGTTCTCAGGCTCGGGTTCTTCGTCCTGGGAGTCGTCGTTGACGAGGTTCTGGTAACCAGTCTCGTCCATCATAGCTAGCACCGACTCTGGGCTGCTAACGTCTGGTTCCTCCTCCTGAGGCTGCACGATGCTGAGGTCAAGTCTCTCCTCGCGAATTGTGCGGTAGATGATATCCATGGCATCCGTCAGGTTCGTGGCACGTCGGTAGCCGAGACGTTCAACGGATCGATGGATCTCCTCCGTCATTTCTTGTCTCTCCTGCTCAAGGGCCTTGATGTAAGCGTGTAGTCCATTGCTGTCTCTGAGAACGGTTCTGGCACGGGCTTGGGCGATTCGATATTTTCGCGTAACGGCTTTATAGATCTTCTTGCGGCGATGATCAGCCTTGAGATCAGCCTCCTTGATTTCTGAGGCGAGAACTGCATCGGTTGCGAGGTCGTAGTTCTCGTAGATCATCTCGTTGATCTTCTTGATGGATTGAACACCGGTCGCGAAAGCCTCTCTGACCAGGACGTTCCTCTCAATGCTTCTTGTGAAAGCCTCCATCTGTCGGAATACTTGTTGCGGTGGGCAATCATGGATCTGTGGAGCGTCCTTGTGGTTCAGGGCTTCTCGAACTTCATTCTAGAATGTCTTGTTAGTATCAGGGGCTAAAAAGTGATCAGGGGTATACTGACTTCAGATGGCGGCGTGGTGAAATCGGAGCAAAGAGACTCCTGTCCATCGTAGAATTTCTCAGCGGCTTCGTCACGAACCATGTTACCATTGTCGGTATTCTCCACCAACTTCTGAAACCACTCGCGAACGGCACCTGATCCTGTGTTGTCTGTAACTAGTCAGCAATATTCATCAAGAAGAGATAATGTTCCTACCCCAAAAGCGATTCGGACCATATGCCTCAACAGACTTGTCTTCACCAGTAAGACCAGCTTTGGACTTGGTCTCTGCAGCCCGTTTCTCCTGAGCCTTGAGTGCATCAACTGTAAGCGCCTTGGCCTGCTCTTCTTCATCCTGTGGCTCGACACCCTGGGACTTTTTGACTTGGGAATCTTCAGCCAGGACGTCGTCATCGCGGAACACTAGACCTTGTGATTCGTTGGCAAAGTCTCCGGCTCGAGAATCGTCGTAGATGTTGTCTTCAGCTAGGGGCTCGACAGGAGAGATTGCAGCCTGAGAGTCGACATCATTTTGTTCGAGATCCTCCCCAAGCTCGCGAAGCTGTCGCTGCTCGATGGGCTCTTCAGGCTCGGACTGATCATCGGCTTCAGCAACACCCTGAAGCTTGCGCTGTCGCTCGCGCGCGAGAGCAGCTTGGTGATCTTCAAATGCCTACGTTGCGGTTAGAAATCTGCCTCGAAGTGGTTTCTTAGAGAAAAGATGACCAACACACCTTTTGCATTTCCTGGTCTGCGGCAAAAGGAGCGCCGCGCTGGCAAGAACCCCCATTCCACGGGCGAAAGTTGCAAGGAGACAGTCCCTGGTAAGCTGAATCACCCTCCTGCTGAGGGGCAGTGGATTCTTCTACAATTTCGTTAGTGTATGAGATGAAAAGGTTATAATAAAAGCTTACTCTTGGGAGTCTCATGGCAGACTGCTTTGTTAGGGGATCGAGTCTTCTTGTAAGTTAAGGCTTCATCGAGTCCTATTTATGGTTAGCAATTATCACACGGAACAACCTTCTTTGAGTTTGCTTACCTTGCATGGAGATGTCACGGCTATCACTCTCCAAATCAAGTGCTTGACGCTTGGCACCAGTAGGAGTAATCTCACCCATGGACTCATCGAACTCCGGTGGCTCGGCTACCTCAGTAGCATTGATAGACTTTCCGGGTGACTTAGCAATGGGAGAGTCCTCGCTAACCTTGGCCTTTGGTTCTTTCAAGTCGCCCGAGAATTCCCGGATGACATGGCCAAAGCCTCCATCTTGCGGAGGCAGACACAAAACCAAGGGCTCGTAGTGGCTCACAGTCCTGCCAAATGATTGTTAGTTTTATCGATGACTTGAAAGAAGCGTCTGCGAGGGATACTTACGTTTTGCTTCCTACAGTAGAATGGCTCTTTCCTCGCTTATGGGCACGATGAGAGACTTTAAAGAAGCGAGAGAGCTTAGAAGAGCGGGAAGCCTTAGAAGAGTCAGAGGCTTCAGAAGACTTCTGAGAACGAGAGTTGAGGCTCCCCAAAGAAACGTCGGTCTTGTCCTTGTTCGTCCAATCGGGCTGAAGTCTACCCTTCCGTCGGAGTGGTCTCACTGGTTGCTCAACACTACCATGGCTCTTGAAGGGCTGTTTGGCCATCTCGAATGCCTTTTTCATGAGTGATTTGGTGTATGATAAGCTTCCAGAGGGTTTCTCCTCCTTCTTTGTAGTAGTGTCGCGTGTCTGGTGTTCTTCATGATTAATGTTCTCGGTAATGCCAGGAGTCTCATCTGTGACAAGTGCCCCGCTGCATTGGATTCGAATCGCACGAGGAGTTTCTAGAGCAGGAGCAGGAGTTTCTTGAGTAGAAACATTCTCAGTTTCGTTGGTTTGCTCAGGCTTAGAGAGAGGGGTAGTTTTATCTTCGCCGTTAGTAGTGGAGGTTCGCTTTGATGTGATATTTTCCTCATCCTCTTCCGCGAGGTCGGCCAGAACAGGAGGTTTCTTGACAATGACTGTTCCAGTCTCGGAAGCCGCTTCTTCGTCTTGCTCAGTTACATCCTCAAGTCCGGGCCATTCAGTGATGGCGGTGCCGGCGTCTGAAACAGACTTGTTGTCGTCATGATCATTTCCATGACCGGCAGAGCCCTTCAAAGTTTTCGATCCTTGAGACATCTCACGGCTAGACTTTCGCGGGAGAATCATTACCGAAGTAGGTTTCATGACAAGGCCTAGCATAGGGACTTCGTGTTCCTCAAGCACTTCGTCGATGGGCTCAAGGTTGTGGGCGACATGGTTGTTGACCGCGACAGGGGCAGATTTGGCACGCTTGTGAAGTTTGTTACCAGACTTGGTATCAAAAATCATGGCCCAAGTAGACTTCACATCCTTGTTCTGAGCGATCGTGCCGTTGTTCTGGGTGAACAGCTCAGCTTCTAAAGGCACAAAGGTCAGTCGGTTGTTCACACATGTGAACAAGAGTGTTGAACTTACCCTTTAGTTCAGACCATGAACTTTTCCTCGTGTTCGAAGAGGAAATGCCTTGTTTATCAATTAGCATGGTCATCACGTAACTCAAGCCTCTCCATCTAGATAGGTCTTGACATTAATGAAGCTAGATGATGGACTTACTTCGCAACTCGGTCTTGGTTTTCTTGTAAAGATGCAAGTATTTGGCTTCAGGGTTTGAGCCTTCATCTACTGCATCGTCAGCGAGATTCCTTTTTCGAGTAAATGCACCATGTTCTTCATCACACTTACTAGGAGATGCTTGGTGAGTGGTGTCTTCATCATCACGATGCTTCATCAAGAAGCTTGCAATCCATTTGCTGCTGCCCAGGGCCGCAGGGAAGGATGCAGATCCCTGCATTTTGATAGAATGTAAAGATCCAAAATAGTCTAGATGCGATGATCAAAGAAATATAGTATTCGGGGTGTAGATGTGATGTGTTGATGAAGTGTAGGGCGAAGGGTTGTGGGATGAGGTGAGGTTGTTGTGATGGAGAAGTAAGGAAGAAATTCAAAACAATAGCAGGACGAGAATCATGATAAGCTAGAGCTCCACGAGGTGAATGTGAATGTTGGTTTGGCAACCAATTGGAAGTGCTAGTATAGCTGGCAGCTGGCAGCACTGGCAAGGTGGGAATGGAATCATGGCCGGCAACTGGTAGTGCCACTGGTGCTGCAGCTGGCACGATGCCTTCCTTGCAAAAGATCCATCTCCGTTTTCACGGGTAAATAAACTATGCGCGTTATAATAGTACATAATACGAGTGCTCGCTCGTTACCATAGACTCCTTTTCCCTGACCTCGCCATACACTAAGCTACAACTGTGATCTGCAACGCCTCTAGCTGACAACAAACCACGTCTATAGATTATCCGACATACTTTTGTCATGCAGCAACTCAACTATCCATTACTTCTTCCCCTTACCCTTTGTTCCCGTAGCCTTGGGCTTTGCGCGACCTCGCTTCGGCTTGTCTTCGTCGTCGTCATCGTCGGCGGCAGCAGTCTTGCTCGCCTTCTTAGTAGTAGCCTTTTTGGCCTTTGGCTTCTTGATGTACTTGTCTTTCTTGAAATCAATCTCATCGTCATCTTCGTCAGCTTCAGGTGCTTCGACAACCTCAGCAGCATCGTCATCTTCGACAGCTTCCTCAAGATCAGGGACCTCCTTGGGCTGAGCCTTGGGAGCGACAACATTGCTGGCCTTCATAAAAGGAATTGGATGGCTCATTGCGTTGTAACTGAACAGTTAGCTTAATGTCAGAACATGCATGGTTGTGTTACTTACGTTCGGGTAAAGGCAGCTTTGGTCTTTGTCTCAATCTTGACATGTTCCTCGTTCATGGGTCCAACACCAAGTTCCTGAACAGCATCGAAATCTTCTCGAGTCAAGAAGTAACTGTCCATGAGATCAATGACTTCTCCCACAGCTTCGTTGCCCTCATTTTGTAGGCGGTTGACAAGCTGTGTCCAGAGAACAGGCATGTACTGCTGGCGAATCTCGTTATGATCACCAGAAGACCGGAGGCGCATGTGAGAGTGGACTTCACGAATGGATCTACCCATTCTTCCAAACTTGCTGTTGTTGCCGAGCCATGATGTAAAGTTCGAGCCCAATAGTTGGCCAGCGATAAAGCTAGCAGGGCGAACCGTACTGAAGACAGCGTGTGTTGGCATCAAACTCCATTGCTGCTGGGGTCCATGGATCATGCGGTCAACCAGGTCTCCGTCGCTGATACTCTCTGCTGCGTTATCGAATAACTCAAGAGCCTTGAGGTTGTGCTCGCGTTGGGTGTACCCCTTCCCGTTGAGGGCCAAAGGCTTTGTTCGAAGATAGTTCTCTTGGATCATGAGATAGCTGAATTCATGGTCGTTGAAGTAGAGCTCAATCTTGTCGTTCAGTGTTGCCTTGCTTGAAGGCGTAAAAAGCCCGCCGGCCAACATCTTCTGACAAATATCCCAAGGTTTGAGAATAACGTGCTTCTCCCAAGCCTTGGACATCGCCTTGCTCTGGTCATAGTCCATACTCGTCTGGTCCAGCTTTGCTGTAGAAACCATATTGATGATCTGGCGAATATCCTTGTTACTTCCCTCAATAAGAGCGTCCACCACGGAAGGCGGAAGCTTGAGGCCTTCCCTGTGACAAATAGTCATGATGCGAGATCGGACTTGGTCCACGGTCGGGCGATTGAATCGGACGTCGAATGCTGCATGGTCGAAAGGTTTCATCTTTGGCAATTTTCGCTCGTTGCAGATCAGGATGAGAGGAACCTCTGTCTTTTTGCAGTACTTTGCCAACGCGCCAACACCGCCACGATCACCCGCGGACATACCGTCAACCTCGTCCATGATGAGAACAATCTTCTTCTTGGTCGCATCAACATCCTTGCCATCCCTAGCAAAGTATCCCAGAAGCGACGTATTGTTCATGACATCGCTCACTCCGTTCTCGACAAGTTTTTTGCTTCGGGTATCACTGGCGTTGCTCTCCAGGACGTCATATCCCTCCAGCTTCGCGGCTAGGTGGGCAGCTGTTGTCTTTCCAATTCCAGGAGGGCCAGAAATGATGATGGCGCGCTCACCACCCATCCCATCAGCACCTCGTCGCTGAAAGTTGTACTTCTTGTTTTTGGGCCAGTTTCTGAGCCATGCCTGAATCTTTTCGACTTGGGCCTTGTTACCACAGATATGACTGAGCTGTGTTGGCGCATACTTGGACGTCAGCAACTGTACAGGAGGAGCTGCGGCGGGCTTCAGAGGAGGACCTCCGGCCGCGGCGGCTTTCTTGGCAACCTTCGCAGCTTCCGCCTTGCAAGCCTTTTCTTCAGCCTCCATTTCGGCAACTTGCTTCTTCACCTTGTCTTCTTCGGCCTTTTTCTTCTCTTGGGCCTTCTGAGCCCCTTTGCCGCCGCCTCCAAATGCAGGAAGCTTGCGGATCAAGTCGAAAAGTCCGTTTTCATCAATCGTCTTGATGCCATGAGACTTGATCTTTGCCAGCTTGCTTGGGCCAGCGTCTTCTCCTAGAACCACGAAACTTGTCTTGCTACTTGGCTGACCAACAACTTTGCCGCCATATCGCTTGACGAGAGCTTGTCCTTCGTCACGGCTGATGCTCTGCAAGACACCAGTGAAAACAAAGCTGAGACCAGTCAGACATTCATCTGCGCCTTCAGGAAGCTCAGCTGAGCCTGCAGCTGGCTGAGCAGATGCATTGCCACCTCCGAAGGCGTTCTTTCTCCAATCAAACTTGACATCCGGGTCCCGTGGCGGTGGTGTAGGGGCTCGGACAGTCGCAACACTATCAAGAATATCTTTGATCTCATCGTCTTCCGGCTCATCCTTCTTCTTTGTTGCCCGTTTGGCAGGGGCTCGAGGTTTGGTTGTGGCCGCTTTCTTGCGAGGGACCTCTTCTTCAGACTCTTCCGAGTCCTCAGGTAGAGACTTTCTTTTCTTGCTCGCAGCTGCAGGCTTCACATCGTTCTCATCTTCCTTCTTGACAGTAGATGGGCGGCCCCTGGTAGCTACTCGCTTGGGTTTAGGGAGGTCCTCTTCCTCCGACTCATCCTCTTCATAATCGCCGTTCTTGCGTTTACTTCGACCCTTGGCATCAGCTGCAAAGATGTCCCCGTCTTCTTCGTCTCCATCATCCATATATGCATCAGAGTCCTGATCAACCGTATGACGCGAGTGAGAGGTCGTGGTTTTCCGTGTAGCAGGGGCTTTCCCATTCTTTGCTGGTGCTGCAGGCTTCGAAGCTGTGGGTTTTCCTCGAGGACTCGATCGAACTGGAGCCTCGGATTTGGCTGCAGGTTTTTTGGGTGTTGCCGAACTTGCAGGCTTACTGCCCTTTGCCGAAGCGAAGTAGTCGTCGGCCGAGATAGCCACGCCCTTGGGCTCGTCGTCCCTGGAAAGAGTCAGTCAAGACACAATTGAGAAGGTCTCAGGCGTTGACCAACTTGGCCTTCTTTTTGGGTGCCGGTTTAGCTGCCGATTTCTCTACTCTGCGTCGAGGTCAGCTTATTGCAACAAAAGGCACCAAAACAACATACTCAACCACCTCATCATCATCGCTATCTTCAACGACCTTTCTTCCTTCTAGAACTTTGTTAGTATAATTGTCAATTAAGGGGGCGCATTGATGGACCTACTGGTACGCTTGTTCTTGGCCAGCTCCTCTGCCTTTCTTGGGGTAGGTTTTGGGGCACTACCACCCTTTGGTCCAAAGAAGGACCGGATATCAGAAGGCATTTTTGGTGATGATTATTGCTTCAATTTGACGAAAATGAGCACATCGACCTTTTTTATGCCATCTGCTGATGTTGCCTGGGTGGGAAGTGGTTGCGTGAATCCTAGGCAATCGAGGAGCAGCCTAGAAGTTCGAGTCTAGTGACGTGCACGTTCGCACCTACCAAACGCGAAGCTGACGCGAGGTATGTGACTGCCAGCTAAAGTGGTTCGCAGGTTGTCGGCCTTGATTTTCAGGCCACAACATCCGCCCACCTTCGGCATCGGGGAAGATTTTCTGGAGCTCCGTTGTTCGAGGCAGCTTCAAGTCGACAACCCCGATGCCCGCCATGAAGCCCGCCAACACATCGGCATTGCTCAATGCCTTCCAAGGCTTGAGGTTATGCGCCTCTTCGCCGCTGCGACAACTTCGTACACCTCTCCAACAGACCTCCAAGACGCTCGATGCGGCCCGACGACTTCAAAATGTCCGAGCCTTTTCAACAACCTCCTCAATGATGGGCAGTTGGCTTGAGCCTAACCTGAACCGAAAAAAGAAGATGGCAAAGGGACGTCCACGTGTGGCTACGGGTGGTTCGACCAAGGGCACAACTGTGATTTGGGGCGATTATGGACTACGAATGACAGATCACCACCGAAGAATCAGCGCAAAGCAGCTGAAGATGGCTGAGGACACCATCAAAGTGCGACTTCGAGGACAAAAGTACCGATTGTACAAGCGAAAGAACTGCAACGTCGGTGTTTACGTCAGCGGTAACGATGTAAGAATGGTTCTTCCGATATAAGATGGAATATTGGCTCATTGCTTTACAGATGCGTATGGGTAAGGGTAAGGGTTCTTTCGACCATTGGGCGACCCGAATGGCCGTTAGCCAGATTCTTTTTGAGATCCGAGGACGACTTCACGAGCAAGTCGTGAGGGATGCTTTCCGCTTGGCTGGCAACAAGCTGCCTGGTAAATAGCTTGGGACCTCCCCTGCCAAACTCAGCTAACGGATATCAGGTCAATGGGAGTTCGTCAAGAAGGGCGAGGCCCCTATGGTTGGAATCACCAAGTTGGATGGCGTGACCCTGGAGGAATTGAAGAGGCCCCGACGAGATATTGCTCCTGTGGAGCTATTGAAGGCTAACTCTACCACAACCGAGACTCTGGTCGGAAGCACTTCTGAGGCTTCACGCTCTCCTTAGAATGTTTGGAGTACCAAGTAACGAGATATAGACGCCATGTACATTATAAGGGTATAGACCTGTTGCTGTAACTTGTACGATTACCATATTCAGGATCTGCGAATCCCACCATGTGTAAAGCGAGACGATTTTGTTATGAATTGGAAACGTGAGATACGCCATAATATTGATTTCTATAATTCTTTTTAAAATACAGAGCATGAATGACGTCTCAATAAAAATGCTTTGTCGTTTATAGTCCCTAACAGCACCGTTGCCTGCTGAACGGTCTCCAGGGTGGAAAATGTGCACGGACCATGTTCAGATTCCAGACATCATCCACTTTACGCGACAACGCGTCTTCCCCCAACTCCCAAAAAGCTGTCTTTGCACAATTCTCATCACCACATCAAGCAGCTTCCACGATGGCGCTCATTGTCGACAAGCACCGACCGCGGTCACTCGAGACCCTCACATACCACAATGAGCTGTCAGATCGACTTCGATCACTCGTAAGTATTTGAACCAGCTATCGGGGTTCAAGAACATGTATCACTAACTACTATTCCTTTCAGGCCCAGAGCGGTGACTTTCCCCATCTGCTCGTTTATGGACCTTCAGGTGCTGGAAAGAAGACTCGAATCGTGGCTACCCTGAAGGAGCTCTATGGACCAGGTGTAGAGAAAATCAAGATCGATGCTCGAGTATTCCAGACGACGAGCAATCGAAAGCTCGAGTTCAACATTGTCGCCTCCATCTACCACCTCGAAATCACACCATCCGATGTGGGAAACTACGACAGAGTTGTCGTCCAGGACCTCCTAAAAGAGGTAGCTCAGACACAACAGGTTGATCAGTCGGCCAAGCAGAAGTTCAAGGTGGTGGTCATCAACGAAGCAGACCACCTCACAAGGGACGCACAAGCGGCTCTTCGACGAACGATGGAGAAGTACTCGCCAAATTTACGACTGATTCTCCTGGCGAATTCGACTGCCAATATTATTGCTCCGATTCGCTCGAGAACTCTATTGGTTAGAGTAGCAGCCCCAACCCATGAGGAAATCTGCGACGTGCTGGCCGTATCGGCCAAGAAGGAGGGCTGGCCCCTGGTCAAGGGTTTACACCAGCGAATAGCGGAAGAGAGTGGACGGAATTTACGACGAGCGCTACTCATGTACGAGGCCGTTCATGCACAGAAGTAAGTTTAGCTCAAACGAGTGCTTGGTTGAGACATGGAGCAGAAGCTAACCCAAGAATCAGTGAGAAGGTCACTGACAGCACACCCATCCCGCCGGCGGATTGGGAGGCCCTCATCGGGCAGATCGCCAAGGAGATTTTGGAGGAACATACGCCAGCCAGGATCCTGCAGGTGCGGTCAAAGCTTTACGACCTGTTGACACACTGCATCCCCCCCGCTACCATTCTCAAGACCTTGGCATTCAAGCTCATTGCTCTCATTGACGATGGCCTGAAGGGCGAGGTTATCCAATGGGCGGCTTTCTACGAGCATCGCATCAAGACAGGAACCAAGGTCATATTTCACCTTGAGGCATTCGTAGCCAAGTTCATGAGGATTGTCGAGATGTATTTGATGAGCATGGATATGTAATCATACTAGAGTGTATGTTCGGCGTTTGGGGAGGTCTATGTAGCACAAACTCACAGGAGCTGACGGCAATTTACCCTGTTAATTATTTCATCCTGTCTAATGCCCGGCGGCGGTGCTTCTCATGCTGTTTGTTGCCGCTTGTTCTTCGGTCCCATATAGGTCCTATCTGGCATTCAACATATAGGCAATATTCTGGCATTAAGCGTATATATCATGACGGTAACGGCCTGAATATTGGAGAAGCAGGCGCCAAGAAGAGTTGTAGTGAGGGACTTGACAGAAGAGCCAATCCTTTCCTGCTTGTATGGATTGCCGTGGAGCCCCAAGACGGGGGGGGGTTGACGATGAAGCGGGGAATGGGGA
>JAASAY010000045.1:0-27974 GCA_014822085.1 Fusarium stilboides
ATATCTATTCGGTGTTTTCTTTGACCTCCTAGGCTGGACATGTACATGTGGCAGGGCTGGTCCATATTCTAGGCGGGGTATTGCGTCGTATCTGAGACTGCCCAAACTAAAACAGCCCTCATCTGACCGGGCTCTTTAATTAGATTCACTCTTTATTCTCTCAATTTAGTGCCTGCTTGGAATTTACACCTCGGGCACAAACAAGACATTAGATCATCTGCTTGAAATGTTGTCCTGGATGCTAGTTATAGGCCAGTTCCAGCGATGTCATCCAAGACTCCACATATTGTGTTCATACGAGTCCAAATAGGAAAAAGTAAAACAAATGACAATCTATGGTTGCCGAGGAGGAGGAGTACGACTCAACTCAGATCCACCTAGAACGACAAGTATCAGCGAATATTCCTTCACCTTCTGCATCTTCATGTTCCTGTATGACCGTTGTTCCTGGCAACGCTGCAGTTGTTCATGATGAGCAGGGCTATGCCTTGCTTGATTCCCGGAGTGACACAATGACGGGGCGGTATTATTAAACTTACAAATCATAGCCTGTCCTTCAAATCATTTATTGTTAACCCCGTGCTAAGAAGGGAGCTTCCGGTTTCAATGGGTAGGATATAGCTACTGTTTTTGACCTACAAATGAGCTAAGGTCATACATAGGTTCGTATACATTGATCTCAATCAAGTTACATGTGAGTATTGATAAAACTTCGATGAATTTAAAGTGTGATAAGTACTCCCATATGGCTTCGTTAGGCCCATTATCTTTTCCTCTGCAGTGAAACATGGACATAAAATATTGATCAAGTAAATTCATGAGAATCCAGCACAACGAAGCTCTTTACACATATATCAGTGACAATTGCATCATCAATGCCGTTTGAACCTCATAAGTTTTTGTCAAAAATATGTTGTTGTAAATACGAGTCTGGCATGAGTGGCATGCTTCGCGACGGGGACGCGGCAAGACCAATGTTAGACGTTACCTATTATAGTCCAACTTATCCGAGAGCACTATTTACTGAGGCTCATACGTTGCTGTAACAAAACAAGAGTTAGAGAAGCGAGTACATTTCACCTCCACTCCAGTTGAGTGGGAATGACTACATATATTTTGCTTGTTGGGGAACATACGACAGTCAGCTAAGTGTCAGTGGATTTGGGCCACCATTTTCATAATACTAAGATATTACTCGATGACAACACAGATACGTGATGAATGTATATTGGCCAGATATGTGCTACTTTGGTGTCCAAATATCCTCACTGTATGTCACACGCACGCCCTTGAATGAGCCAAGGTGAACAAGAACCAGGACTGTGTCTAACATTAGCTGCACACTAGACATCATTTCCCTGAGGATTTCTTCTTTCTAGCCTATATCTCCAGTTCTATGTGAACAGTACATATGCGATTGGATAAAGCTGAGTTCAGCTGAGTACCATTGGAAATATCTTCAGTCTGAGAAAACTTAGCATGATAGCAACTATAATTAAATTCTATTGAAGTTTATGTTACACACTCTCGGTTCCATGTATCTCCTGCTTCTTACTGCGTGCCCAAGGAAGGATCGGCTCAAGTGTCGGTAGCCGTGACCATCATTCCCCGTGCAGAAGTACCCCCGTGATATTATGGTCTCTAGATATTTGGCTCTCCCGAGCGTCAATTCAAGTTCACCAGTGATTCTGGAATTCATTAAAGGGGGGTTGCAACACCTGACGACCAAATACTATAGGGGGCCAGGGGAAGTCAAGAGTAATTGGGATCGAGCAGATGTGCCCGAGTCTCTTCACCCGCTATTTATGCCGTTGTACCTCGAGACTTTGAGGTATTTCTGCAATGCTTATTATACCTGATACGTTGCTATGTTGTATTTCAGGGTGCCTGGGTGCCTGGGTGCCCTTGGTCATGCGGCTTTGCCTTGCTTCCAACTAACCTTGCAGTTGAGTGCCCCAATAACTTTCCATCTTCTGAACATATGATCCCAACATTCAAGTCTGGTTTCATCGGGTGTTATCATAGATAGTGTCTCATTCTTAGTCGCCCTGTCTCCCGACATCTTCATATCAATGTGCTAGAATTTGTTCATCAGCCTCTGAGAGAAGTCCAAGACTATATATCCCCCATACAACGGTAGAGCAGTATAACAGAGTTTACTTACCTTGTTCAATTAATCAATTTCATCAAGTTGCTTGCATCTCAATTATCATATACAACAGTTCAGCCGTTCTGGATGGTAAGGGTTGAGTTATCCCCTCCACTTTCTCATCGCTCAGGGGAAGCTAAGCAGAAACTATACGTAGACGGAATTGTTCGATCGTAGTGTGACACGTAGCTCAATAGAACTATCAGAATTACTCGCGAGTTGGTTAGATTGCGAGCGTATCTAAGTTGAAGGGCAGTGGTGTTAAAGTGTCAAGGTGATGACTTGTCCCAGTCCTTCTTAAGTACCTTGAGAACATGCAGCTAATACAGATATGTCGAGCCTTATCGATTTATCGATTTACTTCGGGTATTTTGGTCGCAGCATTGGTTGTAGTAGGCGCTTAGAGTTCTACTGCAACGAGAACTCTGGTTGTCACAGTCCGCAGCTCCGCCACTGCTGTACTGAGTACTGTGGAATGGCTAGATATGGAGCTTTGCAGTCTGACTATGAGTAAGTATGTCCCTTATTCTCACAGTCCCTCGTTAATCATAAAAGTTCCTCCAATAATACCAAGATAAGGCGAGTTCATTTAAACGGGCGACCCAAACGCCTACCACTATGTAGGTAGCATGTTTACTGTGTCAGTTTCAGCTACATATATGCTCCTTGCTCAATGTTTTGTTTCATTTATCCTGGAAGTCTTGATCTAGTCTTCACCACAAGCTATATGAGACGTCTGTGTAGGTACGAAGCTATCCTTGATGTCCACTAGATCGTGGACAGACTCGAGTTGAGGTCATGTGTACGAAACACCAACGACTTCGTCTCTAAATCTGGACAATCAAGAGAACATCTATTAATAAGTATCATTATTTTCTGTGTCGGATACGCGTCGTAGTCGATTGGGATATATCATTCTGATGCCGAGCGTTTCTCATGACATATCGATGGGTAAGATTTGTCCTTCATACTGATCCGTCAGTGAAAGCCCAACATATTCGATTTAAATCAATATACTATTCTGAAGCTTTTTCAACTACAGAATATACAACCGTACATCGAATCTATAATTCTAGCAGGTCTATTTATGCCATTTGGGACTTGGCTGCGGAGCCAGAGCCATAAACCAGTATCTCATCAATAGTCATATAGCTTACCAGTATAGCTATACCTAATGTACACGATTACAAGTTTGTTTATGTGCTAAATCAAGATTCCAATGCTCTCTAGGTACACATCTAGTATAGTCGTCTTCTACATCAGACTACGTTTCCTAGGTTCACCTCTAAGCATCTCAAAACATACATCTCAACTGAACGCTAAGTCCAGCAACTTAACTTGAACTCCTGGCAGACGTGGCAAATGGTTGCACCCAAGGATCTGTCAAAGCATGTGGACGGCGTCTACCACACCTGTCAAGAACTCAGTGTCAATCTCGACAGTGTCGATTGGGGCCACGACAACTACCTTGAGCGCATCAACAGCACCAATCATGAGGACGACCCGGCTATCTGGAGCAGTGTACAGGCCCTGGCAGAAGAACATATGGCCGCAGTATGGGTCGAGCTGAAGGCAAGAAACCTGCAAGTATTAATGATGGGCGCTTCTCGCAATGGTATTGGATGGGCCAGCCCCTGCTGACCAGTCTCGGATTGCGACGCTGAGTGTCTGTCAACGGAAGTCAGTTGGCTTCTGGGCTGGCTGGCTCTCCTTTCTGGCCTTCCTATCTTGTACATGTACAGGACGCTCAGTAGGCTCCCTAGGCGTTTCGACTGATGCACCTCAAACCAGGTGGGTTGTAATATTGGTTCACAGATGGGCCTAAGGGGCAACAGAAAACGCGTTGAAGCTGCAACAACAATAACAACTGATATACATACATATTATATGTCTATGAATTTACAACGGCCCGTGGCATACGGGTACATTCAACGGGATCTCGTTCGACGCACCCGCGGGCCGGGGCGTCGAACCCGTCCATCCTTCTCGCTTGCCCTGGCCTCGAAGAGCGAATTGCTTTTCTTGATACGAGGAGCTGCGCCGTAGCACCTGGAACCGCCGATGCCAGGCCCTGGTGCGAGTTCAGGGCATGTTTTCCTCAAGGATGGCTGCGTCCGTTGTACGAATGTGCACTTGCACAACGTCGTACAGCGGCTCGTGAAGAGTTCGACGACATGTGTACATTGACTGGCCGCACTCCAAGCGGGCGATATTCTGCAATGCGAATGCAAATCATCTGCACTGCACTGCATTCCCTTGCTGATTAGCAGCACGCAGCCCTACAGAATGCGCTGACAATGCATCAGATTAGGGGTTGCTGTGGCCAGGGTTGTAGCGAGATGAGACGAGCAGGCACAGCTATGATTGTCCACTTACGCACTGCAAGCAAACTGGGCCTTTGAGATCCATCCTCTGTATCTTGTGTCACTATCACATCAAGGATAAGGATAGGGACATCCAAAGGACCGAGATTGGCCTGCGCTACCGTTCGCATTGCCACTTACCACTCCACGACGGCGACCTAGTTTCAGTTGAGTAAGGTAATGAGAGAAAAAGCACCGCAAATGGGCAGATTTCCAAGACTTCGATATCCCTTGGCGGGAGAAATCGATAAAGCAATCGCCGATTAAACAAAGGTGATTCGTATGCATGCGGGTCCCGTAGTGTACCAGTAGTTTATGCTATGCGTTTAGCTCCAAGTACATACAAGGAAAAGACAAGCAAGGGTTATTGTACTAGAATACCATGGGAGATTGCCTCAGCGATCACGTTTGCGCAAGCTCAGAACCGTTTCAGCTAGGTTTAGGCTTCTTTGTCCAGATGAGGCCATATCAACAAAGAGGCCTTTATGGCATGTAAAATGGTGTCAATTCGTGATAGCGTGGTCATATTCTAATCTTCGATTGGGTCAGCGCATCAATTAACTTCCTGGGATCATGGGTAACGAAAAGCGTCAAACAGTGAAGGCCAACAAGCAAAAAGCCAGCCACAGCAAGGTTCCGGCGATTCTTAGAGGTCAGGCCGCAAATCAACATGGCGCCACGAATGTCGCGAAGGGAGGGGAAGAGTATCGCCGTACCGGGATCCTAGTTTATCCTATCGGAGATTTCAACTTTGTCGGATATCGATCTTTCCGATTGACGGTTTGTTTATTTATTATCATGAAGGTGTCAAATCAGATGTGAGAGATGTTCAGACAGCTCCCATAGAATAAGAATAACCTGCTTAGACCCTTGCACAGTCACATCGTGGCGCAGCGTACATATTCGATGCATGCATAGCTCGACGCTGCATGCGAACAGATCTCTACCTTGCAGAATTGGTAACAAATAACACCGTCTTCTTGGTATCAGCACAACACAGTAGCATCGTCAACAATTCTTCTAAACAGAAGGCGTCATTGTGTTGTCAGTAATAGCTCAAGCCACAACAAGCCCCAAGCCTCCCGCGCCCATTCATCGGTGAATGGAACCCTCCATGACCAAAAACAGCAAGCCTCAAGCTGAATTGTTGTCTGTTTCGAGCATCGAGTGATGGATTCGAGATTTCCATTCGACCTGTCGTATCCTTCTCCTCGGTCCCTTCGGCACAGCATGGGTTATTTTGATATGGCCAAGTTACATCGCACCTCGATTAGAGTTGTTGAAATGCATGGGGTATTGCGAGAATGGGGACTCGAGTTTACAATCAAGAAAACTAGCGTTGACAACGCATGTTCTGGGGTTTGGTGATGCGCAAGCGCCTCAGCGGGCTGACAGGCAAAGATACCAATGGGTAAGGTATTAATGGGCTGAGTTTGAGGGATTAGTCTACCCTGAGCCTTGCTAGCTCATCTTGAAAGTTGAGGCTACGTTGGCAACTGGTCTGTTCTAGACAAGAGCCCGGCTAGAAGCAATTCAACTCACTCATGTTTGTAACATGTGAGGTCAGCCTCGCCATTTCTGAGGTCAACTGAATCCATGGAACTTGGGCATCAGAGCTGAGACCAGGGTCAAATATCCCGTCTCTCCGACGCCCCGAAACAATTCTTGATATTCGCTCAAAAACCCTTGAACTTGATCGACTTGACTCTCAATCGCGATCAAAAACCCCACAGTACCCAGCCTGCAAAAGTTGCGGGGATGAACCAGGACGACGAACCCGTATGACCGCTGCACGAGCCCCGGTTCTGAACAGGGGCCCCGGTCAACGGTCGTCTGTAAACTCAGATCGCGAAATCCACCCCGATTAGGATGCTCATCCGCAGTCACGAACTCGGTTTCGGCCTGCTGAATCGTCTTAGCGATGCGGTTGATGTTAGTACCATGCCAGAGCCGCGGGCCGTTGTGAAGATTGAATAATGCTTGGTAAGACAATTCGGACAGGTCTTCGGCCTCGCCTAGGCCTTTCGGTGGCTGTTGTTGGAGATTCCAGCTTGGCAAGGTCCCCTGCCAGGTGTCTCAAAAAAGCAAACATGAACAAGCTACTGGACCAACCAGCAGCCACGATCCAATCTCACCATTGATACCAACAGGCATGCCCTGTTCAACTTGTCCAGCGCAATTGTCCGCCAGCGAATCGAGTGGTGATGTCTTTTACAGCTGGCCGCCTCCTCTCGGTCAAAGATTTTGAATGAGAGGTTTCTTCTCGGTGGGCCACGTCCCGGTAGCAACCGAAGGCTGAGGATCATGTTCCGGGTCGATCATGGTCCATCAATTGATCGCCCGTGGTTGCGCCGTCTGATGCTGTTGAATCTTGCATCCTGATTTGGAAATCCCATCAGAATAGCCATCATGACAAGGACGAATGGTACCAAATCGTCCACATGCATGCCATGGATCTGCAGAGGGGACATGTTCGCGTCAATAACCGACAGGTCAACTTTGAACGCTGATAGGGCGCTCGGCGATGGCCATACTCACAGCCTCCCACCTTTAGCTGACAGTTCCTGGAGACGCCATCCCAACTAGGCAAAAGAGACTTCATCCGCAACAGGTTGGTAGGGCAGATTTGCAAGCGAAGCGGCGGCTAACGACCAAAAGCGACCAGGGGTCGGACCTCGGAGACGAACCATTGACTGCAACTCGTCGTCATGAAAATGCACGCGGATATAAACCAAACCTATTTGGGAAGATTTCAGCTTCTCACTGGGCATTTAATCCTTGGCCCTTGGACTTGAGATCCAAGATCGTGGGTTCGTGGTCAGCAAAATGCAACCCTAGTCACTCGCATAATGCCTCTTTCGGATGCAAAACATCCCACTCGGTGTTTCTGCTTCTTATCTCCATGTTTATTGTTTATTGTTTTGAAACTCGAGTCGCGCGCGATATAAATCCATCGTCCGCGGCAACACAACAACTGAGGTGAGTGAGATAAATGCATGCATTGTTTCAAGCATGTGATAAATGTTGGCAGTGAGAGTGCAAGATAACTTGGCATGGGTATTGAGGATCATGTCCCCCAGGCTGTGTCCTTCTCAACCTTGTGGGTTTAGGATCGTGACTAGTTGAGGACACTTGAACTCGTCATTTAATGATGGATCATGTATGCATTGAGGGTCGACAATGGAGGATGCGGGGAAGTTTCAAGTGAGACGGAGCCGCTGCCCAAACTCCCCTGGTGTCGCAGGCGTATCAGACTTGATGTTACACACATCGTAAGCCAGCTGTTCGAGTGATGGGACTGACCAATAACACTGCACGAACACATCCCCGCGAAACTAGTACCACCTCAGCGGGCGCTACCCTGGAGGGACTGCAGAAGCCCCATGGCTTTGTTTGACAACATCAAAGACTTATTGCAAAGGGTCTGCTGAAACATTGTGAACGGAATGACGACCTTGGCATTGTTCTTGTTGAGTGCAAGGCAAGAATAAACGCACGAATAGTGTTCGAGGATCTCAACAGGCAACTCAACAACGACAAACATTCGCGGTAAACATATAGCAACAGCAGAAACACTGGGGAATAATGAGACATTGAGAACAAGTTCGTGATCCTTTCGAGGGCATCACACCCGTGATTGACTTCAACCAACAGTGTAGAGCAATATCAATGGCAAGAATTTGGCGAGCAGTTGGTTTATAAACGGGACATTGTCTGGTGCTTTCTAGGATCCACTGACTTAGGGCCAAAAACGTGTTGAAACGGCAACGGGATGAAGTTATCACGAAATCTCTTCCGGATCTATCGGTCGACTCCATCGATATGCGAATTTTCCTGACGATTACCGACGGCAATTGATTTCATAGCCATCGGTTTCTTGCGGAAGCTTTGACGTGAACTGCCGGGGTGTTTCTTCATCTTCCTCTCTCATCCGGTCTAGAAGCTGCCTGAAGCTGGAGACAATTGAGAGTAACACCGAGTCCAGGCAGGGTTTGGAGGCATTTTCACCACGGAAACGCGGTGTGAAAGAGGAGTTGAAGAGGTTTTCTTAAGTAAGAGGCGCGTTCTTGGATGAGGGGAACAGAAATTTTCTTCTCATCGCCGTAGCAATAGCGGGAAAATGCGAGGTTGGTTTTTTTGCAAGGCCGTGTATGCCGTGGTGATGTAGTTCCGACAGGCCTTGGCACTGCAATAGGTTGACGTCCAAGTGGGTTTTTTGCTTCCTTTTCGCTCTGCATTTTCCTTGCAGCAGTCCGTCAGAGGAATGGGTTCCATCGAGGCGTCATGGATCCAGTTAGTCTGGGCTCTCAACCTTGCGTCGCCGTGGTGAAGAAGCGAGGGATGGAGACTTATTGCAGTCTGGGCCGCTAGGGATCAACTCTGCCGACAGCCAAGCCCTGCATTTGCATAACCATGGGTCACGAGACTCAAAACGGCGCAGCGGAGCTCCAAGAGGCGTGCACAAAAGAAAGATATGGGATAAGCACAAAAGGCAAAGGCAGATTGGCACTGAGCTTTCGTGGCCGCGTAAAAATGGACCCTTGAGCGTACCGTATCTTAGCGCGTCACGACCCGGCGTGTGGGGGTGAGCACCAGACCAAAAGGAGCATGGCCGTTCGGGTGGTTCAGCCTCATTCCACTCAGAAAGCACCAAAAGGTGTCGTCACTAGCACGGGTAGCCCCGCTTTGTGGAAGGTTTCTGGAACATTTGCACTTTAGCGCCATGGCACGTGCATTCGTGTCAATTTTGTGCAGAATATGGATAACCTCATTTTACAGCACGGTCGGGGACGAGTGAAAATCTCAAGGATGTCATGGGGTACAGCACCACACTGTCGGTCAAACCAATCCTATCATAGATAGATTTTACGTACGTAGACGGCACTTCTTCGAGTAGAGAGGGGTTGAACCCATCGCCGCGGGCCGGCCTGCGGGAACAAGAAAAAGAAAAAAACCCACCCCGAGCCACCTGGTGACATCCGCCAGTGGCAGCGGATCGGGCTTCAATCCTCGGAGGGCAAAGATCTCTCTCGTGGTCTCGGCTCGGAGAGTGGATGTTGACAAGTACAACCAACGGGAGCGATGCTGTTGATAACTAATTCGAGGGGGACCGCTTGTCTCAGGCGATGGGGCTTTGTCTAGTTCATTATTTGTCGGCCCTAGACTCAATTTAAAGTGATTTTCATGATGGTCCCTGCACCAGCAAGAACCGCAGTATCCGTAGCTATGGAAGTGGACAATGTGTAGTCAGCATTTGACGGCGGTGACAACTTCACTGAAGAAAAATCTGCGTCGGGGATTCCTGTGAAGAGAGGGAGTGGCCGATGCAGACTCCATCGTGACCAGCCTCAAACCGGGCGAAAGTATCCGTAGATGATTATTTTTTTCTTCCTTTTTCCCTTGCTTCCCCTCACTGCGGTGTAGGTGGCTCCTATTATCACGCGTCTCGCAGCAACCCATGTACGTGGAACGTGTTGCGAGCTGCAAATCATGGCCAAAGCTCTCGCGTTTGCAGGCGTCTATCTCATCAGAGACAAGACACGTTTAAAAGAAGCAACGGGGGTTGGGAATGGGGGCGCGGACTAGGGACGGGGTTGATCTTAAGGGTCTTTGGTTCAGCTACAGGCATTACGAGTGGTGTCAGCATCAGCAACAGCGTCTCGGCGTAGGCGTCATTCGTCGGGTACAAATGGAGGCGGAGGCTACGACGTAACGCAACGCACCTCAGCAGGGCGAAGCGAGGGATGATGCATTGCCAAAAGAAACAAGAGCCAGGAAAATCAAGCCGATATGATGTCGTTGACGCCAGAATTAAGCAACTTGATCCGAGACGGTGGTGTCTCGCACCCTTAACCCTTAACTCTGCAGTAGTCACAGCATCAAGCCAACCTAACGCGCTACAAACGCGGAAACTCAATGGAACTCACATCAGTCTACCCCAGGTCAGGGGAAACCGACGGGAACATACGAGATCATGACTCTTTACTAAGCCTCGTTTCTAAAGTGCTTGCACATCCTGACGTATCGACGTGCATCCAGAGCTTGCGATTGGTTTTCTGCAGCAAGTGACAGCGCCTCTGCGAGCCTAATGCATGCGTGCCGCTCCTTGGGATCGCGACGTGACCGTGTAAAAACGGAAACTGATCTGATGCACTGCCTAAAGTTCACAACCGTCTCAAGACACCGAGGTTACGTGGCTCGTAAAGATAGCTTCTCGCGGACTATTGCGGCTCTGTTCAATTTCCACCGTCTCACGGGAATATGAACGAGAACAGCCGGTCTTACGAGAGAAAATTCAGGGCTCAGAGCAAGAAAGGGTCCGAAACAACTTTATGAGCAGTGTCTCATCTCTGCAGAAACTGCCGGTTCTCATGAGGCAACTGTCAATATCGGATCTGGTTCTGTAACAATTCACACTTCTCGTCAGTGGATTTGGTGATCCCTGGATTGGCAACTGTGAGGGCGAATGCGGGGCAAACGCTAACTTGAATGTCTAGGCTTTAAAAGGCTAAGTTTTCAAGCTCCATCACGCTAGGTTCCACGTCTGCCCCGTTGATAGCTCGGCGTCCCCCACTGGCGAGGTTATGGACCATACGTCACATTTTTCAAGGTCAAATGCGAGGGAGAATTGAAACCTGCATTTTGGAAGTAGGGAACCGAGAACCATATTTGAGGCCAGAAGCCTGAAGAAGAGGATTCAATCCGGTTGGCATGGTGACAGTCACAGATTTCTTCCTACACCGTATACTGAGGGCGAAATATTGAATCTAGTCAGACCATTGACGCACCTTCAACGATAGGTAAGCCACTTGCTGGGACATGGGTTGGTCGGATCACACCCAGTAGCGTAACGACCATAGCACTAGGACCGCCAGTCGCGAATCTCGCACGAGTTGAGGTCTGTGTTGAATCACGAGATTCAGGAACAGAAGAAGCCACCGGTAGCCTCAATTTCGCCTGCTTTCTCAACGAGGATCGACAGAGAGAAGTGGCTCATGCGGCTTCCGCAAAACGTGGCTTGGGCCTTTGTTCAGGCCGCCTTTGTTTTGTCTTTTGTTTAGCGGTCAGATTTTGGGCCTGAGACGTCGCAGCTAATTCTTTAATATTGCGGAGAAATTATTGATCAGAGGCTATAAGACAAACATTGATTTTGAGCAAAATGTTTATCACAAGCTTATCCGTTGTGATGACCATAAGCATTTCACATCTCCGGATTTGCTCTTCCTGACGTGAGGGGTCTCTAAAGCCAAGCAACAGATCGTCTCTCTGGCCGGCTCGAAGGAACAGCACAAAGTTCAAGCTACACTGGTGGTGTCAACTGTCTTGAGCGGGTACAGTAGAGAACTTGCTTTCAGTTGGCCAAGCGATCAACCAATTCAATATTGGGTACCTAGCGGTCCGAAATTCATCAGGGCCGAGAGCAATGGCAAGGTGACAATCAATCACGATCGGAACTTCATATACCTAGTCAGGCACGTCATGATAACTATTAAAGCCAGCCTCTCAATCATACACTCATTCACCAAGGAATTCTCACGTCAAAAAGAAACGACGAATGAGGCATGGCATAGAGGATCTACAGGCTGGCACACCACACGCCATGGTTCACAGCCTAGATCTGGGTATCTTGACCCTCCGCGTCGGGAACAACCAGGGGATCCTGGACATGGTTCCTGGGGCTACCCCTCACTGGCGTCAAGCCGGCGCATGTGAGAAGTGAGAAAAGAAGTGGTGACAAAAAGAAAAAGGAACGAAAGATCCGTTTGAGATCCAGCTTGATCAAGCTATCACTTCTCTTATCCGCTACTCAGAGACTGACGACAGCTTCCGAAACCTCATTTCCAACATTGTCGCCCTTACCTTGGTCAAATCTCCGTCTTTGCATTGCTTCAAGTGGAGGTTCATATGTCAGATATTGTCGATCCAGGTGATTGTAACTTTACCGTTGGCCCTTGGTTTTTCTGTCCACTGCTGCTGTAGGTGTGCAGGGTTCCGGCCGCTAAACTTAGCCTGCCCTTCATCTTCCATTTCCCTTTCCAAGCTCTCTCGTTCGTCCAGCCACCTGGGTCCGGCCCAAGATGCGCTGACTCCAGAGTCTCATGAGTTGCGCGTCTACGCCGCCTCATTGGTCGTCGAGAACTGCGTCGCCATTTGACGCGGGCGCGTTAATAACGTGCGCGCGAAGACGACGGGTTAATAAAGGGGTGCAGGTCTCGTCGTGGACCGACGTGTATGTGTTACTTTCCGGCGTTCGGGCCCATTCGTGAGTTTTCATCTGGTCGTGTGCTCGGCGTGTCTGTACCTGAGCTTGCCTGGACCTGTGCCTTGATCGTGTTCCTGGTGCCTTTGTCGTGACAAGAGAATGTGGAGGGTTTCGGACGATCCATGCCTAAGTACATCCTACACACGAGCAATGGTCCTGATTTGGTGAGACTTTGAGGGCAGGCAGGAGAATATTCTCCTGAATTGAGGTCCTGTCAAATTGAATATTTCGACAACCTGAACGGGGCTTGTGGTTTAGGTGACCAAGTACAAGAGGCTGAAATTGTGTTTCACGGACGTTGAGCTGACTTACCATGAGTCGGAGGCATACGTAGCATAGAGGGACAAGTGGACGTTAAACTCCGACGAAATAGAGCATTCCTTTGATGCCATCAACGGAGAGTTTGTTGCGTCTTTTAAGGGACCTTTTTAGCCGATGCTGCTCGGGCTTTGAGTTAAGCGCAAAATATTGTCGACTGGGCAACTTGTGGAGGCTTACTCACTACACTTTTTGTCCAGACTTGTACTGACACTTGCACATTGGCTGGTGTATAACAGCATCGCACTGCGTCACTATCTTCATAAGGCATTGTGCTTGTGTCTGTTTTACACTTATGCGTGCCATTTATACAAGCATATTCCTGTTACGGACGTGGGGACCCTTTCTTTCACGCTGTGGGGAGGGCCAATTTTTTCTCGTCTTCCCTTGCAGCAGCAAATTGAAGCGGCTTGGAAGCGGCGGCATGGGATGGAAATGAGCATCGGGCGATTCTTCCAAGCAGAGACCACTGATGGGCACGTACAAGAGAGGAAAGATGAGCGCAACTGTCGGTGAAGCTGTACGAGACGCCATCATGAGCCTTGAATTAAACATGTCTAGAGGAGCTGAATCCATGAGGAGACAAGTCATTTGTTGGTGATAAGATGTGATGCTGAAGTAATGGAACTCAATCCACGAATAGCCTACCTACCTATTGGACCTCCCGTATAAAGGACATCGCCATAATGACCGTCGATATGGACGTTGAGTTTACAGCTATCAGTAGCGTCGGTGGACGTGCAGCCACTGCATGGTCTACCTCGTTACAAAAACTACCTTCTTTTATTACTCTCAAAGTATCGCCAAGCATCTCCTTTTACTAGCAGCATATTATACCCGTGTTGCATGGATGAGGAAACTGAGATCGTCTATGAGATGGGTCTGATACCGTATGAGATCCAACAGGATGCGTATCGGGCGAATAAATTTGTTTGCGACAAAAGGATTGATAGCTCGCTTCATCTTCAAGTGGCGTCTGGCACTGATCTGAGTCCCGATGCTGAGAATAGTATCGTGCGAGGGGTCTTGTCTGGAACAGGCGGATGAGGCTTGACGGCGAAAGCTGACAACTCATAACCAGAAGCAAAGGGTCATTACTTTGACCGGCAGGTGCCCGATGATTAGAAATTTTGACTTCAAGGTTATGTTATGAACGGATGCGAATAGTGTCAGATTTGTGAATGGCGTTGACAAAGCGGGGACTGTCCGGAGTGCACACCCACAACCCAGCGAATTACAATGCGTCAAGGACCAGAGCGGCCTTGGCAATTAGACGCAGAGCAACCTACTGCAGATGTTGCTCCGTGCTGTGCTCCCGAAAACCTCCAGGATCCAAGGGTTCCAGCAGGGCAGAAAGCTGACAACGTCTCACGACTTTTTGAAGCTTGTACGTACTGTACCACGGCTGGACCGTCACCCCTGAGCCAGGCAACGCGAGGATCGCGCCGATGAAATAACACCATGGCGACGACAGACAATTGACGTTTACAGCTAGAGATCCGAAAATCATGTGCAAATGACAGCTGGAGTTGAAGGTGCACCACTACACTGCATAGCATAACACAGGAATAAAGCCAATGAAAGTAGATGCAACTAATCTGAGCCCAAAGCTTAGTGACCCGTAGTCCAGTGGATATATTGAAAGGATCTGAAAGTCAAAGTCAAGGCGACGCGCTGTGGGGGTTGATTATGTGACTGCACAGCAAAGAGGAAATTGAAGACGTGAGGGAGACGTAGCGAGATCCTCATTCATGACATGCATGATTAATTGGCTTTGAGATGTAGAACCGTGACACAGCCAAGTGATTGGCCTATGCAAAAATGCGGAACTCAACTCAACTTGAGAACAACGCGAATAACGGGCAACCACTGGTGCTGACTACAATATTTTTTGCCTCCAGCTGAGCTTTTTCAGTTCAATAGAGCCCTCTGGTGAATGTCATAGGTCCAGGCTCTCTCTGGCAACGCCCCAAACCCACAGAAAACTCCCTTCTATCGCCGAGATGGGAAACCGGGCTGTCTAAGATAGAAGTCAAGACTTAGGAAGTTAATCGCTCCAGTTAGTCTCGTCGCGCAAGTACCGCGTCGGTATGGATGCTGAGGAACGACACGGTTGTCAAGCAGACGAGACGAGACGAGACGCGATGATGGCTTCACGTTCCCCTCCGCTAACTCATGGACAAGTGCAGAAAGTGGTTCATGGACTACTGTAGGAGCCAGCGCGCAGCATTAGCTGCGCCGGGCAACGGAGTCGAGTCCACGGAACGGCGCTGCAGAGCTTATCCGCCATTGATGACGAGGTGGGATGTTGTCTAAGTTACGGGCAGCTCGGAACCCCGTTAAAGTGCAGAAGCGTGGAGCTGCGCAACCGAACCTTTTGTATTTTCTCGTTGCCGTAGGGGAATCCATGCTTTTGAAGGTTTGGGATGGACCAGCATTGCATTTTGCAGCCTAAGCAACGAGCGATTTGCTTCATACGGTTCCGATGCCCTAATAGATGAGAAATAATTGCTATAAATGGGGCATCTCAAACTGACCCCTGGGTATCACCTTATCTAGAGATTGATGCAATGGTGACAATATCTCATGATTCCTGTTTCGTTTACAACAGCTAGCCTGCTATCACTGTCACAGTCAGCGCACTGACTTGACTTTGGTTCAACACGACGATGGCTTCCGGAACTAGGCCGTGGTCATGGCGGGCACCCTCAGAGACATACTGACCGTGTCATTGAGATATCTATTTGTTCATTGTTGTTTTTGGTTGCGATTATAAAGGCGAGACCGCATGTAAATGTGACGGTCCTTTACAGCTGGTGTCAGCCGACTCGCTGTGGTGAGCCTGCGCAGTGCTCCTTAATGGGCCGCTCGGTCATTGAATGGACGCACAATGCTCATAAACAAGGACAATGGGCCGCCTGTGGCCCTGCTCAACAAGGCCATCAAGCGGCCATGAGCAGAAGTTCTAAACAAACAATATGTCGTGGCCGCTTGAGAGAGGGTTAAGTTCAAGTATAAGCATTACAGTTATTAAAACTCGAGCTGCAATCAACAAATAATAGAATCGATTCGGCCGAGTGCATCAAGACAACTAATGCCACTGATGAAGCTATCTCACTTTGAATGCGCCAACCATTCCGCATTATATCGATGCAGTATATAATTCAAGATTGCCTTGATTGAATAGCCATTGTTTCGTATTCTGTATCAGACAAATGTCTCTATATGCCATCTACACACTGAGTCGGATGTGGTAAATCGCATCATCAGTCCGATCTATGGTCATCATCAATATTTTCCATTGGATCATAAAGTGCTTCTTCGGCATCGTTTCTCCTAGTCTTGACGCGGTCATCGTCAGTCAACCTTTTTTTCGCATCTTGATCTTTCTTACATGCAGTCTCACACGCCCGTCTCCATTCGCGGATCCCTGCCTCAAGCCTACGCCGTATTTCCCCAGCCGAGAGACAGAACACGCTACGACACGACACAATTGGCACAACTCGGCAGGCCCAGCGCAGGCTCACACGCTTGATACACGCTTCACACGCTTCTCTCCAAGCCCCAAGTGAGTGCTAGCGTCCGCCCGTAGTTGCTGTACTGTACCTTGCACACCCCCATGTCCTGTCCTCCTTCGTTGCCCTCACACCCAAGCCCCCTCATGCTCTCAAGCCCAAGCTACCTACCTTTTAGCCCAGCCTCCGAAGAACGTTCCTTGGATGAGGTGCGTGATGGACCGAGTGGTGAGGTCAAGGTAGCGTAGGTCAGCCCGCAAAAGCAGTGCATCACTTGGTGAGATCTGATGTCCGATTAGTTGTTCAAGCTACGTAGAAAGGAGAGATCAAACTTGCTTTCTTTGTAAAAACATAAAAAAGCAAAAGAGAGTTAGTTCATGGTTCATTGATTGATGGATCTTGTAAGCCAAGCTTCCTTTTTGCTCTCTTTTTCAGACTCCAAGGAGTGTCGGGATTGGCTTTACTACGGGCTCCTCATCTTGGTGGGCGCGCGACCGTGGTTGTCTAGTGGGTGTGCGACTCCTGGTGGCCTCCTAACAGGGGCCGCTTTTAGGTACCTCCACCCGCTGTTGCCCAGCGCACAGGTACCTGGTCAGCGTACCCGCAAGCGGTACCCGTGCTAGGAAAACCAAGGCAAGGTTAAGCCAGCCAGGGCAGCTCAGTCAGTCAGAAAGGCTGCTTTTTTGGTTGCTACTGTAGGTACTGGGCTTGCAGTAATCCAATGCAGCACCAGTAGAGTAGGTTGAAGCAAGGACGGTAGACCACACACCCGACACCCCCCCATGTATGGATCCATCCATGGATCTCTCCCATCCGTCCACTCGACACTTGCAGCTGGTTAAAACCACTGGCGTACCTCTCACCCAGTCCTTTTCCCTCTTCTCTATCCTCCTCCTACCTCTTCAACCTCCCTCCTCCCTCTTCCTCCTCTCGTTTTGTTGATTCCCTCATCTCTCATTCCGTCTTCCTCTCCTGACTCGATTACAGCAGGCCTGAAGACGCTTGAGACGAGGAGAATTTTCACCCCCAGGGCTTTCGCTCGACATCTCTCCCTCAAAGCCCCAATCCCGCCCTATTAAAGGCCAGGACCTCGAGGCTGTGAGACGGGACCAGAAACAGGCCGGACTGGAAAAGTGAATCAAAGAGACCTTTACTGGTATTTCACTTTTCTACTTCCACTTGGCCCTCTGCAATCCTTCCCTCAAGCTTCTCCTTCGACTCTGTTAAATTCCTCGGTTCATCCACTAGGAATTCCAGCCCAGTCTCCAATTCACTCCCTCCTCCCGCCGCCACCGACGAAACCTCCCATCGACGCGCCCGCTCCCTTGATTCATTCATCCGATAGCGATCTCTCTCACCCTTCTCGAAACTAGTTCTCGAAGTTACTTGTTAACTAGTTCGCCAATCAATTTGGGTATCCCTTGGACCACTAGAAAAGGAGACATCCACGACAAGCGACGAGTGCGATTTATCGAACTCTCAATCTCGCAATAGAGATTCCAAACCATCCACCAAACTCAACTACGACTTATTCGGTTACGTGGTTGTCAAATTGACTCGGTAATCGACCCATTTTTCGAAGCGTTCAAGAGCGTTAGGAAAGGTATGTCGTTGCTACAAGGCCCCGAGATTGGCTCTAGGGCATATCTAATCTCCTATGCAGCTGCATGCCGAGGATTATTCTCCCGCATACCGCTCTCCTCTCCACAACCACCACGCTTTTCCTACTTCCTTGAAGATTGCCCCGTGGGAGACGTTAGCTCGTTATTCCCACTCAATCTCAGGGACTGTCTCATTTTTCGACGAGCTCTGCCCATCTCCCCGACCTTTGGCGGTAAGCCTCCCTCCTCTCCCCTCGATACCATACCCGTGCCAATCGTCTCGGAACCTCGTCGTGTCAGCCTACCTATCCCCCAAGGGATGAGGATAGCTGCGATTAGCAGTTCAAATGCGCCCGACGAGTCACGAGCTTGGCAAAATCGAGATTCAACACTAGTATTCAACCTCATACTGACGCACATGCCGCTACTAGAGCCCTTGAGTCGATTTCGTCTTTAAACGACCCCTTTTCCAATCCCTTTTCCTTGCCTCCACTATCTACATGCTCCCGGTCTCGTTACCAGCCACGGTCACTTTTTTCATTTTCTACCACGTTCTTTAATATCTTAATAGCCTAATTATTCGGTTTGCATCACTCCTTTTTGCATTCGAAATACTTCACTCTTTCGCATTTTTCCGACCATAAGATTCCTGGCGAACCAACAGTCACTCATTCGACATTAAGCCACACGAGTCTATCGACCCGTTACTACTTCTAAGAACTACATTACACACCACCCAACATGGCGTACTCTCAACATTACGACGATGGTTATTTCGTCGAGTCAGATGAGCCTCATCAAAGAATCACAGCCCAAGAGGCAGCCCGAATGATGGCCCGCCAACGTCAAGAGATCATCGGCGTCGAGCTTTCACGGTTAGCAGGCGATGAATACCTCGAGGATATCATGCAACATATGCGACAAATGGAGGTGAGTTGATTTTGCAATGGTCTGGTCATATGTCGGTTTTGCTAACGGTTTACAGGATGAAACGCTACCTGATGCTTCCCTCATCGATATGCAGCGCGAGATTCAATGGTTTATGCGACCTTACCTAATCGACTTCCTCATCGAGGCTCACGCTGCCTTTGGACTACTGCCCGAGACTCTCTTCCTCACTGTCAACCTCCTGGACCGATACTGCTCAAAGCGAGTCGTCTACAAGCAACATTACCAATTGGTTGGATGCGCTGCGCTACTAATCGCCGCCAAGTATGGTGACAAGAAGGACCGCGTCCCCCAGATTCACGAACTCAACAACATGTGCTGCGGACTCTACGATGCTGGCATGTTCACCCAAATGGAGATGCACGTCCTCAACACCCTCGACTGGATCATCGGCCATCCTACTGTCGACTTCTTCTCGCAACTTATGGTGGCAGAAGAGGGTGACGACCAGGAAGTTGAGCACATGGCGGCCTACCTCTGCGAGATTGCCCTGTACCACCGCGACTTTGTCTCCACCAAGCCTTCAGTCATGGCTCGATCATCTTTGGCTCTTGCACGAGCTATCCTAGGCCGAGCTGAAGTGAACGATGGAGGTTGGGACCAGACCGAGAACGTTACGCTCATCACTCTGTCGCATCACCTTCACCAGCCTTCTCCCACACTCGCGCGCAAGTACTCGACAACAGGTTTTTCTCGGGTATCTCAGAAGCTAGCCGACTTTATGGCTGAGCAAGCTGCTATCGCCCGTCGAGCTGCTGCTAACCCTGCTACACCTCACCCTGAGCCTATCAACAAGCACACGAACAACGTCTACAGCACCCCCCAAAAGGGACACAGCGCGATGGGGTTCGATGGTTACCTAACTCCCCCGATTACTCCGGATGGTAACTGCTTAATGGGAAATCACAACATGGCTAAGGAATCATACGGCTTGCCTCCCCGGTGTCCAGTTACGCCTACTCCTCAACACCACGCCGCGGTATATGGTCAACACCAATATGTCGGATACGTTAACCAGCATGACATGAACCAATAATGCTCTTCACGACGAGACATTGATCGACGACTCGACCAATACGTTCACCCCCATGTACAATACCATGGCCTTACACTACCTTTCCGACATTCTATCACTTGTTCGAAATCATTGCATGGTCGCACAACAGAATGATCTTTCATACATGTTTTTTGGCATTTAGCGACTGATTACCATTTCCTTACGATTAAAATTTTCTCATCAACATCAAGTCTAGCGGCACCAAAAAAAGGAACACGCGGATCATACCCTTTTCATTTCAGCAAATTTCTGCATTTTTTTCAGGCTCCATACGACTTGCTCTCCCGGTGTGGAAGGAATCCGCATACCCCAAGAGGACCTTCGCCACGAAGCACAGGTCACCGATCGGGAAAACTGGTTGACGACATAGATTACAGATGAGGAGCCTGGCCAACCTCGATACGGAACTAGGAAAAAAAAGACCGAGAATGCACCACAGGTCCCTCGCGGTGGAAAAAAGGATACCCCAGGATTGGGAGGAATTAGGTTATGGGCCATACCAGCTTTATTGAACAGGGACGATGGTGTCTGACCTCGGTCTGGTACGATGAGGCGGGCCTACTCTTCACGACTGCAGCAATACGTCTGCATAATTCTTTTGAAAGGTGGATGGGACGACGAATCATAGCTGGGAAGCCCATTGAGGCACCACGAGCGTCGTCCCGGGGGAAGATTTTTGGCATTAATCATGCCTTGTTTGGATCTACGGAGTCAGGCTAGTTCCTCTCTTCGACTCCCCATCCTGTGTATAGGTAGTTGTACGTAACAGGCACAAAAAAAGAAGTAAAAATTCTTTAACTTTGAACTGTTCCAAATCGTATTCATTTCTCTCATTCCGATGACCTTTAATGATTATTCAACACGCGATCGATCGTTTCAAGTGACCGTCTTACTTTCAAGCCCATCCGTCATTCTTGGTGTTTCTGGTTCAGCCGCGTCTTTGTTTGACTCTGAGCCCGTATTCAACTCTAACAGAACGATCTAGATCGTCGATGAATGGAGTGGAGGTTGGGTAGCGTGACGTCAGGAAATTTCCCACTGTGGAGAGGTTGTAATTTAAGACTTTTGCAATCAAACGGCGCCAGCTGGCCATCGCGTTCTCAACGGCGCTCGCCCCTGACTAGGAGACTCTTAGGTGCATTGAACTACTGATCTAGGGCATCTCGGTAGGCCATAGTATTACATTTTAAGGGAGGCTCATAAGGTTATGGTTAATATCGATTGGTATTGGCTAGGTTCATGCTGGGAGCTAGCCCCTGGATATTGCAGCTGGCAGTTGACAATGGCGCTGAGTCCTATTGGCCGTGTGCCTGGATGCAGGGCCGGTGTTCTAATCTTGGTCCTATGTTAGATGACCTCTTGGTATCATGATGTGTCGACATGCAAAGCCTGCATTCCTGAGTTGTGATAAGGTGTGGTGTACACACGGCACGGGATACCAAGAGGTCACCGCATTCCTAGAAACCGGCATCCTGGAATACGGGTCTCAAGACGGTAGTTGTATGCGTGTCTCACGAGCTGTAAGCGAGCTTTTTACTTCAGCTGATCTATTGCGTCTGTGGTGTTTTAGGGTTTGTCCGTTGGTTTCTGTGTAAGTGGTTGTTAAGAGGATTGGGATGCCAGCCGATGTTGTTTGTAGTCCCGAGACATGACATTGACTCGTAAATACCTGTTAATCCCACGGATCGTATGATCTTACTCGTGCTTTCGTTTTATTTCCTTACTGTATGTCATCGGCTAACATAAGGCCATAACTCACGACATTGAAAAAATGTGACCACGTCAAACTCGTGTAAGTCTACCAATGCAAGTTATGTGAAGGTTTTCGTATTAGACCCATCATTTGTGAACACCTACCAGAGGAATGCCAAAGACATAAAGAGAATCTCGATATTATGAAAAACACATACATGCGGATGTCACCGAAAATGAGCATTGGTCTAAATTGATACGGCGCATTGACGAGGCGAACGTTGACCAACATATTCGATGTAGGGTAGCGATAGCGGCATCTAAGCTTGACTCGGCCGAGAACGACAACTTCAGTAAATTACGACCCACACGATCAAATGTCACTGGCGCATTAAAGCTTGTGGCTGGGCGGAAATTAAAGATCACGAACAGACGCGATAAGACGAACAACAAACAACATCCGCGCGCCTCACACCGTCTTTTCATATCTTGTGAAGATGAATAACTTTGATGCGCAGTCGTAATTTGGATGTTCATCCATGGAAGGGGGGGTGTAAGACAGGGTACGCCATATGTGAGCCACAAATGATCGACGACTTGTGGCTCGTGCTGGTGAACATAGGCTGGGGTTATGCTATGTCGCTATACACTCCTATTCGCTGATTGTATTTGAGAGATAGCTTCATCTTGTTTGTGGTCCAAGAAAATCTTGACATACTAGGAGATCATATTGAGATGATAAGCCTCCCCAAGGAAGATGGAAGAGAGAGAGGATATATCATCCTAAAGTTAGAATATTTCTTCTAATATATTAGAAATATTTAAACAAATTTTAGATTAGGTTGTAAAACTTCTGTGATATCCAAAGCTGAATACCCTTACTCACCCAAGCCCGACCACGACAACACGTCAATTAGACGTCTCCTTCAGTTCGCTTAGCCTTGTAGGCGGAATCGCGTTCCTGGGAATCCTTGCTAGCCAGGAACCGTTTGTAGGTGATTGAATCGACACCCAACTCGACCCGAAGTGGCAGCTGTGTAAACAAAGTCGTTGACTTGATTACCCTCGAGATAGCGATATGCCTGCAGCCAAGACCATCGGACATAGCCTTTGCATCCTCTCCATTCTCCTGGATGCGCTTAGTGACATGAGAGCGAAAGGCATCGCTCTCTGCTTCCTGCTTCGCCAGGACTTGGCGTTGGAGTGCGTTCAGGTCTGAATCATCTAGATCACGAGGAAGTCTGTCCACCAACTTCTTCAACTCAGTGATCATTTGATCGGCCTTCTCTCCACCAGTCAGTCGTCTTGACATTTCCTATTCCTGCCAAATCAACGCTGTCTGAGATAGGCTTGTCAATCTGGCCGACAGTTCGGGGTTGTCATTTGAACAGGCTCAGAGACAACAATTCCGTCTGCAGGTACCGTATTCTCAACCATCTCATCACGAGTTTTGTATCCCAAGCCTCGAAGAAAAATTCGGAGAGGGTTCTTGTACTGGGCAGGAATAAGACGAGCCGTCTCCTTGGTGACTGCACGATCGACCGATCTCTTCAGTGCCATTCGATCAACATCAGGATTCCCAAGGTTGTCGAGCCATTTCTGGTTGTCCTTGAGGAAATGCTCCTTTGAGAGAGTGGTGTCCTTAGGCAAGAGCACTTGAACCTTCTTGTCCCACTCCCGCCATTGCACTGGCTTGAGCTCGTCAACTGTGCGTCGGAAGCGATGGACGCCTCGATCGGAGCATCAGCTTGGTCATAGCGATAGACGTCAATAGCTTTTCCAAGGTATTCGAGGATTTGGCAGCTCTTGATCCGCTTGACAGTCTTGCTCGACGAGTCGTATCCGACATCTCGCAATTTCAAAACTGTGAATGCTGAAAGAGCGAATGGAGCAGAAATCCCAAATACATACTCAGGGTACAGCTCCTGTTGACTGACAACGGTTTCCATCAATATACCGATGTGTTTGTAACCAGGATACTCGCTCCAATTATCGCCAACAAGGACGTTGGCCGCCTGGAGCTGGGTGGCAGTTGCGGTAAAGCTACCCGCATTACGGGCTAGATCCCGGTGGCACATTCGGAACAACATGCGAGCCAGTTTCTCAAAGAAATCTTTGGGGACCTCTGAGGTGTCCTTGCAGTTGGTCACATCGCTGAAGACTGCTTTGGCAATAGAAACCTCGAGCTCCTCCTCAGGATGAAGGACTTCGGCAGTAGAAGTGATGAAAACATCATCGCCAGATTGGCGAGATGTCTTAGCACTCCCGATTCCAAGATTGTCGATAGGCTTGGATCTCATTGATCCACTGGATTTGCGAGGAGATCCAGAAGGATGAGGCGGAGTATTGAACGGAGAAGACATTCTGATTCCAACAGACCCAAGTTGTTCTGATAAGTTGGTCAGCCACTGAAACGCGACAGAAGAATGCCAGAAGAGGAGTAGGGGTAAATGACGAACCTGGAAGAAAAGAGGGATCAACCACGATAGCGAAGCTTGTGGACAACTAGTGGGACAGGCTCGTGGCGCTGGAAATAACGCACTTGCCGGGCGAACCTGACGCCTCGGAGCTTGAAGGCATGGTCTTTTACTTCTAGAGCAAACTGACGAGAGGGTGTTTCTCGCGAAGGGGGCATAGCACCAGGCTCACTAGCCCGTGGTCTCTCGTCCCAGCGACGCCAGAGGCGGGCATCAAGCTCTTGTGAAGATGGCATGATGGAATGGGCACGTTCCTGCGGTAATATTCGTTGGTACATAAAGGACGCAGATCGGAGTCAAGATTTCACAAACCTGTAGAGGATGATTGGTTGACCCAGAAGAAGGCACGAGACGCAGTAGGATTGGGGGTGACAACGATGCTCATGAATTTGCCTAGACAGAGAAACACGTCAGCATTCAGCTTGAAACACGACTAAAAGGTAATCAGGGCAAACAAACCAAAGCAGAACGGCAACTCTCAACGACAGAGAAGCTTGCAGACGACCTAGGGTGGCGAAGTTGTGATGGTGAAGTTGAGGGGCGTGAAGGTGAGGAGGAAGAGTAAAAAGGTAGAGCAAAGGCGTTCTTTCTTTTTCGAGTTTCGATGAAATTCGAATCTGTGCGCGCTCGATATATTGCTGCCTATTGTACGCGTTCCCATGACGCAGCGTTGTGGTTGGCAGTTGGCAGCTGCTGGCAGTGGCAGCAAGTGTCAAGGCCATCTGGCCTATTGCTGTTGATATTTACGAACATGGAAACATGTTGTGAGTAGTCCTGTAAGTATCTACGATGCAAAATGCATAATAATGGAGTAAATATAAGCCCGAGATCAATGTCGATGTGAAGTGTTGCAGACAAGACGGGTGTCAATGTCCGAGAGAGAGTTGAGGTTATATACAAGACCGAAGTCAATGCCCAGTATGTATGAGATGGGGAGATCAGATAGACCAGGCCAAAGCCAACGCCGGAACGAAAGACAAAAGCATGATGTGATGAAAATAAAGTAAGGAAGGGTTAGAGAGAAATTAGGAGCAGGTCAGGGCCAAGCTCCAAACTAAAACGTGAAGTAAATAAGGATACTATAGAAGCAGTCGACGGAGCACAGATATTTGGCAGGCGAAATTACATGGTATCTGGGAGCTCGCAACACAGACAGCCAGCCAGAGAGTAAGCGCAGACACTCGAAGAATACAAAAGTCATATACGCTAATATAACAGAACCAATTAACATAACACTCCTATCAGGTTTAAATCGCACCATTCTCTGTTGATATGCTCGCATTATGAGTTTGTAATTGACGATAGTCTGTACTAATATTGACTATTAAGCTGAGCTTCACACTCTATTTACAGCCTGGCCAGCCTTGTTTGAAGCTATACATGAAATATGTTTCAACCATTCTCACCAGTATACTTGGAAGCTCATTGAAAATGCTTGCTTGGGAGCACGGAAGGCCAATCCTCATGTAGTCGTCGGGCATGGCTGCCTTCCAGGGGTATGCTTTAACTATCATAAAGAACACAGTTTTTCAATAGTTCAAGCATAACACTCTACCTATGCTCACACTTTTAATTGATAGCTTACAATGTCAATATCCACTTGTCCTTTGTTACACCTTTGAAGTGGTGTCGTGATGCTCTACGGTTGGTAGTATGTCGTCGCGTGATTAGTCATCACTGCCATTTGCTTAACCTCGAATAAACACCCAATCACCTTCTCAATACTGCCCAGTCAAGGTCGCATTTCGTAGCATATTGTTTCTCCAACTTTGTTAATAGTCCACATTCAGACAACCACTAAAACAATCAACTTCAAAAACAACAGGCATGTCGGTCACGCTACACACGTCGCATGGCGACATCAAGGTCGAGGTCTACTGCGAGAGTGTTCCCAAAACTGCAGAGGTTAGTAAAATGCAGCTTTCCAGCCTAGTGTATCCACGCCGTTGCTAACTTCTGCTAGAACTTCCTCGCCCTTTGCGCTTCGGGCTACTACGACCAGTCCCCCTTTCACCGTGTCATTCCAAAGTTCATGGCACAAACCGGCGCACCCGCGACTCCCAACCCTCCCGAGAACCCCAAAGGCGGACGCAGCATCTGGGGAGGAGCCTTCGAAGACGAGATCCGACCAGCGTTGCGACACGGCGCACGAGGCGTCCTATCGATGGCCAATAAAGGATCAGGAACGAACGGATCGCAGTTCTTCATCGCATTCGACAAGGCACCGCATCTGGATGGACTCAACACCGTGTTTGGACGCGTCCTTGGAGACGAGGGTTTGGCAACATTAACCAAGATGGAGGCCGTGGAGGTTGATCGCAAGAACAGACCAAAGGAACCAGTGCGCATCGAAAATGTGACGATCCACGCCAACCCACTCGCTGGCTGAGACTCACGAACGGTACTTTCTGGAGCTCTCTTGACGACATGACCTTACTTGGAATACCCGAAAGCAAGCACTGCTGCAGTTGAAGTACGGTTAGCCATGCAGACGAAACGTCACTGAGCACACGACTGGCATACGATCCACCATGCAGGAAATCAGCTCAATTCAAATGTACAAATATTCTCCTGATCTACCCACGCTGCACAATACTGCCTTACCCAAACTCCAAACTCCTGACCAAACACTCATTTCTTATACTCACCCTTGATCTAAGGGCACCACCAATCCAGCATCTCTGCCTCAACATCTTGCTTGAGGTTGTATGGAATATCCTCGCCCTGAATGGCGACATATATCACGTCTTGCCATCCGTGCCTTTCGATCCCGCTGACGAGCTTCAAGAGCTCGTTCTTGGAGCAGGCGTCGAGATTGCGGATAGATGTGGTAATCATCCGGCCATTTCTCTCCTTTTGGGTCAGAAGATAGGCTCGCTGGTCGGGATGATAGGCTGGAAACGAATGCGCCTTCCAACGGGACATCGGCATTAGCCTAAAATTGATCATGTCATGAAGGAATTTCCAACCCTGGACACTATCATCGACAGGTCGCTTGTTCTTGAGAACTCGCAGAGCATGTTCGCGATGTCGCTTGTTCCGCTCTTCCTTGGCAGCCATGGCACGAAAATCCGGAGCATAATCACCTTCATAGTCGCGATTAGGGGGAGGGGTCAACTTACCTTCGAGAATTAAATGCGTCTTCATTCGCTCCGCGAGCACATTGGCGTCAATGGCCCCAAGTTCATCCGTGCGCCCGAGAAGGTCGAACTCTCCCAGGGTATACATGGGGTCGCTGTAGCTCGAGGATGATGCGCTATTAGGAGGGCTTGGCTCGTAGGCTACTGAGGGCTTAGGAGCCGGGAAGTCTTCCTCATTACCTACCTTGAAAGAGCCGTTGGCGATATGCCACTCGCCATCGTTGGCACCGGTGACCTGGCACGTTGCGGCTACTTTGTTAGCGCGTCGCTTTGGCTTGAGGTTGTCGCGCCAGCCGTCCAAGTTCTTGATGTTGATTTGGAAGATCCGGCGCTCTGCGTCCATGACGTTGTCGAGAGGCATATAAATCTTGAAGCAGGCGGGAAGCAAGTCTCCCGCGGAAAAATACACGATGGACGCAAGAGAAGACGCGGGGGATGCAGGGGATGCAGG
>JAASAY010000046.1:0-36394 GCA_014822085.1 Fusarium stilboides
GTTCACCGCCGTCCCCGTCTGATCGGAGCCTCCGTGGGATTGTCCACGAGGAACCGAGTGCAGCATGATCTCATCGCAACCGTCCAACTCGCTCAATGAATCAAAGGCATCCTTGCTTAAAAGTAGCTTTCTAGCCATGGATCTTGATCTCAATATCGGTCGTCTAAACGATTCACAATAGCGATCTTTCGTCCATCGATCTTATATGTATTTTAAAGAATAACTTGCGGCACGAGAACTCATTCAAACTGCAACGTTCGCTTTGAAAGAGAAGAAACCCACCGGCGATCTGACGCCTACAAGGTCCAAAGACAACAAAGTGACCATCTAGGAAAGGGACCCGTTCATCGGAAGCACTTGGCCGGTCAAGAAAACGGCCACACCCAGTCAGAATCACCCACGATATCCTTCCTTGCTGCACCTCAGATCCTCACCAGTTCGTTCGCTCGGCCGGGGGGTGGGTGCGGGCGGGAACGCGGATGTGCGCGATGCGATGCGTGATGCGAGGCGGGATTGACAGGGCGAGGGAGCCACTGCAAACCGGCGTGCGGCGCTTGTCAACTGCAGCGATGAGTTGGCCAACGCATCAAGTGGTCCGTGTGTAGCCTCCTAGAGTTTCCCTCAACAAGCCCCTCCCTCGCATCTCTTTCTTTTTCCATTCTCTTTTGAACTTCAGCCCTTAAATATTCTCTTTGGTTCTCTACTGGATCTTATTCTCTGGTTCTCGCCTTGTATTTTGGACTTTTCCCTGCCGCAAAAGACCTCTTGGTTGTTTATAACGGGTGTTGATAAGTATCCACACCCCGGCATCACCTGGACCTCCGCCTCACATTTACAACTCAACCCATGTCATCTGGAACCGATTCTTCACGACAACTCAGTCTTCTTAAAGGTCTCTTCAACGCCTGTCAGGTAGGCCCTTGAGCTTGTCTTTTAATCGATACGAGAATCGCGTGTGCGAATCATCTCAGGGGCCAGGTTTAACAAGATCCTGGTTAGATTCATATCGCACATTCTCACTCGCACCATCAACCCTGGATCTGGATCTGAATCTGAATTGCTAGTCTATCAACACACGCTTCTTTCCGTCAGCTGTCATGCCAAAACCTGAACAAACAATTTCATAGCGACATCATCATTTCAGTCATCAGCCGTTTCTAGTCAGCCGCTTGCAGATTACTTATACAAGCCGTGGCCGACATCAATATCCATGCTTTACTCGATCAAAGTATGTTCCAACCGGAAAAATAACGTCCAAGAATCGTATCATCGTCATCGTCATCGCCAACAGCAGCAAGTACGAAACCGCCATTGACAACGGTAATAGCGGCCCATGACCCCAACAAATAACAAAAAAGTAGAGTGAAATGGCAAGCGCCAGTCCTCAAACACCAAGCCGGTGTTCCCTGGAGAAGACCTCTTCTCCTATCTAGCCAGTGCTGAACCTCTTTCCACCATGCAAGCTTATGCTCCGTCAAGAAATAAAGAAAAGGTGTCCTGGAATTACAAGACCCTGGTTGTTGACAAGAAGAAGATGGCGAAGAAGTCTTCGCAACGACTGTAAACAACCGCTCATGGGCTGACAGATATCTGGAAAAGTCATGAGCTCGTGAGAGAGGAAGTTTATATATGTTTACCCTCGGTCTTTTCACTCGCCTCGCCGCCGAGACGGCCTTTTGCTCTCTCCTCGGTCTTAAGACCCCAGACACAGGCAGACATGGGCTCTTGCCTGGCAGTTATTGGAACAAATAGCCCAGGCCTGAACGCTTTACCTCCTTTCAAACAAGAGGGGCCTAGGTGTGCATCCTCAGACAGTCATGTTACGGCCACTATGCCAACGACACTCGCGCTGGTCATGGGCGTGTGGCATACTTCATTAGAAACTCGACTACAGCGTCAAGGTTTGTCTCTTCTTTCGCGCTGATACCATAGCAGCATACTTCGCGGCCGCGTATGCTCTTCAGGTCCAGTTCGTCAATCAACTCATCCACCGAAAGCTTATCCGGAAGGTCGGACTTATTCCCCAGGATGAGAAGTGGGATACCAGCAAGTGACTTGCGGCTCATGAGGTCGTGAAGCTCTTCCTTGGCTTGAGGAATCAATGGAGTGTCGGCAATGTCGACGATAAAGACGATGGCGCTCACACCTCGGCAATATCTCTCCCACATAGTTCGAAATCGGGGCTGGCCACCAATATCCCAGCATTTTAGGGTAACATGGCCACGCTGTACCTTTTTCATGTTGAACCCGACGGTAGGGATCGAGCTAAACAGCATCTGGAGTTAGCATTTGGGTCCTCATAACGGAATGAGACCGTCGGAACGATCGCTGCAGACATCGAAAACATATGGCCCGAGCCATTCTTGGGGAAGCGCTTACTCGAGAGTGAATTCGCCGCCCTACAATTCCAACAGAGGTCAGCTACAAGCGGTCAAGCAACAGGGCAGGAAACGAGACGTCAAAACTTACAGCGAGGACCCGTAATAACGAAGTCTTACCAGCATTTTGCAAACCAACCATTGTCACCTCCATTTCCATCGCCCTGCAAGTTATTATCAGTATGTTGGTTCAGAGTCTGTCGCAGCTATGAAACAGAGCAGGGAGCAGAGAGCAGGAATCAGCAGTTGCCTTGAGAGCAATGCATGATCACGGTTACTTACCAAAACATGCGCATCAACCAATTGTAGACCCTTTGAAAAAGCCCTGCCATGTTTACTTTCTGGTCACGAAGGACGCTGGTCGCGCTGCGGCAGGTGGTCGGGTGAAGGCGGGGGTGGTGATTGAGCAGAGCTATGGCTAGGCCGGTTGTTGCGAAGACAAACGGACGAAATACTGTTTTCCCTTGAGGGCTGCTCTTTCTGATCAGAAGCACGGAAAATATCTCGATTTCGCAGAAAATGGCGGAAGATGTGGCGGGCGGGGTGCTTTATGGGCAAGGCAATTCTGTCGGCGCTCAGATGCAGGGTCGTAGTTGGAGAGGTGACAGGACGGAGACGAGGAGCGGGATGGCGGTTCAGGATGAAAAGCGACTTGTATGACGGTGGCAGGCGACGAGTAACATCTGCACCTACGAAGTTGTGCGCGCCAGCGTCTGGGCGTTTGGGGTCGGCGACGGCGTCGGAGGCGGGTTCGGGCGGCGATGGAAATAGTGAAGGAGGAGAGGCTCGTGGTGCAACGACGGAGGAGCAGTACCTAGGTTGGCACAGGTGACGCCTAGGCGGAGGCACAAAAAAAAGGGCCCCACCTGGGACGAGATGACGGCCGAGACAGTCGATAGAGACGCCAAAAAGGGCACCCAAAAGACACCAGAGGCCACCAGAGAGACCACCAACGAGCACGAGCCTTTGGGGCCCTTGAGGGGGCAAGGAATGGGGAAGTGGTGGGAACGACCCGTGCCTGGCGGCGCAAGTAGCGTAGCTTTTAGCGCAGATGCAGCGCCAAAGGAGCCCAGAGAGGTTACTGAGATAGATTAGATAGATGGCTGAGTCGAGTTGTGCCGTAGTCGCGAATATGGGTTTCAGCGCAGCTCAAGGTAAGTTACTTGGCGCTCGTGAGTGAATATCACACTGCTCACTTCCTACCTGGGTATAATATCGATAGCAGCAGCGCAATGCAGGGAACAGCGTCGACAAGAGCTCCAGGTCGGGGAGCCTAAAGCTGGTGCAGGGATGAGCAGTACGCGGGAGCGCCAAAGGTACTGATTGGGGACTGCAAGTCGTCGCGGGGTGTTGTGACATTCCAATCTTCAATCACCTGGTCCAGCCCAGAGGTGGCAGCAGTGTGGGTTAGGCGCTGCGGCGTTTCATTCGCTTGGTCACGGTAGAAGCTTGTTAGAGTGGAGCGATGATCGACCAGGGCTCAAGGTCGGCGTCGACGTCAGTACTCAGAGCAATGGGCTTCTGAGGGCGCCTAATGCTGTTGTGCCTTCAATGTCTAGGGTCCTTGTCTCTGGCAGAGCGGCTAGATGCGAATCGAATGGCCGACAGTGGAAATGACCGTTTGAGATTGTCGTTTTGAGTTCCTAAATAAACCTCCTCCACGGTTAGCTGCAGGGTCCTTGCTGAGCGGGAGCCGGCAAACAAACCGAGCCGATGGGAGAGTGTAGAGGTTGACGATCGATACCAGATCTGCTCAAGATACCAAGCGGACCTAGTGTCGATTCTCGATGCTGAGACTGCAAGGCGGGTAGCAGATTTTCTCCAGCAGGGCAGTTCCCTCGGTACAAGGTAAACCTCGGATCATATAATCTCAAATACGTACGTGTTTGAGCTCAGGTGCTTGGTAAACGTCGTGTTGCAATAACACATGCAACTTGTGGGCCTTTGTCGCCAGCCACTGACAGCCACAAGTAAGGCGTTGCTGATAACGAGATGATCAACTGAGTACGAAAACGAATGAAATCGAGCCGATTCTCAGTTGTGAAGAGCTGATGACTTCTAACAGAGTTCTCAACGGAGGCGGTAGAAGCCCAAAGTCCTTCGGTTCCAGTTTCTGGTGATGTAGTATTTGGAGGTAGCAGCAAGGGAAGGTAAGGTGTTGTAGATATGAGGTGAGCCTCAAGTCGAGGTGATATCGATTACCTTGGCGTTACCTTGAGGATCAAGATGGCGTAAGTCGTGTCTAGGTCATGAGAGGAGGGAAGAGGATGGCAACCTCTCAGATAATGTGCACAAGAGAGGGGGGATCAAATGCAGAGTGAAAGATTATCGTCTTTCCATTTCCATTTACTTCGAGTCAAGTAACAAGAGCAACAAAGGTTGGGAAACCGGCCGTCTTGGTATCCATATCCCGGTCTTGGTACCTGTAATGCAGATGCAGGTTGGGCTGCAGTTATTGCAAGCATCAGCTCACTCGTAATATGAGCTTTCATTCGTGCAGCGGTTGGGAAGCTATGGCTTTGGGCTTCAATGTGGGTGCGCCTGTCACCCTTATTCCTCGTGGAGGTGGCGGCCGGGTCTTACTTAAACGCCTGGCGTCCTTGATATTGATCTATCTACCCAAATACCTTGGTCTGGCTCCCTTGTCCACTTCACTGTAGATACCGGACAAGCACGAGTCTTCAGCAGGCTCTGTCAGTACATCCTGCACAGCACGCCAACTCCTTAAAAATGAGGTGAAGTCCGGAGTTCCTTGGGTTGACACTGCATCGGACTGTCCTTTAGCCTTCTCACTGCCTTGAAAAACGGCCCCCATCTCCGACTTACACAGTCAGCGTCGTACCTACAGCAATCCCCAGGCACCAGCTTTAGGCGTTGAACGCTCTAGGAGACTTGATTGGCAACACAAACGAGGCAGGTTTTGCTTAGCAGACCTTGTGACTTGGGAACGCGGAGATAATTCGTCATCGTTCTCGTGTATTGCCGCCTCTAGAAATCCTGAAACGATGTGCTCTCTCTATGATCTTGGTTCCGCGAAGAGCGGTTCATTAGGTTATCGACTTTTCGTATCGCCCTTGCTGCTTTTCACTGGTCTTTAACCTCACATCTAAGCTCAAGCGGAATGCGATGAATAATTCTCTTCAAGCGCTTTCATTGTTTGATCCACATAGTTGAGCTGGGAGTTGCCTGGGTTGCTTCACTTGAGATGGAACTTTTATTCCGCTGCAACAATTCCGCATTCCACTATGCCTGCTCCTCATTCGTCCAGAATTCACCCCGCTTTGCGATAAGATAAGCCGCTATCGAACGTGATCCACCTACAATTTTTTTTCTATGCGAGGAACTGTCGGACTTTTTTTTCTGTCGCGCTGCGATAGCCTCAATTCCTCTGCGAGCGGCCCAACTGACGAATGTCTACCGCTCTTCACTCTTAATAGTGATAGGCAAGCTTTCGCAGACACTTTTATTCTCTGCGATTGACCCATCTGTTATTTATTTTGGACATATTACTATTGCCCAAAAGCGAGCGCCTCGAGTCTGGTCATTTTAAAACCTTGAAATCGACCTTCCACCAGTCACCATGGCGCCCTCGGCCACCAACACCGAATGGGATCACGAGTTTCATACTCTGCGCCGAGAAAACCTTTTCCGAAACCCCCCAAAGGATCACAGCGCCTATCCCGCCCTTCAATTAGCCATCGATCCCCATCTCGAGTCCTTCAATGGTCTCTTTCGCGATGACGGCAAGCCAGGTCTGTTGACGCATGGTATAGCCGACATTGGCAGCAAAATTTTCCTCGATGGCGACGATCGCGCCGCTTCAGATGGCAAGAACCGTCTGTCCATTCGATATAAGGATGTCTTCCTCCAAAAGCCTCAGGTTCCGCCTTCTAATAAGATGGCCCGGAACCGCCAGGTTTTTCCCGCCGAGTGCAGAGAGCGTCATGTTACCTACCGAGGTAGGCTCTCGGCTACTCTTGAGTACCGTATCAATGGCGGTGATCCAGTTGAATTTACTCGAGAGTTTGGCCAGGTTCCTGTTATGATCAAGGTTTGCGCCCCAGGTTCTGGTGAAGGAGCTTTTTACTTACAATTACCAGTCGAACCGATGCCATCTCGAGAACAACTCCCCTGCACTCCTTGTTGAGCGAAAGGAAGAATCAGAGGAGCTTGGAGGATACTTCATCGTGAACGGTATCGAAAAGATTATTCGAATGCTGCAGATGAACAAGCGAAACTTCCCCATGGCCATCAACCGACCCAGTTTCCAGAACCGTGGCCCTGGTTACACTCCCTACGGTATCATTCTCCGTGCAGTCCGACCCGACGAGACTTCTCAGACCAACGTTCTTCATTACCTCAACGATGGAAACATGACCTTCCGTTTCTCGTGGCGCAAGAACGAGTACCTCGTTCCCGTTATGATGATTCTCAAGGCCCTGGTCGAGACCAACGATCGCGAAATCTTCGAAGGCTTGATCGGCCCCGCCGGCTCCAAGTCAACCAAGAACACCTTCCTTACAGATCGAATCGAGCTACTTCTGCGAACCTACAAGTCCTACAACCTTTATAGCAAGTCGGAAACGAGAGCGTACCTGGGCGAGAAGTTCCGAGTCGTTCTCGGAGTGCCAGACACCATGACCAATCTTGAAGTCGGAACTGAGTTTTTGCGAAGGATTGTTCTGGTTCACCTCGGAAACGTTGATGTGACTGAGGAGCAGGATAACGAGAAGTTCAAGCTGCTGCTCTTCATGATCCGAAAGCTGTATGCGCTTGTTGCTGGAGACTGCGCTGTCGACAACCCTGATGCTGTTCAGAACCAGGAGATTTTGCTTGGTGGCTTCTTGTATGGACAGATTCTCAAGGAGCGACTCGACGAGTTTCTCAGTGTCAACGTTCGTGCTTCTCTGCGAGACTACCTTCGAAGACACCCCGGTGTTCCATTCACCTCTGAAGACTTCCGCAAAGAATTCCCCAACAACATCTTCCGCAAGGCCAACGAGAACCTTGGAAATGCCCTGGAATATTTCCTGTCAACAGGTAACCTGCAAAGTGCCTCTGGTCTTGATTTGCAACAAACTGCTGGTTTCACAGTCGTCGCTGAAAAGCTCAACTTCTTGCGATTCATCAGTCATTTCCGCATGGTCCATCGAGGTGCCTTCTTTGCCCAGCTGAAAACAACAGCTGTACGAAAATTGCTTCCAGAATCATGGGGTTTCATGTGTCCCGTTCATACACCTGATGGTGCCCCTTGTGGTCTTCTGAACCATCTTGCGCACAAGTGCAAGATCATGACTGACTATGTCGACGTATCTCACATCGCGACACTTGCCGCTGAGCTCGGAATCGTTGACGTTTCTTCGGCATCGACTGATGAGAACGTGGTGGTCATGCTTGACGGCAAGATTCTTGGTTTCTGTACTCCCAAGGAGTCTGTCAGAATTGCAGACTGCTTCCGATACTGGAAGGTCGAGGGCACTCACGGAGTTCCTCACCAGCTAGAAATTGGTTACGTCCCTCCGTCCAGGGGTGGCTCTTATCCAGGTATTTACATGACTTCGACGCCTGCGAGAATGGTGCGGCCTGTCAAATACCTCCCTCTTCAGAAAGAGGATTGGGTTGGTCCCTACGAGCAGCCTTATATGTCTATTGCTGTGGTGCCTCAGGAGGTTGAGTCCGGCAAGTCAACACATGTAGAGTTCGATCCTACCAACATTCTCTCGATTCTCGCCAACATGACTCCCTTTTCCGATTTCAACCAGTCACCCCGAAACATGTACCAGTGTCAGATGGGTAAGCAAACCATGGGAACTCCTGGTACTGCTATCCGCTACCGAACCGACAACAAATCGTATCGTCTGCAAACCGGCCAAACACCCATTGTTCGAGCGCCCCTCCACAACGCGTATGGATTCGACAACTTCCCCAACGGCATGAACGCGGTTGTAGCTGTCATTTCTTACACTGGATACGACATGGACGACGCTATGATTCTCAACAAGAGTGCCCACGAGCGCGGTTTTGGTCATGGTACCATCTACAAAACAAAGAAGATTTCACTTAAGGACGACTCTCGAACGAAGGCTACCAAGAGCGTCACCAAGGCCTTTGGATTCGCGCCGCACAGCTACGTGAGTGCTCAGTACCAGGGAATGCTGGATGACGACGGTCTGCCACATGTTGGTCGTCTGATTGGAGAAGGAGACGTCATCTGCGCATGGCACACTGTGACTCCCGACTACAATGGCAAGTTGGTGAACCTCGACGGCATTACTCATTATGAGAAGTACAAGGACTCGGAAACCGGCTTTGTTGAGGAAGTCCGCCTGATCGGAGCCGAGTCTGGTAACGAGCCTCTGCAGACAATCTCTGTCAAGTTCCGTGTCCCCCGATCACCCATTATTGGTGACAAGTTCTCGTCCAGACACGGACAGAAGGGTGTTGCCTCACAAAAGTGGCCAACTATGGATCTGCCTTTCTCCGAGACTGGCATTTCCCCCGATATTATTATTAACCCCCACGCTTTCCCTTCTCGTATGACGATAGGCATGTTTGTGGAATCGCTGGCAGGCAAGGCTGGCGCGCTGCACGGCCTTGCGCAAGACTCGACGCCATTCAAGTTTGACGAAGAGAACACGGCAGGAGATTACTTTGGCCACCAGCTGATGAAGGCCGGGTACAACTACCACGGCAATGAGCCCATGTATTCGGGCATTACTGGAGAGGAGCTCGCAGCTGACATCTACATCGGAGTCGTCTACTACCAGCGACTGCGACACATGGTGAACGACAAGTATCAGGTGCGAACCACGGGTCCTGTTGTTCCTACGACCGGTCAGCCTATTAAGGGCCGCAAGAGAGGTGGTGGTATTCGTGTGGGAGAAATGGAGCGTGATGCCTTGTTGGCACACGGAACTGCCTTCTTGTTACAAGATCGTTTGCTCAACTGTTCCGATTACTCAAAATCGTGGATCTGCCGCCGATGTGGTTCATTCCTCTCTGTGCAGCCCACAGTGTCACAGTTTGCACAGGGCAAGAAGAAGGCCGCAAGCATTGTACGATGCCGCGCCTGTGCAGTTAAGCTGGACGACTCGGAGGGCATCGACCTTACTGAGATCCAGGGTGAGATTTGGGAGGACGGTCAGGGTAACTCTTGGGTTGGCGGTGACCACACTACGCAGGTTGTTGTGCCCGGTGCGCTCAAGTATCTCGATGTGGAGCTTGCTGCGATGGGTGTCAAGCTCAAGTACCGCGTGGACCGTGGCGATGAGCCTCGAAAGGGTCCTATGAAACCTATGGCATTGGACGGCGTTAAGGTTGGAAAATAGACGGATACATTGTGCTGATTTGTTTGTTCTGTTGGAGCTGTTCTATTTTGTGGCGGCTTATGTATATCCATGATGGTATAGCATGTTAATATGACCATGACTTTAAACGATTCTGAGGATCAAGGGTGTTGCGCGGTGTATCCCTTATCGACCCTGTGTACGCAATGATGCGAACACAACCTATATCGCAACGCCTCGGTCAACAGCAAGTTGTCGCAAAGGATAGATATTACCGGCTACGCTTGTCTAGTATCATGAGGTTTTATACAATGAGTGGCGCGCTCACCGATTCTGCCCAGTTTTCAGACTTACACTGAGTTATCAACTCAAAGGCACTTGACTGTAGCATTCCGCTACTCGAACTTCCTTTTCCGCACCATAACCATGCTTGATAAGCAAACGACACCAATGACGGCGGGAACACACATATCTACGGCACCTCGGCATCGGACAGCTCCGAGCAAACGGGGCATGGAAACGTGGACAGTCGAGCGCAAGGGGAGACAAGAGAGTTGCGTGTCTCTTGGCAGGGAAACCAAGTGATACAAAGTGTAGGGCGGATGCGAGTAGCCGAGGCGATGGACAAATGGCAGCTGAGGACTGAGCTGTCGCTGGTTTCTTATCCAAGATGAGGGAGTGTTTGTGATTCAGAGTGATTCAAAGGGGAAATGTAACAAGCCGTTTTGCGATTCCGTCCTTGGATGTTATGCTGCTGTTTCTTTAGCTGAGGGTGTACACAACAACGTGGATAGGTAGATCTTCAAATGGCGGAGTGTTTCTTTTATATCGCTGTGTCTGGACTTGGCCGTGTTTGTTCTTTCCCTCGAGGGCTATCACAGATCGCATTGCGTACTCATCAACTTACGTTATAACAAGAAGTTTACTAATTTATCTTAGAAGTTTGCTGACAAAGTCTACAAGTTCTATTTACTGAGATATCCTCTTTTCGAGCCCTGTCAAGGCACCGTCTGCCGAGTTGTGCCTGCCTAAGAATAAGGCAAGAACGAAGTTGGCACTGCACCTTCTTTCCTAACCCGAATCTACGACCTCCCTTTTTCATTGCCTTGAAATTCGCTTTACTCAGCAGCCGAAACCATACAATAGTTCTTCTCCCTCGATCACACAACTTCAGCAACCATGCATCTTCTCATCGCTTGGGTACTTTTCGTCGTTGCTGCAGCGGCCCAGAGCTATAATTACGACGTCGATATCGACTCGCTTACACGCAGACAAGACAGCGGCTCCCGAATCGTTGTGAAGCCACTTCCGCAGACTCGCAATGGCACCATTCCCCTGAGACCCGAGATTCGAGAGATGAAATCAGACAAATACAGATGGGACTTGTTCATTCTCTCAATGAGTATGTTCCAGGATGTCAGTCAAGATGACCCTACTTCGTGGTACCAGGTTGCCGGTATGTTGCATTGCCTTGGATACAACGTTCTGGATTGAAGCCATTCTGATGTCTTTGTTTTGCAGGAATACACGGGGTCCCCTTTGAGGCATGGAATGGTGTTGAAGCTGCCCCAGGGGCAAGTCAGTCTGGGTACTGTACTCATAACTCCGTCCTGTTTCCTCTCTGGCATCGACCATATCTCGCCCTTTTCGAGGTAAGCTCGGCTCTTGGGGGGTTTCATTCTCATGCTGACCAACTTGAACAGCAAGAATTGTACCGAATGGCCAACGTCATTGCCGGCATGTTTCCTAACGGGACCGAGCGGCAAGCATATCAAGATGCTGCCCGCGACTTTCGGATGCCATATTGGGATTGGGCAACGGCTGCCCCAGAAGGACAGACGCACTTCCCGGATGTCTTTTGGAACGAAACCATCTCTCAGAATGGTCCCAGGGGAGTTCAAGATATAACAAACCCTCTTTACTCTTACAAATTTCACCCCAGGAATGAAACCGCCCTGATCTGGAGCCCAGTAAGTCCTTGATCCACGACTAAACGATATCACTAACAATTTCCTAGTTGAAGGAATGGGACGAGACAAAACGAGCCCCTAATTCTTCCGAAAGTACTACGAATCCTACATCCGACAATGAAGAGGTCAGCAGAGTGCTTCTCTCCAAGTTGCCTCAGATTCAACAGCGTCTTTTCATACTTTTCTCCAGTTACAAAAATTTCAACAACTTCGGAAACAAGGCATGGGCTGTTAGTCAAAATCTTTCAACATTAGACTCTATCGAATCTGTTCACGACATCGTTCACATCTACGGCGGACTCCAAGGCCACATGACCTATGTTCCTTTGTCTTCATTCGACCCGCTATTTCTGCTTCATCATTGCATGACGGATCGGCTAGTTGCAATATGGCAAGCCCTCAATCCAGACTCATGGTTGACTCCGATGCCAGCTGGTGAGAATAGCTTCACCACTCTCAAGGGCGAGGTGCAGGATTCCAAGACACCTTTGGCTCCATTCTTCGCGTCTGATGATGGTACTTTCTGGGACTCGGACATGTCCAGAACTACTGAGGCATTTGGCTACGCATACGCCGATACGGATTCAACAGGGAAACAGAAAGAGGACGTTCGAGAAGAGCTGGTCAAGAAGATAACGAAGTGGTACGGCGGCACGAGTGTTGTCAGTTTACAGGCCAGTCCCGGTGCCATGATGAATGCTCAAGGCCAGCCTGCATCATCTATATTTCGCGATGGGCACTACACTGAATGGGTTGCTAACGTACGTGTTAACGTGGAGGCTTTGGGAGGCAACTTTGGGGTACACTTCTTCCTGGGTGACCCCTCGAACGATAGCAACTATGCTGGCACTGTCGCGATTTTTGCCATGAACAGGAGAACTGGCTCAGAGACGATGATTTCAGGAACGACACCTTTGACGTCTGCCCTGATGGATAGGGTCGTTGCCAGAGAAATTCCAAACCTGGAGCCTGACGCTGTTGAGCCCTTTCTTCGTGAGAAGCTACAGTTCCGTGTACTTGGGAGTGATGGTCAAGAAGTTGATCCAAGGGACGTGGCCGGGTTGTACGTAGATATCAGCACTTCAAAGGTGAAGCCACCAGAGGAAGAAACGAAGCTACCGGAATGGGGAGAAGTATCAAGGATTGATTTATGGTCTTAGAAGTATACTCGGGTAAGCAGGGGGTGATAGTGGTAATAATAAATCATGTACTTTGAGCTGAAGTAGACCTAAAATAAGCTCTAACTATTATAGTAATATATCCTCCAGGTAGTCAATCGATGCCTACCTTAAGGCAGTAAGTTGAAAATGCTGACCATCCATCCTATTTTAGTCTTGTTAGTCCACGGAACAAAGATCACGTAATTCCCATTAGTTCAACAAGATTAATGCAGTGTTTACCATTTTGATCCTTCCGGGCGTGCCGCGTACATTATGAATGTCTCAGATTCGGATTCGGAATGGATTAGCACCTTATTAGCAGCCTGAAGTTTACAAAGGATCAACCGTTGCATATGTGGCTTGTGACACATGCTCTACAAGCGGCTAAAGTGCAGAAGTGCAGAAGTGCAACACCAACACGGGTACAGTCCCCAACGAGGCACGTTCATAGGCTTCCTTCTTCCTATCACGAATATATGATGCGTGTGTGGCCCTTGTGATACCGGTATGCGTCCATGATATATATAACGGAACAGTTCCCCTCACTCCCAGATCATCACCCCCAACGCAAGAATGGCAGACTCCAATATCCCCTCCGTTCCTCCGCCCTGGACTCTCAAGGGCGACGTCTACGCCTTCATCTTCTGGACGCCTCGCTCACAGGCCCGCGATGGCCTCCCCAGCTTGACATACTCACCTCTCGAGGCTCAGTCAAGCTATGCGTCTAGCCAGAAAGCCCTTGGAGGTCTAAGCATGTTCCAGCTCATCCGCTATACGGAGTCTCCCGTGGGACCCTACGATGAACTCATCCTCGCACCGGGGAGCTTTGAGTATGAGAAGGAGGATAAGAGTGGGAGGAGGGTGAAGGGTAAGGGTGTCAAGATTACGAGGATCTATGTTTCGCAGAAGCATACGTGCTATAATGGGAGAAAGAGTAATGATATGCCCTCCACTCGAATGTTTTATCTGCTAATCGTTGGGTTTAGACTGGAATGTTCCCAAGCATCTCGCTCGATTTACTTGGACCGACAACTCAAACGGTTCGACAACCGTAAAAGTGTATCCTCACGACACAGTAGCCACAGACTCTGTTGGTTCAGAATCAGCTTCCCCAGATTCCATTCCCTTCTTTCAAGCAACCTTCAAACCAGTTCCTTACACACCCTCGTTTCCCTTTAGTACATCGTGGATGAACCATTTAGGTTTTAACACTACTCTTGTCCTTCCTCCGCTGCCTGAGGGATCTGGAAGCCAGGGGGAGCTGCCCGGTACTGATCGATGGTGTTCAGTGGTCCCTCAGCAATATAGCTCCAAGTGTAAACTGGGCTGGTTCAATGTTGAGCAGCATCGCGATGATGAGGGGAATTTGACGGGTTCGTTTGAGAATTTCTGGCCTGGCTGGTCAAAATGGCAGATTGGATTTAAGATGGAGGACTCTGTCATCGGATTTGATCACCCAGAGACTTGGGAGCCGTCTAGAACGAGCCAATAAGGCCATGAAGCTGTTACTTCTTGATTCAACCATAGTCAACCTCAAACAATCACCGTTGAGACGAGTAGAGAGCAAGCGCAGTGTTGATGATCAAACGTTTCTCTTTTCGAGACCTATGAGGAATCTGGACTAGTAGAGAGTCGTACGGGTACTATGTAAGTAAGCAAATGCCTCTTTAACAAAACACCTTCAACTCCTATGCGCGCCACGAAAAGACAAAGAACCTCAACCCCAGTCTCCCAACCAACAGGTTGCCTCTGTTGGCTCACCATGGCCGTATAACAAGAACCCCAGTCTACGCAAGAAACACAGGTTCGTTGAGCAGCCCACTGCTCGCTCTCTCAATCCGTCCATCAAGTCGTTAAGCTAAATATGTCCAAAGCAGTCGTACAGTAAGTTTCCTCATCGAATCAAGCATAAGCAAGATTTATGAACTCCTCACCACCTCCTTCCCAAGCTCATATGCATTAACGAGCATACCATTCCACAGCTGTCATAAGTCCAGGATAAATGGACGAGCCAACCAAAGCCTGCATCAAGCAGTCAGGTCCTGGGCTTTACAACTGCGACGTCTAGCCAGGGCCAGTTGTCTCTCGGCAGATCGACTTCGAGATGTTTCATATTAGTCGGGCGTACTCTTAGTTAACGTACTAGTTAGAACCAGCTCGGGAACATCCAGTGGCGCAGGCGTTTGGCATTCATCAATCATGAATATGGGCAACTCTGCAAGAGCAAGATCTTGCCTGGCGTACACTTCGCGAGTTTATTCACTCAGTGGTTCCAGTTCCCACCTGTTTAGCCACAACCTCTCGAGCATAAAACTCAACCAGCATAGTCGCATATGCTTCCAGATCTTCCACTGGAACGGCGAGTCGGAAATCGTTAAGGAGAAGAAATTGAAGCTCAAGGTGGTTTAGTTCAACCAGCGGCAGCCCACCAACCTGTCGAGACATTAGTCCTCGGCTACTCAGTCCTGCAAAGCGTGAACACATACCTTGGCGTATCTCGAATTTGTATAAAAAACGTCTGAAAAGAACTTGCTTGCACACGTCACCCCGGAGATGATAAGACGGTGAATGTTAAAGCTGTCGACAACGAAGTATGTTGCAGCTGCAATAGCAGCATGTTCAGTCGGAGTAGTGGGCCCCTTGTTGCTGCTTGGTTGGCTTGGTCGAGTTGAATCAGCCATTTCCTCGTCATCGTCGTCTGCAAGGTCTGAGTCACTCTCGTCTGAATCATCCATACCCTCGCCGCGCATAGGGGTGTCTTGAGAAGCAGCTGCGTTCGGTTGCTGCGGCTGTGTTTGCCTTCGACTCTCTTCGCTCTTCGTTACCATATCGTTGACACGTTCTGTCATGCGGTCAAAGTAAACCAGCAAACTGAGGAATACCTCATAAGTAGTGGGGCAGTATTTGTGTATCCGTGAGAGGTAACTGAGAATGGTAATTGCTGGGACATTCTTGCCATGGAAGGCAAGAACGGAATGGTTCAAGGACGAGATTGAACTGCCACTCGTATCGCCGGATTGGTTGGCTTGTTGTTGATGAGCGACATTGCGCTGCATCGCATCATGTTGTAGATCGTTGGTGGTAGTGATCTTGGTTAATAGGGCAGCAACCATTTCAATAATATCCCCGATAGGCATGCCACTGATCTCGTACTTCATCTGCTGGAGCGGCGGATCGTTGAGTATGCCAGATCCGCCATTGCCAGAGAGTAAGTCGGCGCTAGCCAAACTCTGAATATGTGCCAGATCACGAATATGTATAACAGTCTGCTCTGGTGGTTGCGATGATGCGCTGGAGAGAGGGTAGGAGGGGTTGGGTATTTGAAAGTCGTCGGATGCGGGAGATGGTTGTTGAGCGGTAGAGTTAGTAGGAGTCGGGCCGGACCGCGAAGCGTGACCTATGGGACCAGAGTCCCTCGCGTCAGATGCCATAGACGAGCTCTTTGCATCATCGGCATAAGCAGGGCCGGTGGCAGCAGCGGGCGATGAGGATGGAGGCGGAGAGGGGAAGCGTGAGGCTCCGCCAGTGGCCGACACGTGGGCGGCTCCGTGGCCCGCAGGCACGGGAGTAGACCCTGAAGCCAATGCGGATGTTGTTGTCGTGCTCGCAGTCGCGGGTGACCACGTCGTAGAGTTGCTGTTGTGGTTGCTGCTGAAATCGCCAAGATCTGCTGTACGTTGGGCTCGCGGCGTGGTGGAGCGTCGTGATCGGCTACCGGATCGATAAGATGACGAAGAGTCGTGTGAATGGTGATGTTGAAGGGAGGGGTTGGCAATCATGGTATGAGGATATGAGGAGTCTGAGATGAAGTCGCCGATCACAGCGGCCATAACATCGCTATCGGGCGAAGGATCGTAGGTGTGTAAAGGCGAGGGTGGAAGTATTAAGGTAATGGAAGGGTATCGTGTGTTGTCGCTGGTCTCGCAGAGGGGAAAAGGCTACCGTAAACGACGAATAGACTGCGGGGTGCGAAAAAAACAAATTATTAGTTATCGAGATCACAGGGAATAATATTGTATATCGTTAATATCGCTTGACGTGGGAGGTGAAGCGTGAGAATGGTTGAGGCAAGAGAAAATGGAGGCGATGACGATGTCGATAGCCAAGACAAGTTGAGGAAACCGAAAAGAATCAAGCAAATGGAGGGGACAGAGAAGAGGAGGGGAGAGGATCGGGCCGGTGGAGACAGCTAAGAACCAGAACCAGGACAAGCCCGACAGAATGCTGGAGACTTGAAGGCTGAGCGAGCAGTCACTGGAGCGCCAGATGAGGGGAGGCAAGGTCAGCCTGACTGACTAGCAACTGGCGTCGTCCAGTGGGTGCCCAGGCGTTCAACAGGCTCGTGGTGAGTGGTCCCTAACAGCGCAGCAGAGCAGAATACTCGCCCCTCATCAGCCCTCGTGGGTGAGCCAGCGGGTACCGTGTGGTGGCCGAAGCGGCTGGTCGGGCGGATGGTGGGGTGAACCTCGCGGGAGGCTTGGAAACTGGCTCTGCGCCGACTCAGTCCCCCGACGAAAACTCGGAACCGACTCGGTGGTGCATGTCTTTGGCCTGATTGGCGCATCCTTGCGCAACAAGTCAGGGTTCTTGAGTCTTTTATTTGCTTTCTGTCTTTTCTTTTCTTTTGCGATTCTTAAGGGCGTTCCAGTGAGCCTCGTCTTTATCGGAATCCGCGAAATGGAATTCTTGGTGAGTGGGGTGAGGTGTCATTCGTTGTCGATCATCTGGTGTCAAGAGGATGCGGAAAAGAGTTCGTTCAATGGCTTTTCGTCATTCGTTTGATATGAAACATGATTGCGCATGTGCATGGCAAACAAACTCAAGTCCATCGACAATTGAACGGCCCTAAACGACGGAGACGGATATCGAGTTGCGGCGTGAAATGTCGTTGAAACTCGCCAAGCGAAGCGTTACACAAGATATCGGCCATTGTAAATGTAGTGGCGTTGTGAATTCGCATCCATTCTGATCAGAGCACAGGCCGGCGACGTCACCACCCTGCCCACATATGTGCAGCCATCCGTGCTCGAGGCTGTCCCAGTGGCTGACTCCTCGGTCTCTGAGACTTGTCCACCAGCCGCCCGCGTGCTTGCTATGTCTTTCTTCGTCTGGTTTCACTTGAGTCTCCCAAACAGGCTCCAATGCTCAAGTATTGAATGGGGATAATATGCGCGATGCATATGGGTATGATGGGGCTCAACGCAAGTATAGGACCAGGAATGTGAAACATGTGTAGAGTGAAGTAAACATATCGCGCACTTACCGAAAGCTGTATATATATATATAAGATAAACTCTGCTTAAACTAGGTGAAGCGCGGTCGGAAGAGAACAGCAATGGTAGCGAAGTAAAATCTATAACTCGAGTTGCGATAAGGTATAATGTCGTCGGATGTAAGGTGTTTCTAAAGAGCCTCCTTAAGATATGTAGTTGAGGTTGAGTTAAAGGTGACAACTGGCAACGGACAGGAAACGATTGGTTGCCTTAGGTAATGTTGAAGCGGGATCGCAAAACTAGGGATTAACTAGCAGGCTGCGGGTATTCGGCGAAGGCGACGGAGACGGCGAGGAGCGGCCAGCGGAGCGGAGCGCAGTGGCTAAGGATAAGTCCAGAGCTCCCTCCGATCAGCACTTTCCAAGAGAAATGACACGAGATCGACTACCGCTTGAAAGAACGAAGAAGCTGAATATGCCGATGCGTCTGCGCTCTTCTAATGCAGGATGCTAGAAATGGTTCGAAGTTGAAGAATCAACCAGTCGGAGAGTAGTCAGCAACAACGTTGGGCTCTGTTATGACAGGCCGGTAGTCCAATGTCACTAGGAAATAGCGGGCAATAGTAGTCGACCTAAATGTCGTAGCTCCGAGCCGAGTCCAACGGAGAGACGCGCAAGCGAGCGCCTGGAGTTTCGACGAACGTCAACTACAAAATGTTGGTTCAAACCCAGAGAGTACGAGGCGAGGGGAGGCAGCGAATCGAATGACACGCCTTGGGTGACGAGATGGCTCGGTCGACCAAAATAGCTTGGCCTGGGTAGCTTTGATACTCGTATGGCCCGTCCGCTGGGGTTGGTCTGGATCTGAATCTAGCGTAGGGGTCTGGTCCTCTCTCCAGATCAGACGAGTGGCCTGCCGACAGTGGCTCGAGCTCTCCGCGGTGGAGTTGAAGATGGAGACAAGTTGATCAACAACTTGATAGTGGGTAGTATTCACGTCTCAGGGTACGCAAGGCTTAGTGAACTGCAGTATGTAAGAAAAGAAAAATCGACAACGTGGGGATTGCGATATGCGTAGTTGGTGGAGAAGAAAAAGGAGGGATGTTATTTTGAGATCTCCGAGCAAGGAAGGAAAACCTTTGTAGGAGACTTGTCGAGTCATTTCCTGATTTTTAGTAGTATCAGGGAAAGATCTCATCAACTATTTCCTTCCGTCTTGATTGCTTCGCTTGTTGTCTACACTGTCCTATCAATCTCGTTCTCCTACTTGGGAACTGGTTTGCTTACTTGTTCAGAATGCACCTTCCAAAATAGAAGCAATCTATAGATCAGGGGTTTCAGAAAGCGGCATAAATACACTAAACCACGAAGTGTGTGACAAAAAGGATAAATACAACATAATAGTATTATATCCCGCGTTTCAATTCTGTTCTCTATGGCAGTGCTACAATAAACGTTACAAACTGTCAGTTGGAGACCGGTAAAGTCCCGTCCGTCTCTTTGCCGGCCCCTCCCCGTTCCCCCAAGGATGCCCCAGAGCCAAGAAGTGATGCACGTGGGCACAATCCCTCCTCTCTTAGATTTTGTAACTGTGTAACTATTCAACGAGGACGGGCGGAGTTTGTATGTGAATAAAGTACGAGTTCCTGGGCCGGCTTCGACTGCGGAACATCCGTGATCCGGAAACATTACCGTGAACATGGTCTTGGTCTTGAATCACTCATGGAAAACCTGTATAGATACAACCATCAACTGCAGTGCTGCACCCTCCGATTCGGCGTTCGGAGGGTTTGTCAACCGACATAGGTATGCATTGCAGTACGTCTCGTGTTGGATTGATAAGCTCTTGCATGCGGAGTGGACGAAGAGGATATGAATATCCGGCTATCTGCATGTTGACCGTTTCAACTACATCACATTATCACTAGCAAATAAACCCAGTCTTCATCAGCCAGTTCTCGTGCCGTATAACGGGTTCTCGGTTTCTTCTCCGAGTCCGTCGAAAAGAAGCAATTTACGAAAATAAAACTCATTCACAAGCTTTCTGCGTCCCTTTCCCCTGCGCAAGAGTCCCCACCTTATACAAGAGCCCACCGGCATCGGGTGCAACCTCTTTGGGGCTGTACTCTCACGATTGCGTCTTATGCAGGGCTTTCTATTAGAGCGAATTCTCGATCCCTGGCCCCTAATGGTGTCTCGAAAACACTCAGTCCAGCAGCGATCTTCCCTCCTCCTCATGTATGCACACGTGCCCTGTTTTCGGCAATGGACAATTGTCTAGTCTACCTCTTGATTGTTGATCATCTTGATTCGAAACCACAAGATACTTCAAAGCCTCACCGCTGTCAGCCATTATATAAGGCGTTCTGAAACCTGAGACCATGAAATAAAGCACAGACACCTTATATCTGCCATTCAACCACACAGGATTTGTCCTGGAAGCACATGGCGCTTGTTCGTCTCAACTCTAGGCATGCATCATCAGGTACTTACTGCACAGGTCTCGTGGGCTTCTCATTTGCCGCCTAGAGTCCACTCTCCTGCAAGTCTTGATGCACCAATTTGTGATCATCTCTTCAAGCCTCATTCTAGAAGAGCGGTGAACGATCTAGATAGGCGCGACGATCGATAAGCTGCTTGCCTTGGGGACAATTAATTTGGTTTGTTTCACATTGTCTTCCTGCCTTCCAGGCTATGTTGTTATAGCTCACAGCCGAAACCGTGTTATCGATCTCAACCACAACTTCACCTCTTGGTGTTAGGGCTCTCAACTCAAACCACGGCCCGTTCCAGATCCCGTTCCTGCTCTGCTCACAGTGGACCTTAGTTCATTTCTCAGTGAGATCGGCAAAAGTATTGTCTTTCTTGATCCCATTATCTAGTGTACAGCGCCGAATGAAGTCGAACTTCGTGCATCTACTATTCGTTGTTTCTCGAAGAGACTGGCCATAACCTCTTCATATCATCACCTCGATATCGTACTGGAGCGCCCATGGGAAGTTTCTCCCTTAGTTATGCGCCCATCTTCATGACGAGTTTCGTAGCAGCCCTGCCTATGCTAGATTGTTCCCCTGTCCTTACTTTGTCCTGTTGAAAAAGGACCATTACTCATGCCGCACCCTGTAGTCGGTATCAGGGAGATACAAGTGTCGGTCCGCACCATCCTTGGTGAGGACGACCATACGAATGACACCACCAGAGCTACCATCCCACTTGATAGCCTCCCTCAAGGCTCCCTTGACGAAGTTGACCGCATCGTCCTTCTCCATGCCCTCTCGCCAGTTTGCGTCACAGTAACCGTAGATGTAAGTTGATCCGGATCCGCCAATGGCATACGATTGCTTGTGAAGGGAACCACCCAGAGGAATGGAGTAGACTTGGCCGCCGAATCGCTCATCCCAGCCAGCGATGATAAGTCCAGCCCTATACACATATCATTAGTATCCAATACGATACGCACATTGCGATGGAGACATCAGAACGTACGACAAACGGTCCTTGTTGGCGTAGCAAATCTCCTGGAAGATGGACGCAGCAGTCTGTGTCATGGGGGGCTTGCCGTTCGTCATGGCAAACAGTCCGAGCTGGTATTGGACAATGTCGGCAACAGCCTGGGTATCGGCAGCTGAGCCAGATCGGCAGCACCAGATGGTGTCGTGTACTCTCGTCAACTTGTCTGTCACTCGGTTTGCGATATAGGAACCGGTCGTTGTTCGCGAATCCGCACCTGAGAATAACAGTTAGTAAATGCCCCGCCGCTACGAGATAGGATACCTACCCAGAATGACACCGTCCTTGAAGGTAACCGCCATGCTAGTAATGGGTTAAGCTATGTCGTTTGCATCATCATCAGGGAGGCACATACATCGAGGTTCCCAGGCTTTGGACTAGTTAGCATGCTGCGCAAATCGATAGACAGCGGTTTGCAAAACTTACTTGACTTCTCCCTTCTTCAGGCGGTCCATGTCCACATGGATACCATCTAGCGATGTCTGTAAGCTTCCGTATCGACAAGGCCAAGCTATGACGAAAGAGTTCCAAACGCACCCTCATTCAATACTCCAGCATTTCCGAACTCCATCGTGTCGATTTGTAGGCGTTATTATTTGATGTGTGGGGGAATGTGTAATCCTGTGGCTCGGAGTCGTGTGTCGTAATGTTTCGTCGTCGTTGCTCGTTGCTTGGGGAAGGCTGGAGCTCAAGTGAAGCTCAAGGCAGCTCTGAACGCGCAGCCGTGCCACGGCCAGCTAGACCGTCATGTGACATGGCACGTGACTTACTTCATACTCGATGAATGAACTTTTAACTCTCATTACAATAATATCATTCAAAACAAACAATTTAGCACTGATTTCATGGTCTCATATTATTATTGAAATCGGTGTTTATGAGGACTTGTTTGTAGGAGTAAGTAGTTAGGCGATAACGAGCGTTTCTAGGAATTTTGGTATGTTCAGCATAAGCAGCCTGGTCCAGCCAGACCCAGCATATACAGGCTTTGCTCCCATTCAATAATTACTCGTACATTAATAGGTATACACGGCTGCGCTTTAATGCTTGTGCATCTCCTGGCTAGTAGGTCCCTCACCCTGGGCACCCTCTACACCCTCCGTCTTCTCGGCCTTGTCCTTATCACCACAGCCGCAGTCGTAAAAGTCGCCGATGTTTTCGCAGTCAAACAGAGGTTTATGCACCCTCTCGTTGACAATGTTGTGGGCAAAGCACAGCCATCCAGCGGCTGCGTTGCGACTGCTCGTCTGAGGAGGGTATTGGGCGAGGAGCTTTTGGAAATGCGCTGCGCACTGGCCGCATGGGTAGAGTCGGGCGAAGAGGTGCATGAAGGTCTCGAGAGCCATGCGATCCTCCTTAGAAGGCTTGTCTGGGAATCGTGCCATCATGGTGTGGAGGAATTTCCATGTCGCGTGGCCGAGCTCAGCCCTGTTAAGGATGGTATTAGTGCATGTTGTATCGTAGATGGGAAGTCAATCAACATACTTCAGAGTCGCATTCTCGAGCTTGGGTGCGATAGCGTTACCCTCGAGAACTCCCGCAGGCAAAGCGCCGAGGTCAGCAGCGAACTCAGATCGAGGGGCTTCCTTCAGGGGTTGTCCAACGTCATTGTCAAGTTTAGGAAGGACACTGCGCGAGGGTCCCGAGAAGAAATAGGACAGGGTGAAGAAGACGCCAAGAACCAGGACGAAGGTCAGCGTGAGATGTTGTCGACGAGCCATGATTGCGTGTTGCAGGTAAAGAGTGAGATGGAGGAGGTCAATCCTCCGTTTGGGAATGATGGTTCATGATACATGGAGTAGATAAATTCCAGCGCGGGCCTGTCAATCGAACGAGCTGCGAACTTCAGCCAATCACAGAAAAAGACCCTGGCTGTCCTGATGCAGTGGAGACCGGTCTATTAAGGTAGGTTAATGAGGCGCTAAATAACCAGGTGGTTTAATAAATTATCGAGACACCTACCAAGATTTAGGATAGTTTACTATAATAATTGGAGCATACTTCAGGTACAATTTAGGCTAAGCTGCCTAGATTAATTTATCATCTATTAACTCTCCTACCTAAAGTTTGGTAAATATAGGCAAGCCGCCTGATAACTGAAGAAATGTGGCATGAGTGGCGTGGTGGGGCCGGCCGTCGCCGGGACGGATGTCCGTTGAGATTAGTGGGTCTCCGGCAGCATCCGACTACCTACCACCGACTAGACGATCAACTATAGATAGTGTATTGCCTTTGACCTCTGTTTTCATGTAATCTTCTACTTCTGATATCCCCAGGTATACCTAAGATCGCTGCGTTGTTTGAGCCTCCTTGAAAATAAAGAGAGAGAAAACACTCATATAGGCGTCTTGTCTGCTTGTCTTCTTTGGAGCTCCTCGCTTGTGTTCAACTACACGTTTGAGGCCACCCCAATGATACTTACATCCCTTCGTTAAACCTGATTCTCGCAGTACAACTAGAAACATCAGTTCCCCCACCGACGTTACAGGCAACGAACAATTTGCATTCTCGAGCTCCAGGTGGTTCAGTTTGCAGCTACCCTGTACAGTCACCCGCATCTGCTTGTTATACTATACCTAGGGTAAAGTACCTTAACGTTGTTGATAAATATTCCAGCGTATTATTTCTTGCTAAATACTGTTATATCGTTTTCCAGTTATTCTGCGTTGTTGTGTTGATATTGTACATCGTCCATTACAACAAACGTAGTGTGCATGTCGTAGTATGACAGAGTCTTTCCGTACGATCGACTGGGAGTGTCAGCATACCTAATCAACTTTAATTATGTTCCTTCGAAGACAAGTTGGGCGGCCAGTCATTGAATTTCTTGACACCAATACGAGGATGAGAAGTGAAAGAGAGAACAGGTTGGTCCGTAAACCCTCAAACCTGGGCGGCTTGAAGGTACAGAGCACGTCCAGCACAAAGTGATATGCAATTACAACTTAGAGATACAGGAGGAAGAAGATGACAATTCGCCAATAATAATTGGATATATTCGCTCATATTTCAGCAAGAAAGATAAGCTCTATAGGCCACCTTGGTCATTGTCGCATATCGATACGTATAAACTTCAATAACACCAACTCAGGACTTGCCAATAACAACCATGTTTGTCAGTATATTACTATGAGACCACAGATGGATCGTGGAGGAACCGCCCCTCAAACAATTCCACACAAAATGCAAGAGAACTTAGACTGTTGAAAAGGCAGAGCGACGTCACCATCATGTCCAATCCAACACATCCAACATGTTTCACGCGTAACGGCTACTAAGAAAGACGTATCTATGAATAGAAATACCCAGTTTAAAACTTTTCAAACTATTGACGATGGCGGCTCGTCCACCCAAATCACATTCCAATGCTACCTCGTGGCTTGATTGCTGATTCACTCTTAGAGCCAACGGCACCCCTTAGCTCTGCATGCTAGGAGCATTTGAAGATGCTACCAGTGAGCGGTTCATTCAGTACACCATTCCAGAGAGAGTAAAGAACAAAGGATGCCATGTCTTGGTCTGCGGCATATTGAATTCCTCCAGCAGATTGAAGGAACTGCCGGCATAAACAGATGCTCGGGTATCCAGCCCGAGGTCGTAGTGAGGAAGGCGCCATCCAGCATGTAAATCTCATTGGCAGTCTCCATAAACGATACATAGTAATTTAGAAAATACGACGTTCGAATAGCCTTATCCCTTGCAGAGTGAGGCCTAGCGGGCAATAAGACAAGACAAAGCCATGAGAAAAGGCCCGGGCCTTAACCTCACCGTCGTGTGTGATTAGCCTTCCAAGCCAGCCACCATGACAGACAACAAAGAACACGGCACAGCAAAGAACAAAAAGAACAAGTAGAAACACTAGTTGCTTCCCCATGACCTAACGTGTTCTGCGGCACATGGCCACGCCAACTGACGTCTGCCATAGTACTTGGCATGTCCTGGATCATATCCACGGCGGCCGACCAAGGGTCTTGAGTTCTTGATTTCAGGAAACAACTGAGCTCGACAACTCGACTCAAATGTTTCAAGAGGCAGTAGCTCAGTCGACTCAAGCGAGACGAGCCGCCGGCGCCCATGTCTCAGGGGGTTCTACCATTCCTCTAGTGAGCCGGATCTCAGCCGGGAATTGCATACTGCTCTTCCGAGTCACCTGTCTTTGAAATGTTTCTCGAGGGGATACCCGTTTCGTTTCAGGCAGAGTCAGCTATAGACATGGGTAAACTAATGTCAGGTCAGGCAAGGAGAGGTCGACCAATACGCGCCAGAAAACGCCTCTTTAGACCCGTCTTGAAGAGCGGTAGGGCGACGGCGGCCTGGACGGTAGTGGTGATGGTGGAGGCATGTAGATGTAGCGGGCGTCTCTTCAAAGATGGAGAGGCCGCTCAAGAGAGCGACCCAACAGGTAAAGAGGTTGGAAATGAGACGATGCAGTTTCCATAATAGCACAATAATAACAACAGAATTGTTTCTGACCAGTCGGGTCTGAAGGGAGATATGATGAGGTTAGTGTGATGAGACGAACCTTAGAGCTTCTTGGCATAGAAGCCATCATGGCAACTCGGCTTGAACGTAACTAAACCTTTCCTAAGCTGGGTAGGAATAAACGGTAGAAACAAAGGAAGCGGATACTTAGAAGAAGAGTCATTGGAGTTGAGTCGAACAGTAAAACTACCAATACGGCAGCTGCTCAAAAGACTTGCAGGGGAGGGCCTGTTAAATTACGGCCAGATTAGGCCACGGGCATCCCAATCTGGTGAGACCCTGGGCCACTCTTCGTATTTTAGCTGCTTGGAAGAGCCTAAAATTGGCTGTTGCTTTTGATGAAGTTAGAAGCCACTAATAGCATCGGTTGCTTCAGGTGAGTCCAAGGACAGTCCAAGCCTACAATCAAGAGAGCAAAATAGACATGTGCTTTCTGTAGGCGGCTGAGTAGGATGTATGGTACGACAAGAAAAAATGCTGGAGCTTGGTGAATGTTTATGGAACCACACACATGGCATTGTGTCTATGTATAGACCTATGCGCGGCGACGGGTTGTGGGGGGTCAAAGGACGACCAACAGCCGAGAATCAGACATGGGGGAGAAGGGGGAAATGTGACGGTAACATCGTCAACAGGAGTCAACTGGACCGAAGCCAAAGTGGTCTCCAAGTAAGATTACAGATCGTGATGGACTTATGTCGATAAGAAGAGGATAGAGAGGAGGGGTAGAGACTATAGAGGAAGAAGAAGAAATGATAATTGCCCATAGATGCGGATGAATCTATCAATCCGGTAATAACTCAAAGGGCCGCGGCCAATCTCGGAGTCATCTGTAGATCATCGAAGTAGCCTGAAGCCATGGATCATTGGAGTTGACAAGATGAACGATGAGCTAGGCCAACCCTAATTGAAGTGATCGAGAAGATCCTCACACGAGATGGCCATGTGTGGGAAAACACTAATCACCCAGTTTAATGAGACATTTAAAAGTCTGTTGTTATTGACTGACGCGCAATCTCGGGGCGCTCGACCAACCGAAATGCTGCATCACTTTTGTCTCCAGATTGCATTTTCGAGAGCCCACGTGGAGTTGAGGAATTCGCAGCATCGAGCCACATGCTGCGAACAGACACGAGCCTTTTCTACGTATTTGTTGGATAGAACGAGGAGGCACAGTAGTCATTCGTGATGACGGCGCAGATCTTACTCAGAGTGGCCCTGTCAAGCCACAATCACAAATCTTTGTGATGTTATCTCGCTTCGAGTCGGATGTATTTGGGCCTCCGAGTCAAAGAACGCGGCTTTACCGGGCTGATTGACTCTGGCTAATATTATTCATCTGCACAAAGTCAAACTCATGCATATGCTTTCTTTTCTTCCCTGAGCTTGATCAAGTATAAACTTCTCTCTAACATGATTCTTACCGAGTTGGACCCGCAATCAGGGAGCCCTTCGAGAGTCAAGGCAGGTACCGACATTCTCGCATGGCACGGAAGAGCAGGGAACAGGGTCGTGATAATTAAAGGCCTAAGCCTCTAGGGCTCCAGTGACGCTACCGAGACGAAGCTAAGCGTTGCTAAGACTGCTCGAGCGGGTCTTTTGATCTTGTCTTGAAGATGCAATTGGTGTTCCCCTGTCGCCAAAACACCCCGAATCCATTGCAGGTCGGTTCCTGGATCACGGCGCCATCCATGCCACGGGGTGGCCCTCTTTTCAGTGGCACTACGCCTCCCCACGGGCCCTGACCATCGAAGGGAACAGGGACTTTGCCAAGGACTTGCTGGTCGGGAGGCTACTGATTGAGGTTAGCAGTTGATACCCGGTCAATCATTGCTTGGTACTTGACGCTTGATGGAAGTCTGGCGCAAGGCGAGAGTATCGTGGTGGATCCAGGCTTGTATAGTCTTATGCTGCCAGTCGCGTGTGAAACCGCCTTGAACTGTTGCATCACCTTTCCCACGCGCTGACGTCCATCATGCAAAGTTCTCGTTGGTTCATCAGAAGCCACTGTAAAATATTGTTGCACATCAACCACGGAAAAAGACTGATCAGTTCGAGGACGCGGACCATGTTCATAATTAAGTATGAACTGCCGAAGACGGAAGACAAGGCGTGTAGGTTAGGTTGTAAGCGAAATCATCTCGAATTTCTTCTAATCTCATCTTCAATGTCACGTTGACCCCCTTGAAGTTTGGTAGGAGAGTTTCGGCTCTGATCTGACTTTGACACTCGGGGCAGCTTCTGGGTTCGCTCCTCAACTCGGAACATCTCCCGTCACAAACAGGGAGAAGTAAAAACACTGGAGTTGTAAAACGTGCACACGCAATCCTCTTCATCATAATGCACATGAATAAGATATCCATGTACGTGCCAAAATATGGAGACGCTGGGTGTTCAGACGGAGCTAGACTATGATAGTCAACGGACCCTAGATCTGTCCAATTGCTACCCGCCATGATTGAAGCTCCCCCTTGCAGCTTGCAGGCCCCATCGGATTCCGCACGTACTTTGCCTCTCCTTCACACCCACCTGCATAACTTGCACAATTCATCTTACCTACCATCGCATAATGCATAATGGCTGGCATTCCACAACGTCCGAACTAACTCCCCGGAAGATGAGAGACACAACGAGCGTTTGGGACCTGACGCTACGACACGCTCCATCCGTTGATTTCCACCAACTACGCCGCTGCTGCATGGCATGCCATGTCACTGACTGACTCTATTCACCTTTTGCCGCACCATTGCTCACCAACATACCGGTTCTCCTTGGTTTGTGTTACATGCACATTCTCGTTATTGAGCAATTTAGACATGCACGTAATACTCTGTCTCTCTACCTCGTGCCGTTTATTGCTGACAGCCATCATTAATTCAATTGACTGTGCCGTGCCATGGCATCGAGACCATTCTTTCTGCGACGGTGTCGTGCTGTAACAAAGCAATCTCAGCCACACCCTGGCTCTACGTTCACGGACTCAACCCCCCCTACAGGATGTACACCCGCCAAACCCCCTTCTGTTAGGTGCGCAATTTCCAGGCTGGCGGTTGTGCAGGCTTTCCGTGCCGCTAGATGCTGCTAGTTCACCCACCACTATCACAATTAGCGTGGCTCGTTGTCCCTAATGACCTTGGAAGGCCGAGGTTTGAAGGGGGGGTTCAAGCTGTCTTCGGCGCCTCTGGCCGATGCCGTCAAGAGGCACTTGAACGGACGCAGTCAAACGGCGAAAAAAGGCGTTGGCGAATGCAGCCTCCTTCGAGAATACGGCAGACTATCGCGGTAGCTCCCGGGAGAGGAAGACCAAGAATAGCAGACGAAGGCGTTGAAGCATTCCTCAAGTTGTCGCTGTGTTTTTCTCAAACCGACCCATCCTGTGTGTGTTCGAAAGTGCGCTACTTTCAGGCCAGCTGTTGATTACATCGCCTGTCTCATTGATCAGCCCGACAGAGCTTGTACTGATGGACCTGCCCTTGAGTACCATTCATGCTCAAAGGGGGTTGGCGTGGATGGTTTACGACAGGCAGCCCCATATCCTTTGTTCGTCGTTACCATCCTCTTCCTCTACTGGGGGCTTATTCGATCCAGGCCCACCCAGATGGGGGTACGAAGCCGTATGTGCTGGGCTGTACGGTACCTCTGGTACGTCTGTTACCCTGGCTCGGGTGCGTTCTCAACGCTCGAGGTGCTAAAAAAAATAGGTGTTGCACGAATGGATGTGTGCCCGCTCACTATCCAGGTTGAGTTAGGTGCATCTCAGTTCAGTTCAGGGCACTCAAGTTGCGTTGCTCATCCATGGATCACACCCCCTTGATCCTCGTCCCCTTGTCCCTGTCGTGTTTCCATGCCCTTCCCATCTCCCCATTCGCCTTCATTCCTTCCTTCCATTGCTGTTGGCCCTGTCGCTGTCCCTTCTTTTCTCCAGCCTTTTCTTACATTACATTACTCTTTACTCTCCTTCCTCTCGTTTCTCTCCACACCGACCTCACCTCCTTCGACAAGCATCAAAGGCGTCGTCGACCGTCCTTTTTCGATTCTCGACAGCGCTTTCGCGTCTGCAAGCCGATCCCTCGCGAGACCCGTTTACGACCTTCACTCCCTTAACTCAAAGTCTGCCTGCCAGTAGGACCTCTGGAGGTTCTAGCAATCTAATCAGCAAATGTCGGCGTAACGATTGATCTCAATCTCCCTCACGAATCCGACATTTTGTCCAGACCACGATCACAGAAAGAAGAAAGCCGTCACGGATATCCATCTCCACGACACGCGCCTGTTTTGAATCACATTTGACGATATTTCGTCAGTCACTCTTTTGAATTGCTTTTGAAACCGCATATACATACGCTACACGCACACTATATGTGAGTCCGGTTTCCGTTTGCATCTCGACACATGATGATCGTTGTCGGCTTGGAGTTTGGGGCTCGTGTCATTGAAAAAGAGCGGGCGATCGGTTCGATTAAGAGGCGAATGATTGTGGATTATGAATTGTAGAAGGTGTAGATGGATCACGAACAGCAACTAACCAGGTTATCTAGATTACACTCGTTGACCTAATAGTCAAGTACATTCGCTGCAACTTATTCCTGACAGTGAGTTAAACGACATCGTCGGACAACTCTTCAATCTGACCGCAGATCCAGCATACCCACACCCACCGACGACAACCTTGAGCCTCAACACACCGTACATACAGAGTCAAACAGAATGCACGCAAAGACCTTTGTTGTGGCGGCCGCCTTGGCTCTCGCCTCTTCCAGTGTTGTCGAAGCAAACCGACCTCGCATCTACTTTCCCAGACAGGTCAGGCGAGAAATCGAGAACAATGCTCCAGCCGTAGCACCCGAAAATCAAGCAGTCCCCACGGTTGCAAAGCGGGAACCTGCTGGTGGATTCCTGAAGAACCTCGTCAGCGAGAATACCGAAGCCAACAAGGAAGATGGCGTCAACTTCGATCCGACCCTTCCTCTAGGCTTTAAGAGGCCTGGTGCCAGTGCCAGTGCCGCTCCTGCCCTTATCTTGCAACCGACTACAAGCGCCGCAGCAGAGGAACCAGAGACCACCGAAGCCGCCGATCCCGCCGATGCTCCCACAGAAGCCGACACTGGTATTCTCCTTGCCCCTAGTGGCATCGTTACAACCAAGCCGGTAGCCCAGCCAGCCAAGACGACAGCGGCTGCAGTAAAGGAGCCCAGTACTCAAGCACCTCAGAAGGAGGTTAGCAAGGAGAAGCCCGCCGAGACCCAGACTGCCGCTCAGCCTGAGAAGCCCGCTGTCAGCTCCGACGTTGACCCCGTCGCCAATCCCGCGACAACTGAGAAGCCCGCGACTCAGCCGAAGGAGGAAACTCAGCCTGCTCCCGCTGATACCGAGACTGAGGCGCCCGTGAACACTCCGGTGAAGAAGCCTGCCGAGTCCAAGACGGAGAAGAAGGCTCCCGTCGAGACCCAGCAACCTGCGCCTGTCGAGACCGAGACCCAGAGCCCAGATCCTGTTGCAACCCAGCCCAAGTCCGAGCCCAAGGAAGAAACACAACCAGCTGCGGTCGAGACTCAGACTCAGGAGCCCGCTAAGAAGCCGGCTGACACTGAAAAGACCGAGCAACCTGCACCCGTTGAGACAGAAACCCAGAAACCGGCACCGGTCGAATCCAAGACGGAGAAGCCTTCTGCCACCAAGGGCCTCCTGGACCCCGTCGAGAGCATCCTGACATCCGCTCTTCCTGCTCCCGCTGAAACCCAACCCAAGTCCGACACCAAGGAGGAGACTAAGCCCGCCCCCGTCGAGACCAAGACCGAAAAGGCCGCTCCTGTCGAGACTGAGACTCAAGAGCCTGCTAAGAAGCCTGCCGACACCGAGAAGACCCAGAAGCCTGCACCAGCTGAGACCCAAACTGAGGACCCGGCACCTGAATCTACGGAACCGGCCAAGTCTCAGCCAGAAGAGGATACCAAGCCTGCTCCTGTTGACTCCAAGACCGAAAAGCCTGCTCCTGCCGAGACGGAGACACAGAAGAAGACTGAGCCTACTAGCAAGAAGGGTTTGTTGGATCCTGTCGAGAGCATTGTGTCTTCTGTTCTTCCCGACACTGAGAAGACCACGGAACCCAAGCCCGTCAACACCGAGACCAGCAAGCCTGAGCCAGTCAACACTGACACTGAGAAGACCACGGAACCCAAGCCAGTCAACACCGAGACTAGCAAGCCTGAGCCTGTTAAGACCGACACCAAGAAATCGGACCCTGTCAACACTGAGACTCAGCCCGCTGCTATTGAGACCGAGACACAGAAGCCTGCTGATTCTGAGACCAAGAGCCCATCTCTTGCCGATTCCAAGACGGAGAAGCCTGCCCCCACAACCAAGGAGGGTCTGCTTGATCCCGTTGAGACACTCTTGTCTTCAGTTCTTCCCGATCCCGCCGACAGCAAGACCAAAGATCCTCAGTCTGAAGAGACGAACGTGCAAAGACCTAAGCCTGACGACACCCAGTCTGAGTCCTTGCCCGAGGAGACAGGAACGCCCACCCAGGAGCCTCAGCGCGAAAACACCAAGCCCCAGACTGATGGCAAGACCATTCCTACTTTCAGCCCCCCCTCCGAAGAGGCGACTGCAGCCCCCAATGCTGATCAAACCACCGATGGTGGCTTGTTGGACCCCGTCGAAACTCTTCTTAGCTCGGTCTTGCCCAATGCTGATCCCACTGATGTGAAGACCACATCTCCTGAGGAGACTCAGTCTGATGATGTCAAGGCTCCCTCAGAGACCTCTGCTCCTGAAACTGTCCCTGCGGACACTGAGCCTACAACTGTCGGCGGCGGTGACAACGATACTCAGAAGACTCTCTCTGACAGCCCCTCGACTGATCCTGAGACTACTGGCCCCCCTGATCTCATCCCTACCAGCATTCTTCCTGATCCTACACTCCCAATTGACGAGACTGATCTCCTTCCCAACCCTACGGATATCACTGATGTCACCTCGGCTATTCCTGAGCCCTCAAGCCCAGTCACTGTTTCTCCTGTCATTCCCACTACTGCTCCTCCTGCGCAGTCAGAAGAGAGTGGATCCCCGGATCTGACTTCGTTCCTCGACCCCAACACCAAGTTTCCGAACACCGAGATTGATGAGCCTACTGGGCTTCCCAACACGACTGATCCGGATGTGACCTCAGGCATTGACTCAAAGCCTGATGAGACTGAGTTGCCTGTGCCTACAACTGGTGCTGAGACCGAGCCTGTCAACGCGACAGAAACTGGTCCTGAAGCCACTGGCGAGCCTCAGACTACTGGCGCTCCTGAGGCCACTGATGATAACACAGTCGAGCCAACACAAGCCAGCCAGACTGAAGCCCCCAGACCTACTGGTGATTCCACCGAGGACCCCTCTGGAAACACTACTGAGCCTGCCACCCAGCCCATTGACTCAGCCACCGACTCTGTCCCTACCGACAGCCCCGCTACTGAGACAGATGCAGAGACCAACGGCACTGCCACGAAGGAGCCAACCAAGCCTACCACTGGAGTTGAGTCCCAGAGCGCCCCTGCCACTGACGGAGAGGAGACTTCTGCTGCAGCTCCGACTGCCAGCCAGGATGTCAGCAAGGAGGAGCCCACTGCAGAGCCCACCGTCGAGCCCACTGTCGAGCCTACAGTTGAACCTACAGTTGAGCCTACAGTTGAGCCTACCTCTCAGCCTCCTGTCAACACCGAGCCAGCTCCCACCACTCTTGTCCCAACAGCTGCCGACCCTATCACCAGTATCCGACCTACTGCTACTCTCACCAACACTAACAACTGGCTGCCTACCACCATTGTTTTCGAGCCTACCTCTGTCCCTGTTGCTCCCACTCAGCCGACTGAGACATCCACCAGCACTGGTCTCCCAGCGAACATTCCCCGGGTTATCCTTCCTAACGATATCAACAAGCCAATTCCCGACGGCTCTGTTCCCATTCAGCTGGGCTTCCTGTTCCCTTTCAACTACAAGTTCCTGGCGAGAAACACTGTTGCTGCTGCTCAGCTATTCAAGTACCTTCCTAAGGCGCTTGCCGATGCTGGTGGCTTCGATAAGGATCGCATTCTTGTCAGCAAGATCGTTCCTCTTGACACTCAGGCTAAGTGGGGATACATCACGGCTCTGGCTAAGATTCACTACCCTGAGAACATGATCGATAGCCTCCAGGCCGATCTCATCACCTCCAACTCTCTCCTGTACAACAACGATCTGGAGATTGTTCGCAACTTGACCTCTGTCATCAACACCAAGATTGACATCTTTGGTGACTCGAGTAGTGACTCCAACACAGACAACGGCAATTCAGACGACAGTGGTAGCGGCAGTAACGATGGCTTCGGCAACAGCGGTGAGGGAGACAAGACAGCCAAGCAGAAGGCTACTACCGCTGGTATCGCTGTCGGTGCTGTCGGACTCAGCGTCATGTATGGTGCTGCCATGTTCTTGGTTGCTCGACGATACAAGCGCAAGAAGCAGCTTGGTCACCGTCGTGCCAGCTCCATTGGTAGCAGCCAGCGTTCTTCCGAGATGCGTTATACCGGTAACGGTAGCCCTGCCCTCATGGGAGGTGCACTGATGAGCCGTGATTTCTCAGCGTATGGCGGTACCCAACAGGCCGAGGCGGCCCCAGTCCGCACCGGAGGCCGTGACAGCCATGGCAGTGGACGCAGTGGTATGGGCAACTCCGCAAGGACAGCATACATCTCTGCGCCCGTTGCCGCTGAGAACTCGCTCGGATGGAACTGATCAACACTGGATTCGGACGGCCGATCTCTTATCATTTAACCAAACAAACAAAAAAATCATATCGTTTTTTACCAGTGCACCAATTTTTTTTTAACACTTCGATACCCTTCAGGTGGATTGTGACGACTACTCCTACCACTACGACGCGGTGATCAGCTAGTCACTACGAAAACCGCTCGCCATGAGCCCTCAACTCGAAATGTTTCCTTTACCATGCTTTCTTCATCACGTTGAGACGAAGACGATGCGACATCCGCCTTGCTCTTCCTTATAGACTTACCGGTCGGCTGCCCCGGCCCTACATCATTTTTCCCTTACGCCTGACGCCACTCAAAGGGGTAGAGCCCCCACGTACCTTTACTTATTCCTTCGGCTCCATCCTGGCGACCTGGCCATCCTTTTTTAATGCTTTTTGACTTTCTTTTCTCTTGTCATTGTTTATTGTATCTTGTCGTGGAGGAACTGGACTGTTGAGAAATGTAAAGAGGAGGGATGTGTGTGGCAAGGGTCAAGGAGAAAAGGTGAAAAGCTTGGCTACCTAGACAGGCGTTTCGGGATGGGACAGGACTGGATAAGAGAGCAGGTTCAGGATGGTAGGATACATGTCAACTTGTATATTAGAGGACCTTGTGTGATGTCTTCGGAATATGACTTGTATGCCTTCATCATTTCTGATGACGAGGACGATGGTTGTGTCAGTATGGTGGTGTTGTCCAGACTATTCAAAACATTAGACTCAAAACAAATCCAAACAAAAAAGAAGAAATGGACACTTGTGAACATTAGATGCCTTTGTATGAACTATCCTGTACAGTTTCCCTCCATATACCACCAAGTCTTGTGTTGGTCTTGCGCTGCGATAGCTTCAGCTTGCAAAGTTGGAGCTGAGAGCTTGCCTGTTCGCATACGCATGCCTTGTCCCATGATGTGACTGAGCCCCCCTTTGGCGGTTTTGCTCAGTAGAGGGTTGCATCAATGCCTCGATAAGGCTGATGTGCCGAGCCTACTGCGTGTGCGGCCGTGATGGCCTGCATCCCATCCTACATGCCCCTTGTTTGTGATCTTCCCCTAACGAGGTAACTTTTGGCTAGTGATATTCTTAGATCAGGTGCAGTTGTTAGTTCATAGACTCTTCAACTCTTTAAGCGCAGCCTTTCAGTTGTGCGCCTCTTTTGAGTCAACTCTCTCTACTCTGAGACATTTACAACGGGCTCCCGCGTGTCCCGCTCTAGAGGTGGCGAACATTCTTCTCAAGAGAGTAATTTCCCCTTGCATTAAACCTTGACGGTCAACCACGCTACGGCGGCGGCGCCAACGGTGCGGCGCTCGGAGACTGGGGGCCAAGAACAGGGGTTCAATTGACTCCATTCTCAGTCTTACTCTTTTGCTGAACCTCAAGCTGAAGCTCAACTGCAAAAGAGAAAGAGAAGAGTCGAGACCACACGCAGATCCTTGTCTTGCACATGATATTCCCTGTCTAGCCTCCGCTCTTGTCTCTCGTCTTGTGGGCAGACTACGGAGACTTTTTTTTCTCTTCTCCCCTTACTCTAACTTGTTGGATACTAGCTAGGGGGTTCAGCAAGAATCCGGACTCTCACTCCCAAGTGATTCAATACTATCGTTACCTGCAGTATCA